>CM025781.1:2203553-2254767 GCA_014636745.2 Centella asiatica | reverse complement strand
ATATATATATATATATATATATATATATATATATATATATATATAAAATCTAATATAATATAGAGTATAATTTTGAGACGAAAAAGATATCTTGCAACAATGTTATGTGTTATGATTATGGAATTTTGCACTTGATTTGACACTAAATAAAATAACTTTTGAATAAAATTATAGGGGGTATGTTGATTTGTAAACCTGCAATTTTAATATTAACACTGGGTGAGGGATATACTTGAGTATTGTAGTATGCATGATTCTGTTCATTCAATAAGAACTAAAAATGTACCGCTTTTTCTCTCAGCAGAAAAAAGAAGCAAAAAGTGGTTGAACTTCCTAACAAAACAAATACACTGAATTAATCCATCTCTTATTCGGTCAGCAGAAGAGTCCAATAAGCACTTAATAAGCGAAAACAAATACAGCCTTAGAGAATATATAGATATTTTAAAAAGAAAAAATAAAAAAGCGATATTCCGGAAAAAATGAGCTATTAAACACAGGGATAATGGTAGTTCCAGTTTTGTTTTATACTAGATTGGTAATAATTAAGTTTATAGCTTTAATTTTTCTATGAAAAAGACAATATTGACAAAGTAAAAATATAATATCAGATTAATTATACTTTATAATGCATTTTGTGATAACTAATCTTTTCAGTGACAATTTGCTATGATAATTTTGTGATTTTCCAAAAATGTGAAGAGTTTTAGTCAGGATGGTATTAAACTATTATTAATAGATCTAATAAATGGGCATGTTGGGCTACCTGGTTTGTGGGCTGTATGGATAGAATAAAAGGAAGCCCAAGTTTACATGGGCTGAAAATCTAAATATATTATGGACACTGCACCGATATTGGAAGGCCCATTCTTTTTGTTTTGTACACGGAGATAACTCGCCCTAATCTTCTAGTATATTAAAATCCTAAACCTCTTAATAACTATCTTTGTAATTTTGATTCAACAATAAAAATAAAAAAAGGGATGTGTTTGAAAACAAATTAAAGGATGATTTCTTTAGATAATGGGTGGTTTCTTAATGATCAAATTAGAGAAAATTCTACCAAAAAAAATGTACGTGATACGTATATCGTGTTTGTATTTGTCTGATTGACTAGTAAATAATAATTAAAATTAACTTAAAATTTACTACGTAGAGAACAAATAAAATTGACCAAAAATTAAATCTATAAGATGAAATATTCAAGAAAAGAGAAAAAAAATCTATAAGAGGAAACTTTCACCTAAATTACTCGATCAAAAAGACCGGCTGTTAATTCCCACTTTATCTTTGTTAACATTAGGTTTAAAAACTGTGTACAAACATGAGTAAATTAAGTCATTGATAGTATAATTTGAAACCGACTTGAAATATATAAAAATTGCTTGGAATATATTTGGTTTGGTATATTGATAAACCGAAAACGTGTGAACCGGATCCATCACAACGTGTTAACTTACCAGAAAACCGGTTTTCCAAATAGCGTCGGGTTTTTTATTTCATTAGCGCCGCCGAATTTCAAAACGCAGAATTTAGGTAAAAGTTTGTCAGTTACATTTCACAACCAAACAAAATCAGGGGCACCACCATTCACACTATCAACGTGTACGCAAGCAAGCAAATTTTTGTTTGATGGAGTGCAATAAATTCGATCCCGACGAGACCTAATTCCACTTCTCTCTTCCTCACCGAACAAATCTCTATTCCCGAGGTACTTCGAATTATCAAAATCGAGTTTTCTTCAGATTTCGTCTTCAGCTTTTTTGAATAATTTGAATCTGGATTTTGATGCTTTGTTTGGTTGGTTGTGAATTATGCTCCGATGCTTGTTTTTGTGATTGTTTGATGGTTGATGTGTGAATTATAAACTCAAAATTTGATGAATTTTCGGTAATCATACTTGTAACTTGATACTTGTTGCTTTGATCCCTAGATCACCTGTGATTTTACAGTTTTAAATTGTCATTTTTGGGTTTGTTTTCTATGAAGTTGTAGTGTAATGATAACTGACAACATAACAAAATTACACTGTGCTGCAGTTTCATGTGGTATATGTGTTTGATTTTGTTGTGCATTGTTCCTTGATTGGATTATCCGAAGTTCTGGTAATTTCTGATAATGTGTTACAAATAAAATCATCAAAAGTTGATTTAAGAGTTTCTGGAGTAAACTTGAGGTCCATGTGATCCTTCAGATCCATCAGATTACAGAAACGCTGTGATCCAAATCTTCTTTAGCGAAAAAATTAAATAATTTTGCTTTATTTCTTGTTAAACTTCAAAGATAGAATTTTTTTCCATTTAGGTAAAATCGGGCTTAACCTATCTTCTGCTGTATAATGCATCATTCAGTATTTTAGAATGCATTCTTTTCCGTGAACTTCTTTATTAACATTTTTATAGCAACGAACAATACCTGTCAAGAAGGATACCATAAATTAAGTTGTATAAAAAAGCGTTTTTGGTGACCCCTTTTTAATGTTGTTACTAGATTGAAGGTGGTGCATTTATTGAAATTATCAAGTGTATGTAGTACTATATGGTTTCCGTTTTAGCAACATGATCTGCATTTATATCCTTTTGTCGGGTTCACCTTGAGGGTTCCCTATACAATTTAGGTTAAATATTGTGCCAACTTCAAAAGCTAAATGTTGTGGTTCATGCTTGTTTCAATTTGGTTATCTGGTAAGTGCATATGTATTTCAGGATTCCACATTTAAGGAAAGAAATGCCCTTTAAGATAACTATCTATGTAAAGTTGATGGCACAGAACTTTCTTATTCCAGTAGCTTGAAACAAGGATACTACTTTTAGCGAAACGGTAGAACACCTTTTATAACAGAAAGAAACTTAGAGATCAAGTGCTGACCTTATGCTCCACTATATCTTCAACTGTTGTATCTATCACTCTAGTATAGTAGAATGTGCTATATGTCTTGGATTATTATGCTCGACCTGTTGGTGGACAAATTTTAATATGTGTGTGCATGCCAGTATGTGTACATTTTTGCCTAGATTCGCGATCACCATTAGTTATAGATGCACCATAGTTGGATTGATGATTTGAGGGTTAACTGTTTGTGGTGTGAAAAAGTATTTAAGGAAACAGAAGTATTGCCTTTTCATATCATATTATAAAAGCTTGCATTGGCCTTTGATATATAGTTACTCACTTCCATAGTAATGTTTTTGTCATCAAAATGTTATTTTATAATTGGATTTCAAGCGTGTGATTCATTTCTTTAACTAAATTTTCAGGATATGGAGCCTGGTGTGTATACGATAGAAGTTACAAGCCTGTCCCCTGATGCCACAGAGAACGATGTTCAGGATTTCTTTGCTTTCTGTGGCATGATTGAACATGTTGAAATCATCAGGTCATATTAAATAGTTTGGCTATTTTGTTCAGTTGTGATGGATTTTTCAGATTTAGTTATATTTACATCCTAATTAGTGTGTCCTGTGATATATACTGTTAAAAGTGTGAGTCTCTCTTGTTTTGGGCACTCATCTTTTCTTCGATTGGTTATCCAAGGAAAATTTAAACCGAGCAGATGGAGAATGTTATACACCACTTATAAAAATGTCAACTTGCAGATCAATAGATTTATCTTCTTATGTCTACTTCATATTGTAAATGCATAAAATTGACCTTTAGCAGCTATAAATGTTAACAATTTTCTTGGGCTCTTTGAAGGTAAGCATTAACATAGCTACACTTTGTGTGTTACCAATTATGGAGGGTTTAGACTTGCATCCAATTTATTGACACCTAAAATTTAGTAGCACATGAGTACATGACAGTGTGTTTGTGTGTAAGTTAGTTGGAATATAGAATCCCATACAATTAATTTTGAAATTAGAAATCAAGAAGTTTTTGCATCCTGGTGCTTAAACAGTATGGAATAGGGACAATTGATGTCTACCGTGATTTTTGCCTACTTCAACAATATTGCAGTGTTGTGTCAGTTTCGTAAAAAGGAGTTTCAAAGTTGTAGAGGCATATGCCAATTACAGAATAATTACAATTCAAATATTTTATCGTATGTGATTTGCAACACATCCTTGTATCGTACATTCCTGATATAGATGATCTTTATGCGAAGGAATACAGAGCTGGTGAATTAGCAAGTACAGCTTATGTGTCCTTCAGATATGCCCATGCTATGGAAACAGCTGTCTTGCTCAGTGTAAGTTTTAAATTATTATCCTTAATACATGTCATCATCTCTTCCATTCTGTAAATCATCCTCGAGGAATATTGATACCATTTTTGTCTTCCATACAATGCTGCATGTTTATGCTGATCCCGACTAGTTTGGGTTCAATGTGTTATTGATGTTGTACTGAATGCTGCATCACTACATAAATGTTAGTACAACTGGCTTATTGAACGCCTTGCCACGTAACTAGAATGTTTTTTTCATAGATGCTAAGTCGCTATTCTTCTTCTTCTTCTTGGCTAAATCAAGTTCCTAATTCTTATGCGCGGCCTTTTGGATATCCCTTATATATTTATGACTTGCTTTGATTGACGGAAATCATTCACATTATGAAAATGCAACTGAATTAGTGAAGCCCCATTCCTGCCACGTATTCATTGGCCTTCGACATATATTTAGTCTCTTATTTGTATCCAACATATACGTGTAGGAACTGATTTTTCACATGCTTAATATGTCTTAGGGTGCTAAAATTTTGGACCGACCTGTTTGCATAGCTCGCTGGGGACAGTCCAATGATGATTTTGAGTTTCCTATTTGGAATCAGCCTTCATGGAAGCTTGAAGATGAAAGTGATACAACTGTATGAATTTTAAGTGTTTATAGTGACTTTTGTCAGCTAAATGCTACATTGTTTCTACAACTTGAAGGTCATCTTTCTGTTCTTATATATCTTACTCCATTTGTCTTAACAGGCCTTAGAAGGAAACCAATTTGTTCCTTCTGCTGGAGAAGCAATGACTGTAGCCCAAGATGCAGTGAAAGCCATGCTATGCCAAGGATATGTACTCGGCAAAGATTCTCTGAGCAAGGCGAAAGCTTTTGATGAATCCTATCAAGTTTCAGCAAATGCAACAGCTAAGGTTGCTGAACTTAGTGAAAGAATTGGCCTCACAGATAAGATCTGTGTCGGGGTTGGAGCTTTGAAATCTGTTGATGAACGCTATCACATTTCAGACATCACAAAAACAGCCGTGACAGCTACAGGGAGGACTGCTGTGGCAGCCGCCAACTCTGTGGTCAACAGTAGCTACTTCGCTAAGGGAGCTAACTGGATGTCGAATGCTCTTAATAGAGCAGCTAAAGTTGCTGCTGATTTAGGTAATCGAGATGCTAGCAATTAAAGGTTTGTCCGAGTCTAAACTCACTTTCCTCATCTGGGGCATCGCCTTGATGCAAGGTAAAACCAAACTGTAGATGCATGTTTGTAAATAATTTGTGGATTTTGGGGGAATGGTCCTTTCTATCAGCAAACGTTTGGAGGTCAAAATGCATTGAAGTACGTTTGATGCATTTTGAAACAAATTTATATGTTAAATAAATTCGTCCGAAACGTATTTTACCAAAATAAACAAGATTTTCAAATGTGGCATGGATTTCTAACACGTTAAATGAACATGCACTATAATTTCTAACTTCTATAATAAATTAAGTAGAGGTAGCTAGGGTGTCTATTGAACATGGTAATTGAATACACTTTTATGAGTAATATTTTATTTGCAGTTTGAAATATATACAGCAAATATGCAGGAAGTATACAAAAGTGTGTATATATAGCATTTGGGTACCTAGAATAGGCACCATATCACTAAATAAACCCAGGGGAAAACATTGTATCGTTAAATTATTTTATTCCACTTGACTGAAGTGAATTCAACATTTAATAATCATAAGATAATTTATACTAGATCTGTATGTGTTTGCCTAGTTGTATCTGCATTGTCTCTCGCATGTGTTCTTAAGAAAACAAATACTTTTCATGTTAACACGTTTTTTAAAAGCAAAATTAAAAGTGATCGATGCCATGCTTACTAATCTCGTGAAACATAAGTATGTCAAAAATAAGATATTTTATAGAGTCCATACTTGACTCAATGGCATTATGTGCGGTAAACAACCATAACCTTGCAGATTTTCTTTTCAACATATAACAATATTGTTGAGGTTATGTGTTAGTTCAAATGATAAAAACTCTAGTTTTAAGGTCAAGATATCAAATCTTATGAGTGAGTATTGAATGAGAGTTGAATTAATAATAATAGTATATTTTACTAATAAAAAAATAATAAAAATATTGAATTAGTGTCTATATTATGTTTTAGAATAATTTTGTTTTGTTTTGTTATAAACGAGAGTATTGCCTAAAACTTTATAGGCACACATTATAACATCTTATTGATGCTATTTTTATGTTGGTTTGAAATTAGCACTTATTAGGTTGTCGTGATCATATATTTTAGCCACATGTCGGGTTAGAATCATCTAATAAATTATAAAAAGATTACATAAAACACTCACAAACAAAATTTTAAAAAATAGCAAACCAAATGGAGATTAGAGCGATTTTGGGTATTGAGAGTCAAGTACGCTGACAAATGAACAGTGAACAGTGGCCCACGAAAGCAGAAAACTGGGGTATGATTATTATTATGCATGAAATTAAGCAGAAGTTACAAGAAAATATACGAATAAAGAAAAAGAATAGTAATAGAAGATAAGAGAAGAATTAAGTAGTTGAGGAATCACTGTCAAGATTCAAGAGAGAGAGAGAGAGAGATCCGAGAGAAAGCGACGTTAAAGCATAGAACGGCAGCCACATGCGGATCACGTTTTAGCTCAACGCACCGCACAAACCGCTGATGGAGACTCGATCTGGGCTTAACAAGTTAAACGAAAATTTTAAATTATTGTACTTAATATTTAAATTATTTTGATTAATACAAATTACGAGTACCATTGACTTTATTTTCTTGGGAGTAGTGCTTATAATTATTAGTTCATCTCTATTGAGGGCGGCGCTTACAATTATTCAAAACTATTTGGTATCACAACATAGATTATAACAAATATTGCAATATTAACATTTTACCATTAAACTGAATTATAGTTCAGACTTATTTTAGGAGTTGATTAATTAAAATCACGTAATTTTTATTAGTTTTTGTTTTATTTTAAACAATTTTAAGTAAAATGTCGTAGTGATTAATCTAACTCACAACTAATTAAATATGGACTGTTGCTCATTTCATTTATTCTTTATATGTGTGTGTGTTAGAGACAACGATAAAAATTCAAAATAATTCATATACAAACATGTACTTGATCCAATTTAAAAACCTATATTAATGGGTTAATGTAAAACAATATATATATAATTTTTCAATTCATATTTTACAATTGATGTAGAACGTTTCTCACACATGTGAACTTAACCCTTCTTTATAGGCAGGCTTGCGATCAAACCTTTCCTAATGGATCAATGAACTTAGCTTACATTTCCCGTTTCACGTTGAAAAAGGGTTTCTTGAATCTCTCAGTTTTCCGTAGTAGAGGCTTGTTATGAATCATGGGAAGTAGGTGAAGTCTCACTGTCAGCTCACCTAAATACAAGCATGATACATCGTTGGGATATCTTTAGCTAGGAGTCTCTTTTCCTTCTGTTCAGTTCCCTGAAAACAACGTTCGACTATTACTCTTATCAAGTGTAAATTAGCACCTTTAATCGTACCGGCACTAAGATTTATATGTATATATGCATTGGTAACATGTTTATAAGATGAATTAATATTTCTATAACGGGGATTCGCGCGAACATAAGTGCAAGAACTTTTTTCTTTGGGTGGGTGGGTGGGGGTGTGGGGTGGTAGAAGTATATCTTTTTAGTAGTAAATAACAACATTCAGTTTTAATATATGGTACATGCCTATATATAGTACATGCATTATCATAAATAAATGTAATGCAACATTATTAAACAAAACTGGATCTCTACATATGTCGTAATTATAATTTGATAATATGATATATACTACTCGATCGTAACGAATACAAATTAAAGAACACAATCAACATATATATACTATTTAATTTGGATAATTATATATATACATACGGGAAAAAAATGTAAGATATGCTTGTCTAAAACTACTCATTAAAACAACGTAGTTTAGGGTTCAATAACCATTCATAGAATTTTTATTTCTTATTTTAATAAATACTATAAATAAAAGACAATATGATATATAGTTAAAATTATATCGTTTTATTAAATAATATTAGTCAAATTTAATTAAGGCATACTTTATATTGGCTTTCCAATATATATATATATATATATATATATATATATATATATATATAGAAGTACGTATATATGACCTATGAGCACTAAATGAGGTCAGAACATGTTTACCATGCCCATTCCAGTCGTATAAACCCCTCCTTTAATTTAGCTTCCAACGTACTAATAAAGTCGTGTAATATAATGAAGAAAGTCAGAAAGAGTGATTAGGTTGTCTTTTGTTATTGGATCCGATATATATATATATGTCAATTTTTCAGAAATCAAATTAATATTGATATTCACACCTTTCCAATTACTAATCACTATTTAATTAATTACAGAATCACTTACATATTCTATACCCGAATTCACGAACCAAGTATACATCTAATAATAAAATAAGACGTGTATTTTCAAAAGCCAAAGAACCTGACTAATTATATAAAGCTATCTTCTTCTTTTTTCTTTTCATTTTTTAGGTGAAAATAAAGTTTAGGCGGGAGGATGTTCGATACATTACCCTCAATACCATGCAGGGTCTCAATTAAAGAGATATTGTTGTAATTCTTATCTCATCCGCCAACGACATTTTGCTGATAGTAGAATTAAATTTAAGCATTTCAAGTGGAATAATTTGATATAGTTAATGATTCAAACAACTTTTATTATATAATTACTTGTATTAAGCGTTTGGAGTCTAGAATAATTGTCGTGAATTTATGTCACACAAACAGGAAGAAAAAAAATTATTATACGATAATCAAAGAAAATATATCAAGAATTTTTTTTTATCACGCATGCGTAAACGTGTGATAGTTGTACAGTATTTGACCACAAATAAAAGGGAAAAGAAAAAAGAAATTGGAAGAGCTTGGGGGTTGGGTACTTTGGACCTTCGTACAAAGAACAACAGAACATATATACCTCATTATATAGCATAAAATCCATAAGGGCAAAATAAATAATTAAATTGGTGGTGGAACAATATAATATAGATATTTAATAGATATATTCCCGATTGTATAACAAGGCAACTAAAATTTCTCCATCAAAATTAAAACAGTTGACAACTAGGTACCGTATATCTGTCCATGTATTACAACATTACACCTCCCACATACATGTGGATCCACTTGTCCAAATTAACTTTCAAGTCCTATCCCTATCCTCATTCCCATGCATGCATGTACACATCAATATCAATATATTGAATGACCTAATGTTATATATATATATATATATATATATATATATATATATATATATATATATATATATATATATATATATATATATATATAAGGCAATCAGAGATTGAATTTGGATGTTAAAAGAATGGAGGGAGCCAGTGAGATTATCAGGCCGAGATAATTGAGATATAAAATCACTGTTTCAAAATTTTCACGCTTAGATCGATTAGTCTCTTACAACGTGGCAGTAATTTTAATTATCATTACTTAATATTCTAATTTCTCTTAACTCTTGGATGCTTCAAGTTTGTACAGCTATCTTTCAAAATATCGTAATTTTTGTTAAAAAGGAAAATAGAAAAAAACATTGTACTTGGAATAAAAGTAGTCGTCTTTTCTTTCTTATTGAATAATCTGTAAGCACTACATTCAAAGAGGCCAAGAGTTAGGCGGAGAAATTTTTCTTCACTTAAATTTATTTCAACAAAAAAATAAAGAAATAAAGAAGTAGCTTAGACTGAGAAGAGTAGTGTGGTAGGGTTCAGACCAAGAGGTGGATATTGGAAATGTGGGGCAATGGCCCATGGGCTAATAAGGTAGCAATATATGATCAGAAATTAAAAGAGTCCAATTTAATTAAGTTGAAAGAGAATGATATGGGCTGAATGCATGCATGAGTGAGGGAGTCCCATCTGAGTTTGATAGGATAAATATAAAAGGGATATATGTGCAAGGGGAGGGGCTGGCCGAGCTCCTCCAACTGCATGATAGCTGTTGGCTAGTTAGGTGGCAACCCCTGCCCACTGCCCCCCTCCCCTCTTTTACTAGGCCCCACTCCTTCCTCTTGTACTTGGATTCCTCCTTTTTTAACTTCAGCCGCAACGTAGATGATTTTTTAACGAGATCTTAGAATTCACACACTTATATGTATATTTATAATAATTATACACAATATTTATAATAATTGTAATTAGTATATCTATGACAATCATAATCAATTATATATTTATGCATTTATTCATAATAGTCGTAGTCAGTACATAACTTTTAACAACTGACTTATATACATCTAACTAGAATTTCTGATGTACTCCCAAATATTTTCATCAAGTTATAACAAAATGATAATATATATAAATATAATATAAATCGTAATCAACACTTCATAGAACAATTTCTTTTAGGGTGTTTAGTGACACCTCTCTTTCTCTCTCTCACACACGCACATTTTTGTCTCTAAAGGAAGGAGGAGAAGAACCTAAGAGGTGTCATATAGTAATAGTACGTAGCATTAGAGGCCAACTCACATCACTTTTTCCTTAAGCAACCTGTTATTGACTATAACCCAAAACCTACATGATTATATATCAAACATTTTATATATACACACCCTATCATATATATATATATATATATTATACATACATATAATGTATTTCAAGAATTTAAAAGGTTGTGGACTTGTGGTGTATGCGTATAGACGTGGTGTCTGTGTGTATATATGTCTATACGCAATTTTTGTTTAAAAATCATTTATTTTTATATTATTCATTATATTCACCATATTGACAAAGTGTTAGTTACGTTAAATCCAAATCAAAATTCAAATTCATAGACAACTGGCTCTCTAGCATATACGAGTACTGTATATGTCGCAATACACTCGGACCTAGCTTACCACATCTAAATATTGTGTGTTGAATATATATTTTTTAATTTCTTCATTAAAACAAAAATTACAAACACTGAATGTACGAAGTTCCCATACAAATAGAGAATACAGATCTAAGTAGGTTAAATAAATTATTCATTTTTTAAATAATTTTATGTAAAGTGAAATGTCTTTTGCAATATAGTTTAAATATTCTGAAATTAATTTCTCAAGAGGAAAACTGAAATAATTTGATGAAACTATCGACTGCTATGCCACCACATATTAGAAAATGGTTTTATTGGATAAGGAAGGGAAACATTTACTTGCAAACATATCAAAAGAGAGTGAGTTAATTATAAATTGTCCTCTCTCAAAAGATTAAGTAGATATATATTTATTAAAATTCTGTAAACCTGATAAGGTATATAAGCTATCCATTACAAGATCATTTCCTTCCAACAAAAGACTTATTTTTTTTCTTTTAATAATATTTACAAATTAATAAGAAAATATGCAACTGATATATATAAGCCCCTCCTTTCTTTCAATAATTATTGTTCCATGCTAGCAAGCTAGCTGAGTCTCTCTCTCTCTCTCTCTGAACATGAAAGTCAGAGCAGCAGCAGCAGCAAGGTCTAGAAAGCTACATCAGCTGATAGTTAATCAAACATTATTTTAGGGTCATGAGTACTTGTACACTGCAGGAGATGGCTTTTTTCCCCTCCAACTTCATCTTACAATCTCATGATGAAGATGACCATAATCAACCCCCTACATCCATCACTCCAATTTTATCATCTCAAGACTTCCATGGTTATCTTCCTAAATATCTCTCTCTCTCTCTACCTCTACGTGTATGTATATGTATTTATATATACATACAAACACACACATATGTATATATAAATACATACATATACAATCTCCGAATTGCCACTGGGTATTATCCTGTTAAATATTACAACAGGTTAATACACTTAAGGGCAATTCGCTTATGACTAGAGTTTTATTTATTTGATTGGTACTACTATATATGCTTTTGGATATTGATTGGCGCAGGTGTTGGTTCGTTTTTAGGGAAGAGATCCATGTCATTTACAGGAGGAGGAAACAATATTCAGCATCATGAATTTTATCAGGAAGAAGCAAATGGGAATGGGAATGGGGATGAGATGTCTGATGATGAAGACGGGTCGTCTCAAGGCGTTGGGGGCGAGAAGAAGAGAAGGCTAAACATGGAACAAGTGAAGACTCTGGAGAAGAACTTTGAATTGGGAAACAAACTTGAGCCGGAGAGAAAACTGCAGCTGGCAAGAGCACTTGGGCTTCAACCCAGACAAATTGCCATTTGGTTTCAGAACAGAAGAGCCAGATGGAAGACTAAGCAATTGGAGAAAGATTATGAACTTCTTAAGAGACAATTTGATGCTGTCAAAGCTGAAAATGATTCCCTCAAATCTCACAACCAAAAACTTCATGCTGAGGTTAGTGTGTGTGTGTGTGTGTGTTTTCTGCGTTTCATGATTTCGATCATAACATTATCTTGGGTACTACTATATATGCTTTTGTGTTTGTATGTACACACAAGAGGCATATGCTCTTAATGGTAACATAGAATTGATTTTCTACGAGTTAACAAATCGAACATTTCTAGTAATTCCCACCTTCCAATTAGCAACATACTTTATTATTAAGATTATAATTTGTTCCATTAATCGGTATACTAGATCAATATGTATGTATGTATGTATGTATGTGTGTGTGTGTGTGTGTATATATATATATATATATACATATGACATATATATTGACATGTTGAATGAGCTAACTATTATGTTTCTTTCCAGATTCTGTTTAATGTAGTTCAACTTCAGTATTGTGATTAAAGTTTTTTCTATCAACCTATTTATGGCTTCTCAAGCAAGTGTTATTTACAATTGTTCATAATTTGAATCATATAATATATATACATGTCTGCAGGATTACTCTCTGTTCTCAAAATTCTTTACTTTTCAATATATGTGTTGTGTTTGTAGATCAGTTGGGATTGTGGGGAGTGGTGGGGGGTGATGTAAAAAAATGCATAATAATAATGAGGCATGTGAAGATGTTGATTAGTTAAATGATGGTTGCAGATAATGGCACTAAAAAATAGGGAGCCAACAACAGAATTAATAAACTTAAACAAAGAAACAGAGGGATCTTGCAGCAACAGAAGTACTGAGAACAGCTCAGATATTAATCTAGATATCTCAAGGGGAACACCACCTGCTATTGACAGCAATCCAAATACTACTAATTCCAACAGACCCCCTCCTCCCAATTGCACCACTCTCTTTCCATCCAATAATAATAACAACAACAATTCCACCACCATTAGGCAACAGCAGCAGCACCACCACCAGCCGCCGCCGCCGCCTCATCAACTCTTCCACAACAACTCATCCACAGCAAGACCAGATCACCTCCAATCTCAAAAATTTGATCATCACCATCACCATCACCAACAAACAGTTAAAGAAGAAAGTTTCTCCAACATGTTCTGCGGAATCGACGATCAAACTGCATTCTGGCCTTGGTTGGAACAACAACAATTCAGTTGAATATTTTTGCCAGCTACCCAACTCGGCGGTACGCGTGCCGGTTTGTACATGTGTAAAGTAGCTAGCAATTTATTAAGTCGAGTCGAATCGAGAAGAATCGCTAGCCAGCTACAATGGATGAAGAATCAAGGGACAAGGGAGTGATGATGATGAAACTGTGATCTATATATTTCGTATTTGTCTACATGGGCACAATGTTTTCAAACGTTGGGACATGAATCGATGTTTGTTAATTAGCATTAAATTAAATTCCAATCAAGTTGATTTATTATATATTATATATAAAAGTACATTTTTGCTATAGCTGGTGACGACTGATTTATTCAGTTGTAGCTAGCATGGGCTATGAAATAAAGTAATTTCTTTCTTGTATTGCTGGTTGAGTTGTATAATATTGGTTAATTATTTTTATTCTTGTTTAACACATATATAGTTATGCAAAATTACCAACATGAATACTTGAGAATTTTAAAGATAAAAAACTTGGTCGAGAGGAGAGAGTAGAGTGATTGTGACGAGGACTTTTCAATCATTTTTTGCTGATTTCAATAATCAGTATACTGTATTTGCAGTAAGCAATCATGAACCAATGGGGGTAAAAAATTACTAGAAGTGGATTGAAAAAAGTGGTAATGATACATACAATCACGGAGGAGAATGGGGGGGTGGGGGGTGGGGGAGGGGAATCAAGCACATCTCCCAAGAGAGAAAGATGACAAAAGGAAACAGATAGAAAGGGAAGGGGTGTAGGGTACAAGGAAGAAGACAAGGAAGGTTGGAAATAGGTCATTCTCGTGAAGGGGACGTCGGCAAACTTGTGCTGACAAGTGAATAGGAGGCATGGTTTTCAAAAAACATATGCACCCACCACATTTTGTCACCTTACACTACCCATTTGAATTTCCATTGCCTAAAATTATTGATCAACATATATATGGAATATCAATAAAAATTTAATATTTTGTATTTATAATTTATAAAAATTGCCTAACACTTGGGAAAAAATTAGTTAAATTAGATTTTTTTTCTTTGCAACTTGCAATGCTCTATATTTGTAGAGTGGGCTTAAAACTTTAGTTACATAGAAATGGATACAGAAATTATAGTCCCATTTATTTCATCTTCAATTTCAAAAAATCTAGATTTTCATAAAATTATTCGCACTATAAAAATCTAAATATTTAAATTTTCACTTGAGACAAATATATGACTTGTATATTACATACATATAAATATTAAAGCATACAAATAATTGGGAAGATAAAGAGCGTACGCAGGCTCTTTACATGTAAATGCAACACCCGTAGAGAATAAGAATCGGTAAGATGGAAACAATTCAAGATGAATATATAAATCTATTTCCATGCTTAAATTTATATTCATTCTTATAAATTATGATAAATTTTATCGTTTTATTAATGCAATCTATTAAATGTTGTCTTTTCTCAAATTAGGATTTTAAATTTATTTAGATAAAACGACATAACCTACCAATGTTCGTGAAAATGAACATAAATTTAACTGTATACGTGAATGTATAGAAAATATTATTTTTAAATATTTTATTTATTTTTACAAAAGTAAGGTCCTTTTCAAATCCATGATAGATCATATGTGTACTCCATATATATACTATAATTATTTTTTATTTTATTTTTTTGCAAATTAATAAAGAATTCATATCACCTAACGTCTGTCACCCACTCGACCCCTAGCATGTATCCCGCACGTACATGCAATTAGCTTTGTAGCTAGCTCACTCTTTTCCACTCTACCTTGCAATATAATGGTCCCTTTCTTTCTTTCTTTTCTTTTTTGCTTAATTGACCCCCACCCACCTTGCTTTCATACTCCCTCTATTTAAAGTTTCCACCCTTTTCGACTTCTTCACACTCTCTTTATTTTTTATTATTATTACTTTTTTTTATAAATATAATTATATACAGTATCTGGCAGTGTGTAAAGTCATATGTACTCATCTTTAATTTGAAAAATGATAGTATATGAGTATCTCTATGCTACTAAGAAATGCGTCAAGTATAATGAACATATTGCGTGTACATTTAATATAACATAACAAGTAGGATTATATATTCATCCTGTGAGAGATGAATACTCCCTCAGTTTAATTTTATGTGTATGTTTGATAATTATATTTTTTCTAAATATAATTATCGCGTATAATATTTAAAAAATATTTTATAATGTATTTTTCTATGCTATCATTATATTTAATACATTAGTTTCGTTTTCAACCTCTAAGATATTAATAGTAGAAAATGATAAATAATTAGTTTTACATTAATATTGATTTTAAAAAGATAATATTAATAAATAATTAGTTTTACATTAATATTGATTTTAAAAAAGATAATATTAATATTATTTTTAATAACTGTGTAGATTTCTACGACAGGTAAATAGAACTGATCATAGTACAGGATTTGATGGGAAACATGCTAATGTCAAGTGGCACTTATAAAAGCTATGTACATATATTGAATTTTATTACAAATGAATTATAATCACACAATATAAATTATATAAAATAAATTAATTTTATATTAAAAGGAGATGAATGTTCTACAAAAAAGAGAAAACCTCACTCTAATAAAAAAGATAAAGTCGCAACAGGTAGAGTTTGTAACCTCTTAATTACAACACTTCAGTCTTAACCATTGAATTAAGATTTGTTTTTTGCCATTGTTTTTTTTCTTTTCAATCTATCTGTCGATGATCTGATAATAAAATTACAAATTTTGCATTTTGTTGGATGAAATAAAATCATATGAAATGAAATCGATGGATAACAAGAAAAATAGATGTGGAAGATATAAAGATCAAAAAATTATGAGGAGGACATAAGAATGAAGAATCTAACGATTATGTGTAGAATTTTAATTATAATTAAATAGACAAGTTTCATTCATAAGTGTAGATTTAAAAATACAAATAATTTTGTGAGAAATAATAAATTATACATATAAATAATTTTATAAATAATACAATATTCATTATATTTTTATGTCATTCTGTTTCATCGACCCAAATAAGCGTGATGACACTTGTTTTTTCTACCGACGTAAGTCCAATTCAAGACTTCTATCCTCAAGAAAATTTTCGAAGTATTTCAAGTTTTTGCAACTTGTACATGGTTTCTACTAAAACGTGAAAGTTTCGTAGTCTAATCAGTTTGGCTTTTGGATGGATTTTCCAAGGTCATTTTCTTTCTTGAGTTTTATACATAGTTCATTTAGGTGTTTTTCTTTGTTTTGCTTGGTTATTTTCAGTTTATTGTAATTCAGTTCCTTTTCCCATACCTTTTGGATAAATATTTCTTCAATAAAAAAATTCTTTCACCTTCGCTAAAAAAAAATTTAAAAAGTAAAAAAATTCGAGCCTTCCAATAACATTAAAGCGACAACCCTTAAGCAAGATGTCATATATGATATAGTTTTTAATTAACGAATCTGATCGAACATAACTCAAATACTAATCTATTGAGTTAATTCAATAGTTAAATTTCATCGAACCTTATAGTAGGAGTAAACATATATTTACGGAGTATTTTAATTACAGATATGTTAAGTAAATCAACCATGTGACGAAATTTGCCTACAAAGTAATTGCTTGTGTCTTATGGCTTTTTGAGTCATTAATTAATTAATTAAACAAGGAAGCAAGATCAAGCTTGTAAATCTCGCAACTTCCAATTTTCTATTGGTTGGATCATGTGAAGGATTATGGGATGTAAATTAATTAATTAATAATATATACATTATATATATATATATATATATATATATATATATATAAAATTAAAAATGTATATGTATAAGGCTGCTGGTGGGAACTTTAATTCGGATGTGAAACTAAAGTCTTCTATGATAGCACTAAATAAATGTTTAGTGGCAAATTAACAATTATTATTTGGATAGCGACTATTAAGTGGCCACATGCATGGGGGATTCATGAATAATAATGTATTATTAATTAACTAATTAAATATATATAGTTTTATGAAGATGGAGGAGCAGATTGAATTTTGATAATTTCATGCATGTTCTTCAATATCGCTTCCGGTGGAGAACAGCTTGGATCTATATGTTTTTCATTTTTAATAGGTAGTATTACTTTCTATATGTTTCTATTTCATTTCCAAAAAAAACAAGAAAAAAAAAAAGGAGTTATATGCATGGGAAATCTTTTGAAGTCAGTATGAAGTTTAGTTTATTTTAGTATGATTTAGTACGAAGTTTAGGAGTCTAGTTCATGTTCATTTTAAAATCTTGATGAAACAATTTTAAAATTTTGTATTCCTTAATTTCATAATCTAATACAAACAAAATTATATATAACTAATTTTGTAGATTGGAGTGAATAATTCTTAGTAACTTTCAAATAATTTCTGAAGTACTTAGCCGCATTCTAAATTTATTTAAAAATATGCATGTGTTACAGACTTATAAGCTCTATGGCGGTATTCTATTAATCTTTTGTCTTTAACAGAAATTTAAAATTCAATTAAATCATATCAATTTTAAAATTCAAAATTTTTTCCCAGAATAAAGTACTATATTGCCAATTTTTACATCTTAACGGATATGAGGATTAGGTGATCCATTTTATTTGAATAAGACTTTAGCCACTTATTTGGTTCAGCCCTTATGTATATTTCAATTCAATAGTTTACAAGCATAAATTAATTTTAATAGATTTTTCTAACTTCGAGGTTGCTAATGTTATGTAATCAGGGAGCAAGCAATCATTAATCATGCCTAATTTTTGTTATCAACTCTCTTCCTCTCTTTTAATTAACTCTTTGAAGAATCTTCATCTAATTAATACTCTTATTAAAAAACAGTAGTTCATCTGTTAAGAAATATATGTGGTCGCAAGTATTTTTAAGTGATATTGGTAATATTTTATATTATTTAATAAAAATAATAAATTAAAAATATTTTAATCAAAATTTCATATAGATAAAAAATTAAAATTAATAAAATATATAGCATTTATTAAATACTTCATTCGGTTCATGATAATTGTCGTTTGATTTTTTTGTATGTAAATTTTTTTATATGTTAAATAATTTTTTAAAAGCCTGTGTTTTTACACCATTTCTCGAAACATTTTTAAAAAACTAATAATCAAAATATTTTTAAAAAATAATTAATAAGAAAAAAATTAACCAAAATAAAATATTTAATATATAAAATACATCATCTAAACTTATGTGCAAAAAAATTAAACGATAGTTATTATGAATCGGAGGGTGTATCACTTAAAAAATATGTGAGGCGAAAGATATTTTTGGACGGAGGTAATAGTAAAAAATTGTAATTTACAGCTAAGATGCTATAAAATTACCTAAATACCGCTTCCTAAATAAATTCTGAAGGGTACTAATGTTTTTGACATTATAAATGTTAAATTCTATAAGAAACTAAACATATAAAATATGAGAATATTTAGCAAAAAATGGAATCGTATGTGCTCAAATAACTAAAAATAAGTAAAAAACTAAGACTCAATTTGAACAACTGAAGAAGAGGGGGAAGTAGTTACTTCCTAATTACTCCGTATATTCGTACCCAAGTCGTTGCTTGTGGGCTGTTGCCATTGATGGTTGGGTTCATATATTGTTATGCTTACAAAAAATTACTATATGCAAATAAAATTTTCAATCAATTAATGTGTGAGCTTTACATAATATTTAGCGGTGAAAATTGTTTTAAGTAATTATTCTATTCGTAAACTAAACCAAATTTGACTTTTTTAGATATTGGAGATGAAAAATAATTTTACATGGGTCGAGAAAGAAAAATTGGATTCTTATTTTACGAATTGTACTGATTTTTTCTCAACACTGTAACCAACATGGATCATTTTCCTTAGATTTTATGGGTAATACCCAATTTTATTTGGGCCTCTAAAAACAAGCTACTAACGAGCTGACACCTGACCAGTAGCATTTCTTTCACCATTTGTCTTGTTCTCCATTAATGATCCATAGGCAAGCAAGGACCCACGCAATACCCCCATACCCCCCACACACCCTAGTTGTCACGTAGTTACAAATGGTACTTGAATTGTAGTTGTACAGTCGCAGTGATCAACCACGCCCCCCCATACCCACCCCCCCACCCTCCAAACCCACAACTTTCACTTCAAAATAGATGTAACCATTCTCCAATAAGAGGCGGCCATCTGGGGGGTAGGGTCATTTTTGTTTTGTCTACGTCCCTGATTCAATGTCACCTGAATATAATATGGAGTACCAATTTATGATAACAGTGACTCAGTGAGTGAGATAGTTTGGGCCCCAAGATGATGGGCTTGGACTGTCACTACTCCAGAGATTCAACTTTAATCAGTAGACAGTACAATCAAAACTTAACTACGACCCTTCAAAATTAATGTGAAAAAGTGTAGTGCTACTCCTCTTTTCTTTTTTTCTTTTTTTCTTTTTTTTGGGTGATGGGAGGAACTGGTAGTACTGTAGCAGCGGTACTTTTATAATGCTATTATTATTATGGTACTTGTTTTAGTACTTGAGTGTTGAGATCAGAACAAAAAGTTTTGCCATTATATATTAGTGTAAAAGTTTTGTCATTATACATATTTAGGCTCGGAATGCTCTTTCACAGGCCAAAAGTTAGGTAAAAACCTACCCCCCAAAAACTAGCAAAAATTAGATAGTTCAGCGCTATTGATATTAACTTATAAATAAAAAATTGCACAAATTGATATGATTAAATTTTATAAGAAATGATTATAATGAGTCTATAATTTAATTTTTAATGATTGATAATTTGTCAAATCTATTTGTGTATATTTATTTGTACAAGTTATTAATATCCATAACATTTTTCTATTCAATAATATACAAATACTTGCTAGTAAATCATCTCCGAATGGGCTAAATAATTTTAAACTATGCCCCATCCGATATTCCACTTCTTTAGAATTGACATTATTAGGGTTTTCGTTCATTCAATAACAACTAAAAACATGTTTATTTATTAATACTATTCGTTTTAAGGTTGTCATATGTCTTTGTAGAGTTTAAGTTTTTCTAATAGTAACAATTAGAAACATGATTACTCGTCAATTACAGAGTGAATGAGTAGTCACTCTCGATCATCTCGTGTATATATTTTTGAAAACTAGTTTTAGTCGGATGTAATTAAGAATGTGAAAGTGGGACGCATTTTAAAGCATGTAACTCACAAAAATAGTTAATCAACTTCATAATGTTTTACATGAGTAATAGTTTTTTTTGTCAAATACTACATGTACTGGAAAATTGATTTATTCTTGCAAATTACTTCATCCCCCACGCTCTCTGGTGCAAAATAAAATTCAAATTGATAAGGGCTTTTCAATTAATGGGCCAACTTAAATTAAAAGTCTTAAAAGGAGGCAGAGCGCTGGGTCACATTACTAATTATCTAGTTGATCTTTCAATTAACCATTTTGTACTTTATGTTCAGCTAACCTTTGTTTTCAAAATAGGAGCATATAGAACGTACCCATTCATGCCGAAACCACTAATTAGTAGAAACCAAATGCAAAATAACGAAAGCAAAATACACGAGAATAGTAAATGAATAATGTACCAAAAGATTAAGAATCTAACATCATCTCAAGAGGGAGGAATATAAATATTACGACAATAATAAAAGGATGAGATACATGAACTAAAGAGTGCTCAAGAAGTGGCATCGGATTCCCAAACGTGGAAACTTTTCTCTTTCTACGTATGTTCCATTGAGAGAGATGAGAGAGAGAGATGAGAGAGAGAGAGAGAGGAGCGTGGTATGTGGAAAAGATAAACATAGAAAGCGAAAGAAAGTGAAAATCTCGTTAATGAACTTCAAAAGGTGGCTGATCGAGCTCCTCTCCATCCAGTCTCTAAAAACTTAAAAAGGGATGATTGGTACCCACATGAATATAGGAATCCCAAGTAATGAATAAGAAACCTACTCATTCGACCAAATGTACTTATGTACATATAATAAAAATAACAGGTAATTATCGGTCGGTCAATATCAATAAATGAACATATTTTATATATAATTCGTATAAGTTATAATTTTTTTTCGTATTATGTCACTATATTATCGTCGGATGCTCTTATGTTATTGTTTATATTATAATTTTGTTTAACAAATAATAATATTATACATAATAAAATAAATTTAATGAGAATAATTGAAAATTTCATTAAAAATAATATACACAAAAACTGGATATTTAAGAGATAATTTACAATAATACTTTATTCGGTAGTATTACAGATAATATTTATAAAGTAATGAATAGTTAGTGTATATAACATTTTGATTAAGACAAAATGTCTTAATATAGAACTTATGTGTTCCAATCGAAAGCGGATGGTAATATCCGAAATCATATAATTTGACACATACATTGATATATATAAATGTGTATAAACTATTGTAAGGGAATCCAAAGACAAGTATGTGATCAATAAAAGATATTTACTTATTTGGCTAGAAAAAAGTATGTCTAAGTGGAGCGCTAATTAAATACTCTTTATGTTTCAAAAAAATTAGAAATATATTTTTAAAATTAATATTTTTAAAGGTAATTTTTATGTTTCACATACACCCGTCATCATATTATTTGAAGCTTATTTCCAAATGTTGCATTTTTCTTTTTCAAATGGAAGGAGTATTAATTATATCAGTTTAGAACTTTAGATTTGAATTTTATTTTTAACGTCAATTATTAATATCATTGTAAATTCTCGATATCACTGTAAATTCTCAAATATGCATACATTAAATGTCATTTTTTGAATAAAATGGTCTTCATTAATCCTTTTTTTTAACAAAAAAAATAATTATAATCACGTAATATATCTTTCCCATCTTCTGTGTTTTTTCTGTTCAGATTTTGTTTTTTATTTTTCTCTCAAAAAGAAATTAAAACGAAGTCCATATTTTGAGTAATTGATCAGATGGCCATAGAAATAAGGCAAACAAGAAGAAGGGCCCCTTGGTATTATGATAATAAACCCAGTGTCCATATAAAAAAGCATTAGGAATAAGCTTTTTTAGCAACCCCACTGCAATCCCAATCTCCTTGGGAACTTGGTCCTCCTTACTAACCAAATTAAGCTCCACCCACTCCTTTTATTCATAATGATAATGATAATAATAATTACCATTAAACAATATTGGACGACAAATAAGCTGCGGAGTATTTTGTTTTCTTTTCCATATAATGAAAGGTGCCGTTAAATGTCCACCTTAGGTCCTATAATTTTAAAAAAATACTATGTCAACTTACAAAGTTTTAAATTCTTTAATTTAAACTTTTATGTGTAAGCTATGTATTGGTCTATTTAAATTTTAAATTTTGATTTTAGTGAAAATAAGAAAACAGGTGCAACGTAATGATGAATATATACAACCCAAAATTGAACATATACAACATACATTTTACTTTAGGCTCATATGTCTAAACGCCTAAAACACATTAGACACGCATTGTATCACTCTAATTTTTTAAACATTAATTGTCGTAATGATATAAAATTAATTATCATAATGATATAAGTTTTTATACATTAGACACGCATTCCATTACTCTAATTCTTTTAAAATTAATTGTCATAATGATACAAGTTTTGTATTGTGCCCTTTTCATCATAATTCTCCCCCAGGCTACAAGTCTGTCTTCATATATATAAGTTTTTTTTTTCTATTTTTAATAATGATAACTTTGGAGGAAGGGAATGATATAATCCACACACTGCCGGGGAAAAAAAAATCATTCCTGTTTTGTATGTACATAATCCATAGAGTTCAACATAATTTAAATATAATAAACACCGTCATCGGTCTAGTTTAATTTGGTCAAACAATATTCTATTTGACAGAGTGTTGAATGCTTTAAACTAGTCAATTATTAAAAATATGGCTTCTAAACACTAAGTATCCGTTTGTTTCAACTTAAAATTATAAAATTTTAGATTTTGGTAATATAATTTATACCGTGAGAATTTATAATTTCAATAATTTTAAGTTGAAACAAACGAGATATAAGTACGGTCTCTTTCCTAAAAAACATGGGCTGTTTTATTATTTAGTTCAACTTTTTTCTTTAATTCTTTCTTAAATTATTGTGTGTCTCTTTAAAATTTAGTTTTTTGAATAAGAAAAATCGGATAATATACATTGATTGATAATTAATTTGAAACAATCTAACCAACACATAAAAAAAAAAGTACGAGTACGATCCCCTCATCACGTGCTCTTTGCCAGAGACCATGCTTAAGCTGAGCTGGCTCTTCCTAAATAATTACGCATTCAATTTACTACCTAATTTATCCGTCTTATTTGAATTTTGTGTTGAAATTGAAATATTTTGAGGTTTATAATTCAACAGAGATATTATAAAATTTGAAAAAATATATAGAAGTTGTTTTGATAATATATTAATGTATTTGTTCTATAATAATACTAAATGAACACAAAATAATAATTTAATTTGTAATAATTAATTTATTTATAAAAATCTATTTGACAAGTAAAAGTGAACCGAAAAAATAAAGCATAGATTATTACTTTAGAACAAAAGTTTGATTAAATAAAAATGATCCATGAGTTTGGCATTTTCAATTCGTCGAGCCATGACAAATTCATCTGGAAAGATGAAAATTATGAGGCACAAGAATGATTAATGAAAGGAACTAAATTGACTTTGTTCAACTTAGGTCGAAAAATTCGAAACCTTCGCATCCCTATAAATTCACGCACATACTTACATATTTATTAATGGTCGAGTCCAAGCTAATTTTAATTTTTTTATTCTTAATATATATATGTGTGTGTGTGTCTATATATATATATATATATATATATATATATATATAAGAAAAAGAAATTTAGCTATGGTTCATTATTATAATCCTATCTACTCGTTTTATGCTTCAGTTTTCAGAATATATAAGAAAAATTCAACCACACTGATAAAAAGAGTATGCAAAAATAAATTATATATAATTTTTTGAGATTTTTTTGAACTCTTTTATATAATTTTTATAATCTTATAAAAATTAATATATTTTAGTCATTGAAAATAAACAAATTTTACATAATTATAAAAATCATACTATACACTATAAAATAATTTAAAAATTTAGATAGTACTCTATTATTTGATACTTTTTCAATCTGTATGATTGAATTTTTTAAATATATTATGAATTTATAAATATAAAATTAATGAACAAAATTTGAAATGTTAATTATAACTCAATTACTTCAACCCTTTATATATAATGAAAATGACACGCATCCATGCATATAAACAGTTTTACTTTGGAGCTACACACACACATATATGGCTAGGTACGTAGGTTTCTTTTTTATTCAACTATAAAAAGTAAGAGGTGGGGAGAGTTTAAGAACTTTTTACATAGGGTTCTATATATCAGATTTTAAATCTTTCTTTATATATTAATATAATTTTGATCGATTTTGGTGGCTGGCATGTTAATTGTGGGACAAACGTCACCGACCCTTTTGTAAAATCTTCCTTCTAGGCTTTCTAGCTGTGAGTAGCCCTATAATTTATTCGAAGGAATAAAGAAACTTGATTTTCGTTTACATATCAATAGAATTTGCCAAAAGTGTAACCCAAAAAAGAATTTGCTAAAAGAAAAATATGTTGCTAGAGATTGAAAAAAATTGAGAGGAACAATCCGTTACTCACAGAGGCTAAAATAAGGAGTTAGTTCGTGACAAAGCTCGACTTCCTTAACAAACTATCTAATCCGATCCAAATCTCACTCTCTCCTCGTCAATATCTCAAAATATAGCACAAAATCATAAAACATAAACATTGAAAATATTGGTAGTAATATATAATTATCATCGTAAATTTTCAAAGAAATTGATGACATGCCTTATAAGCCTTCAAAAAAGTCGATGACATACCCTTACCCCGAATGAGCCTCCCCACCCAACCCAAATTTTTTGTAACAATAAATAAAAAAAATTAAAAATACATCCCATGTGTCAAATTTGATTCTCCTTATAGTTTCTAGAAAATTCTATGATTTGATTTCAAAGTCCAGATTATCGATCTTAAGATTTTGAGCGATTTTGTAGACGAAGTTATTATTTAAAGAATAAATATTTGCACACAAACTATTTTACAAGAGAAACTCACAAATGTACATAAATAGAAATTAGAAAATTAATTTACCCCATTGATTAAGGAAAAAAGAGAGTATAAAATTGTTCACATATCAAATTTTTTTTGATTTGTGATTTTTTTTTTGTGAGTTTGTTTGTATACATAATGTGTTCTTATTTAAATGGATCGACCAAATTTTCAATGCCTAAAATCTCGCGTTTTGAAATAACAATCACTTTAATTTTTCGTTGGCTTATGTAATTATGCAGCAAGATTCTTAATTAACTTCTTGTAATACTAAATCAATAACATTTCATTTGATATATTTATATATTTAACTTAAACCATGTATTTCCAACTTAAATCAAAACTTAATTTTTGGCGGGAGATTTCGCTATCAAGTGTCAACTAGAATGTGAAGAAAAGAGACAAATGAGACTGTCCAGGAGGACTCGGCCTTATTTCACATAAAATGCTGGAAAAAGCTGTACCTACCATTTTTCTTATCTGCTCTTGATATGTATAATATATATCTTGACATGTACAATATAATCTATTATATTAAAAATTATCTTTTATAATAACGGTCGTGATTCTGCATCAAATAGACAGAATATAGAGAGAAAAAAGGGTTCACATCCCATATTTAGCTGCATGATGAAAAAAAAGGCTGATAAAAATAAACAAAACAAAAGGAAATATATGGCACACACATAACATGTACGTAGAGTGCTTGTATATATTATTGATTCTCAAGTAATTTTCAGATTTTTATTTGATTGGCTAGAGTATGTTTCAAAAAAATATTTTAAAGTTGCGTTTAGATTGAGGGAATAAAATGAGAGATAAAATAAAGTTGATTTATGTGTAATTGTTAAAAGAAATTACAAAGTTTTATGGTCCTTAGGGAGATGGTGGTGAAATGTACTATTTCTTCTATATGTAATTTCATTCTATGAGTAAGGAGGATTAATGATTTATTCTTTTTTCTTCTTTTTGATTCTCTTTACTATTCCTCCTCATCACTCATTTCATCATTAATTTTCATTAAATTCCTTCTAATTTTTGAATTATTCTCACTCTCATTCTATTCTATCAATCCAAATGCAACATAAGAGATAAAAAAAAAGGAACAGAATATGAATTTTATCTACTTAAATTAAAATGATAATAACAACAAAATCTTTAATTTCTGCCTAGGTATTGGAAAATCGAGATTGTAACTGATCAGAGAGAATGGATATTAGTGAGCAATTCACAAATGTTGCTATGTTGGATATCCATTCACAGATATTGCCGAGTAACAAAACCTTTAAGGGACAAATGTTCTCTAATTCCTGAAATAATTTTAATGGCATTTTTCTTGTTAAGTCATTTAGATAGTTACGTTTATGTGGGACTATATATACGAACCTTATGATTTGTCTAAATGAAAGTTAAATATGGTTCTCATTTTTATATTTTTTTTTTGTCAAGGAGTAAAAGAAAATTTCAAGAGTATATCAAATTAGCAAAAATTCAAATTTTTTGAAAGAGGTAAAAGTTTCAATATTTACCACATTCACATTCATGATCAAGTCCACATTTACAAAAATCACAATGTGGGCAGGAGCGTAAAAAAGAGCACATAAAGTAAGTGACTTATGCATTACAATCATCAATTAAGCAAAGAGAATGAATGGAATTGCGTGGAGTGATAATATAGTTGGTTGGGTCACGAACATCATCATCTTCAAATTAAAAAACCGATCCTCTTCGGTCTTCATCTCGTGTGATTCTTTCTTCAAGTGCAATTTAATTTGATCAAATTAAGTTCAGATGGTGAGATAACTCAAATGGTAAATGTAGTTAGGTTGCCGAGGGATTAAACTTTATAGAGTGTGAATTTTGATAGTATTAAAAGTTATTTCGTCGATCTCAATTAAAGAAAGAAAGAAAGCTGAGTTCTAAACTAATTTAATTGATTGTAAATAATCTTGGTTTAAAATAAATTCAGCTGAGCTCGAGGGAATAATAATGGTAGATTTTAGTTTTAATAGGTATTCGGGTTATAAATTAATATTGAAAAAAATGTTAGGCGGATATAGACAATAAAATAATGTGTAGTGTCCAAATAAAATTTAATTGAAAGTAATCAGGATTAATCAGATTTAAGCGGAATAAAACGTTAAGCGGTAGAGGACTATCTAGTTACTAGACAAAAAGATTAATTCATTTAGGTAAAAATTTATACAACAATATTATAAACGTAATAAAATCAAATTTATATTGTGGTAATAAGATTTATCGTCATTTTTTACTTATATTTCATTTTATTTAAGAAATATGTTTGAATTTCACAAAAAAAACATAAGTTATGTCTTTACCATAAAAGTACATTAAACAAATTACATACAAAGGAAAAGAAAGTTCAAATTTGAAAAAAATACAGAAACCGTTAACCACATAATAGAGAGGTAATAGTATAATAGAGATAGATATAGCACACCAGGTGGGGTAGGGGCGGGGGGGTTGGGTTGGGGTGGGGTGGGGGGTCTGGTCGTCCGGAGTTTAAGTGTGTGTACTACTTCACCACCAAGGCACCAACAACCAACCATCCTCTTGTTTTATTTCTACTTGTAAGTGCAACAAGCAAGCGTGTAGTTATTAAGCAGTGGGAGTGGACTGATAACTTCAAACTCTATTAATTATACTCCCACCCACTCTCATGGGTTTCAGTGCTTATTACCACTAGTGGAGTACGGAATATTATAATTCGTATTATAACGGACTCCGTATTTCTTTATTTTATTTTTCAAACTCTTCCTCCATACCCGCGCTCACTCTCTCTCTCCCCTCCCTCGGACTATCCGTTTGATTTTATTCCTTCTTTTTAAACATATAATAAAATCACTCTTCCTTTCTAGAGAGAGAAGAAAGTCCTCTTTCTAGAGTGAGAGAGAAAGCATCAAACAAAGCAGCATACCCCTCCCAACCTTTTCTAGAGAGAGAAAGCTACTTCAATCTCTCTCTACCATTTTCGCCCCCTTTCTCTGTTCGTATTTCTTCAGAATACTAGGTACTAAGCTCATGCTTTTCAGATCTATCTACTGTTTCAGATTGTATATGCATACTTACATACTCGCTCTGTATACCTTTTTTCTCGATTCTCGAGATTTCGTTTCGCAAATTCAGTGTTTCAATCATATACACAATATATATGTACATGTATTATAATAGCTTGTTTCTCTGTAGCAATTTACTGATTTTGTTTCAATTTGTCTGTGGATTTTGAATTCTAATTTGGATTCTGTGTATGTTTTTTTAGATCAAAGGTGATTGAAAAGTTCGAATCCGAGGCAATCTCCTTTCGGCTGGCTCTTCCGTTTGGACTAATTGAATCACTAGGAGTAGTCCTTGCTTTTATTATATATAAAAACGCAATCAAAAGTATTCTAACTTTAGTATGCAAGAGCTCCGATTCTATAAAGCAATTGGAGCGTTGAAGATCGCTTTTCGAGAAATTCCTAAACAATGCAGAACTTGAACAAGAAGACGACCACCACCACCGCTCCTGATACCGGCTCTCAACTTCTCAAGCAGACTCGCCATATAGTTACTTGGTCTCCAGAGGTAGAAACAATGTTTTTTTGGATATGTGTTGGTTGGATTTTAATGTTCCAGCTGGTTTGCGCTAAAATTTATGATATTGTGTGTTTCAGGAGGACGATATATTACGCGAACAAATCCGAATCAATGGAACTGATAAGTAAAGTTTTTATTTTGATTGTTGTGTTTCAGTGTAGCTTCTTGTTGATTAATCCAATTGAACAGTCAAAAGCTGACTAAATAAATTTTATTATATGATACTGAAAAAAGTTTTCTTTTTTATGTATTTCTGCAGTTGGGCGATTATTGCTTCGAAATTCAAAGATAAATCAACCAGACAATGCAGAAGGAGGTTAGTATTTAGAGCCAGAGTAGTTATCGCTAATTTATGCATTTTGTTGTTTGTTTTTCCAATCCCCTCGTTTGTTGTTTGTTTTATTCCCCTTTTTGTTATTTAGTTCAATTTGATGTATATGTGACAAAAAAATTGCAGATGGTACACTTACTTGAATTCTGATTTCAAAAAGGGGGGGTGGTCACCAGAAGAAGACATGCTCTTATGTGAGGTAATTTATGCAATTTCTTGGAACTTTCACGGTCCTTAATTTCGACGTTTGAAATATCAATACAATATTGTTTAGAGAAGATTTGTTAGACTATTTTGCTGATTTAGATATTTTGGGTTGCCTTACACTTAATGACAATCAGCTAAGAGCGCAAGTCCATAGCTCTTACTTCCATTTGGCCATGAAAAAATTACAAGTGGCTACTGCTTCCATGAGATAGTTATTTGTAGCTGGTTAAATGTGGTGATCTAACGTTAAAAGGTGATAAGCAGGCTCAGAAGATATTTGGAAACAGATGGACTGAAATAGCAAAAGTAGTTTCAGGAAGGTAAATATAAATTGCAAGCGATTGTCTAGTCTATTTCAATTTATCTCAATAAATATTATCAAATTTATTGTCTTTTTGAGTTAAAAAAAATAAAATGTAGTCACCCGTTTCTATTCTCTTTTGTTCACACAGAACGGATAATGCTGTAAAGAATAGGTTTTCTACCTTATGTAAGAAGAGAGCAAAGGCTGAGGCTTTGGCGAAAGAAAATGACATTAGTTACATCAACTTGAGCAATAAAAGGGTCATATTTCATAATGTCCCTAATGAGGATGGGTTATCTGAAAATGGAGTGCCTCTTAAAAAGATAAGGTACTTGCGGTATAACATGTGCAGGTATAAACTAATGTGATTGACCAATTGCAGAGTTAACCTTAATTGTTTTTTGGGTGATTTAGGCAGAATCACATTCCTAATGTGGCAGACAATTGTAATCGTGGAGGAAAACTAGAAGGGGAATGTGGAAAGACAAATCCACAGTTAAGACCTCCATTAGCAGTTCTGGTAGAAAATTGTGGTCTGAGGGTCTTACCAACTCAAAATCATGCCAACAACACCAAAGAGGTCGCCAAAGATGGTAATAATCACAATTAAAAAAAGATCGATTTAGGTTGCTGTTCTTTAGCTATCAGAGAATTATATTCAAACTTTAATAGCTTTACTTTTGGATTATCGCCTCATTGGTAAATGGTAAACATGAGTGTGTTGATTAATTATTTGTTGTTCTTGGATCCAGAAGCAGCCAATAATAAGATAACTGAAGGAATGTATCTCAAGAAGGACGACCCAAAGATTATTGCATTAACGCAACAAGCACAACTTCTCAGCTCGCTTGCGCTCAAAGTTAATACAGAGAGCACAGATGAGAGCCTAGAAAGTGCTTGGAAGGTGAGAGAACTGGTATTTTTTGTGTTCAAGTATAAGTCTATGGTGTGCTACAGTGCTAATATGGTGGTGGGAAGACACATACAACTCATTTTCTTTGTATTCAACAACAGTTTCCACCTCAACTCTTTTAAGTTTTGACAACCAAAATAAATGATGTTGTATTTATTTTGCATCATTACCAAGATATTAGGAAAGGAAAAACTTAGGTAAATTGGATGATTGTCTCAAGAGAGAACTGTTAAGATGCTGCCTCCAATTTTCATAAGCATGTGATTGTTTTAGTTGTGTGCCATATATTTAAAGGGTTTTTTTCAATCATTATCAACATGCACATGATCCCTTGTCCTCTAAATACTGCGTAATATATTGTATTCAGACCCTCCAAGACTTTCTCAATCGAAGCAAAAAAGGCGATGTGATCAGATTAAGGATTTCTGATACAGATTTTGAGCTTGAGCATTCCAAAGAGTTAACGGAGGACTTGAACAGTAGTAAAGAGGGAAGTCAACTATCTTGGAGGTAGTACAATGGTCCAGACTTTGGTTTAGGCTTTAAGTAACACATATTGTCACCACAATAGACTAATTTGATGGTTGTTCCAGGCTGTCAGATTTATTTGTAGAGACTCCAGATAGTTCCGGATATAGTATTGGAACAACACTGCTGACCCATGGCGTAGGTGATGAAACAGCATTCAATGAAGCTGATCTAGGTGCTGCCATACATCAGGACGTAGTCGATCTACAACCAGATCATATAGGACATTCAAATGGTCAAGCTGTAGAGAATGACATTCTCTCCTGTGCAACCCCAAAGGAAATTAGAGAAATATTAACATGTAAGAAGATGTATTAGATAAAAATCCTAATTATATACTTGTAGATTGCTGTTTTACACTTGGCTGAGAAGATCTCTCTTCTTATTGCAGCAGATGGCTTACCACCTTCTGATGATCCCAAAACTGATAATAATGGTGTTTGTGTCGTTTCAACTACCGAGTTCAGCTCTCCATGCCAGTTAACCCCATTGTTCAGATCGTTGGCATCAGGGATTCCAAGCCCACAGTTTTCAGAAAGTGTAAGCTAATTAGCGTTGCATTTACATATATAAATCCCCAAGTGTCCTTAGTAATATAACTTTGGATATGCAGGTTATTTATCCCAATAACTAAGTATTTAGTTCATTACTAAATATTATAAAACCTGAAGTGTCTAACTCCCTACTCCCTGAATAGTCAATTTACATGTATAATCTTCTGTAGATCCAATCAGTCAATAGGTTTTCTCAGCACATAGAGAATGTAAGTTAGCTATATGTTCCTAAACCTTTTGGTTATAAGTTCATGTCTTGTATTATTTTGGTGACAAATTGACAATTGGTCGTTCATAAGGCCAGTCACTGGCTTGATGGTCTGGTAGAGCCTGGGAATATCTCCACTTATAAAGCATTCAACCATGCGCCTGTCCCCGGAAAATGTCATTTATCTTTGGGTTTCATGGAGGATTTAGGTTCCATAGCTGTAGTACAGGGTTTATAGGCCTGGGGATATCTCCACTTCTAAAGCATCAAGTCATGCTCCTCGTCCCGGCAATCCCAGGGAAACTTCACTGCTTCCTTAGTCCAGATGTGATAGTACTCGGGTTAGCTGTAAATCTACAGTAGGATGTACCCACAGAGCACAAATTTATGATCAACTGTGACTTTGGTAACTTTGTGTCCACGGAGCTCGGAGCAAATGGACATCTATATTTGGTCCTATACCATAGTCCACTTATTTTGGGGCCTTGTCATCTTCATGTGATAAAATCCCTGAAAAACATCTCTTCATGAACAAACTAGGTCAGGTGATCAATATCTATCTTACTTCTTTATTACCCCCTTTATCCCTTCCACTGACTCCCTTAAAAACACAATCTTTTTAAACATTGACCCATTCGGCAGGCCGTGAATTTAAGTTCATTCTTGTTTGTCATGGTGCATATCTCTTATTACCCGTCTAACATATTCATGGATCTTTTCCAAAAATATTTTCTATATCGTCTGTTCAAGTTGATGTCAATTAAACAAGACTGATCCTATATATTTAAATGATTTTTCAGGAGAGGCACTTTCTACTGAAAACACTTGGCGGGGAGTCCCCATTCCCTAATCCAAGTGCAAAAGATTTACAGTCTCCACTCTGCAAAAGGGCCCTTCTCCAAAGTCTCTGATTGATCAGTGATACAACTCTCTGATAGAATTTCGAAAGAGTTAAGTGTATGTAGAGCTTGTTCTTTTTCCTTTAAATCACAGGTATAGTCCAACCTGACTTTTTCAGAGAGGTCTACTAAGGATCTGCCTTCAGATCTAGGATGAAATGGTGCATTCTAGCGTCTTGAAAGATCTAATCATCGCGTTCTTGTTTGAGTTACCAACCCTAATCCCCCACATTGAATTCCGGTGTGCTTTGAGCGTTATTCTTTTGTGTGTGTTTTTGTTTCCTTTTATTTTTTATGGGATTTGAATATTTGGGTATTCTGTCCCATAATTATTGGCCTTGATTTTCTTTTGTACAGAACCTGCTACATAAATCCGTTTTCCAGAATGTAATTATACATCGGCACCTCGCCAATACTTCCCCTTATAGAGAAAGGGATAAAATAAGGGGAGACAGTATAAACTATAAAGTATAGTCGTCAAAGGAGGTCATCCAGTTGAACTCCTTTAATTTTTTGTTAGGTGTGCAGAGGGTTATGGTATAATCTTTTTTTCCCTAATGTATGTGACATTGATTTTTAGTGGAGAATTTGTTTTACAATACGATTCTTGCGCGCTGAATATTTTTCTTTTTCTGTTCCATAATTGGTCTGAGATTAAACTGTCAATACTTCAGTAGAAAACAGAACAGCAAAACAGTCTTGTATACACAACCAGAACAAAGAAAACTACGACAGTAAAGCTACTAACAAGAATGGGATGGAAGAAACTTACTTGCTGAACAGAAAAGATTCAAGCTTTTTATTTGGCTGTGACTTGAGCAAATTTATTGTACTCTGTGCGTTGTCTTGGCCTCGTTGTTTTCTTTGCTTTCTCAATTGTAATGGAAGGCTTTGTTGTGGGGAAGAAGTTGGGGTCTGAGAAATCTTGTTTCTGGAATTTAAATTGGTCAGCTGGTGCTTGGTGGGGGGTACAAGTATGATTATAACCAACTCTAAAGCTATTAGTCAAAAGATGGAGGAGGGAATTTAGTACAAATGTAAAGCAGGCTTTCACTGGCAAGCACTTGTTTTCGGCATCCTGATTGTCCTTAATGGTGAGATTTGATATTGGTAGAGAAATAAAGGGGAAGTCTTTTTTTGTCTTTGGTGGAAACTAGCTTATTTTTAAACCTTCTCTTAAGATTTATCATTTAATGGTTAGGAAGTTTTCGTAAAGTATTTAAATAAAAGAGAATGAAAATGTGCGGTCAAGATGATTATGGTTGCAATTTATTCCTTTGGAACTTTGTAGGGTACCAAGATAGTGGTAATGTGTGTGAATGGATATATGAATTTTTAAGCAGTAAGATTTTATTTTTGCAAAAAAAAGAAGAGATAAAAATAAATTATCAACGATTCCATTTTTTTATCATATAAGTTCGAAACACAACTGAAGAATCAGAAATTCAAAGAAATAAAGAGGTATTGAAAAATTAAGTTCGTGTAGAGAATTTATAAAATATTTTAAGCTGTTATTCCTGGTGATGATTTCAACGGCCCCAACCAAAAGCAAGGAGCAAACCATATTAGCCCTCCATTCCTACCGGACAAAATAGTATCTTGAAGCTAATTCGAAAATTCATATTACTCGCTAGTAATTTGAATTGTTGATTTAACTGATCCAATAAGTTGATACTAGACACTAGTACACTACATAAAAAGTACTTCAGTATAGACGTAATTATTTAAAAAATTTTAAAAAAATAAGATCATAATTTGAGGCTCTGTTTGTTTTAAAAAAATCATTTTTCGAAAAATTATTTTATGGGGGGAAACAGTTTCTGAAGTAAACATTTTTTGGAAAAATACTTTCTAAAAAAATGTTTTCCAAAAAAATTATTTTTCAGTATTTGATTGTTAATATAAGAAAGATATTGAAAATTTGATTGTTTATGTTATTGTTATTATTATATTATTATAATGATTGATGATGATGATCATTTCATTATAATTATATATTTCGTATATCCTTATTTTGCCACAATATTATATTATTATCTTATTTGTTTATGTTATATTATTTATTTATAATAAAATTAAATTTGTTATGTTATTATTATTATTATTATTATTGTTATGAGATAATACATTATTTATTAATGATCATGATTAAAATTTGAAACTATTATTTTCTATAATTACTATTTATCTTATTATAATTACCTTTATTATTTATCTGTTTTCCTGTTATTACTTTATATTATTGCAATTAATTTCTTCTATGTTTACTATTAGCATATTTATTTTATTTTATTTTTTATATTAACTATTTTATTATTATATAAAATTTATTTATTTAATAATTTATATTATTTATTGTTATTATGTTATTTTATATAATTATTACTATTATGTTATTATTATTAAGTACATATAGTGATAAACAACTCTATTAATTTCTCCGAAAAACGTTTTCTTCATTTAAATTCCGTAAGTTATTTTTCGGAAAAAGTTTAAGGAAATACGAAGGAGTTAGAAAACATTTTCCTTTCTTTTCATTTTTCGTACACGTCACAAATAACCAAAAATATTTTTAGGAAAACATTTTCGTCTGACAAACAATAGAAAATACACAAAACGTTTTCAAGGAAATAATTTTCCATGAAAAAAATTAAGAACTTCATCTGCTTGCAATTGTAGCTCGAAATGAATGTAAAAAAAAGACATTCTACCAAAAAAAGAAAAAAACCACGGAAGAAGATCTAATTTGAAACCAGTGATATTCACTTGTAAAGTTTGTTACAGAACCTTGAAAAACAGCAACATACATGCTGAATCACTCTTTTGTTAATGCTTACACAATGCTTACACGACATACCCCTTACAGGTAGTAAGAATACTACTACTCCGGATCTACTGCATAAGAACTACCCACTATTTCAAATACATAAACCTACATTCAACTTGTAACGATCGAACCTTACGGTTACATCAATACTATGAACAATAAAAGGAGAAAATCTTGTAGGTATATATCGTAGTAATACGAACGCCCAAAAACCACTTCACCTTCTACATGGGCTTCCGTTTCTTCTGCAATCTCTGCAATTTTTTCCACTTGAGGTAGATTTGGTATGATAACCCACCAAAAACCATGCTTACGCTACACCATTGCTTGGTAGATAGGGGATTGCCACTAAGGACAGAAGACACAACGATGCTGACAAATTTGCGAGTTGTCGTGATGGTCGTGTTAGTCAGAGAGCCGAACCGGCTTATTGTTAGAAATATAAAATTCTGGCCAACTGCACCACAGAGACAATATATGAAGATATCCCATGCTGCTTCTGGATGTTGCTTGCAGAATTGAACCGCGTCATATCCACTAGCACTTGGCCAACCAAACATGAAGACCATGTTGTATATGGTTCCCCACAAATTCATTCCCAGCATGATATCCCAGGCGCTTGTTTTTGGGTATCTATAAGGAAAATAACCAAGAAGAAAGACAAGCAAATTAGAACCGTATCAATGGGATAAGTGACGCAAATTTCAAGTGGCATCTATATTAAAGTGGTGGAAATGAGAACATCACAATATTATTTCTTCTCCACTATGATATTGGCTGTTCATGAACAATGAAAAATGATTCTGACATGGTATGTTCTACAAAATAAGATGACAGAAAATCCCCTGTTGCTGTACAGTCCAATACAGATACGGAGTATCTTCATTATAAGCATCATTATTATGACTATCAGTCTAACCCCATAGTTGTTAATTTTTAATAATAATTTTGCAAGGAAACAAACAGTTATAAACCCTATACCTTGCTGAAATTGAATCCTGTGTGGCATTGGTGAATCCATCGAAAGCCAGATTCATGAAACACAGCCCATATCCCAATGGAGCATTTGGGTTTGCCAGTTTTTTTATGGTCTTCGAGCTAGTCTGGAAGCAACCAAAGAAGTGAGGAATTAATGAGTGCATAACAAATCCGGTATCAGGGAAATAATGGGGAGAATGTAGCCAGAACTCTAGATCCATGGTTAAGAACTAAATTTCTCTCACCTTTAGAAGAGCAAATGATGATACTCCACCCGCAACAAGAAGAGTACAAAGATACTCGGGAAAAGTATATCTAATACCATAAACTAGTGTACCCATCAACATCACTGCAAAAACATGAAACTGTACCTTACAATCACAGCAATAGTGAAAATATACAATTAAAATGTTTTAGAAATAATGGGTCGCCACATGCTCTTTGATTTCATAATGGATGTCTGATAAAATTCTGTAATTAGATTCAAACTCTCATAAGACAATAACTCACCTGGAATCATTTTCGAGGATTTGGCAAGGACCTGGCAAAGACAATTATGTTGCATGTAATTAGAAATACTTACGGTAAAGCAGCATTTAAAGCGAGGGAACAAGAAAAGGAGAGAAACATATTAGAATGTTGGAAACAAGCTTGTTGACGTGGGAAGAAACTATCATGAGTCACGTTTTTAGGGTAATATACAGTTTGAACAATACTGAAGTTCTAATTATTTCTCTTCAGACTGTACATATAAACACTGACATGATTAACATTGCAATTTTGTTCCTTGATTTACATTGTATGATTACAGAATTTATAGCCAGTGGTAGAAGGTTTAACATCGAGAAAACAACTATAGACTTGATTTAGATCCAACGTGTAACCTTAAAAGGATTAGCTACACCATAAAGGAGAAAATAACTACATGGGTGGAGCAGTAGACTACTTAGCCCCGTCAAACTTCTTATTATAAATTCACAACGAGCTGATACTTCCTACTCACATCAATATTCTCATAGTTGACAATCAAATTTTCACCTCTAGTAATCATAGATTAAGGGGTCTCCCTAGGCTAGGTTGAAATAAAATAGAAGTGCTCCATTTGACATTTTGCTTATGAAGTTCATAAGAAAGATACAGTCTTTCAACGTTTACAAGTGATGCTCACAATGCTCAACAGGAAATAGGCAAAATAGAAAAACGGAGAACAAGTATAGATACAGAAAATCTTGAACATACCTGGGCAGGGTAACTAATATACTTCAGTGCTTCAATACCCATAGCAGGGCCAATTGTATTAGTTATACCAGCACTCCAGTAACTCCACCACGGAGCACCACCACCACTACCGTTGGACCATAGCTTTATCACTGTTTAATAAGATACAAGAATTTTAATAACCTGATTACATTGCTGCATTCTACTAAGTAGCACCACAGTAACATAAAACATGAAAATCGAAGAGAGTATTTAGAAAAATAGAGGAGAATATTTACTTATGAAGGACCATATCAAACAAACAACATTCTGTGCTAGGTTCAGAAATGCTAGGTGTTCAAACCTCTTCTTGTCTGCCCCAAACTGTTTGGTGGACCTGAAAATAAAGTAATAATACAAAATAACTAACATGATTCGGCAAATGCAACGGATTATGAAAAAGAATCAAAATTTAAGATAAAGAATATATATTCTATTTCAATGGTATTGCAATTCGAAATGTGAAAAAACTTTTTTTATGCAAAAATTGATTCCCTAATAACAAGCAATGTTTGACCTGATTCTCACAACCAAGTGCACAAACAAGCACAAAAATTGAGTGTTCGTTCATCATATCAGAAGATTAGAAACAATAAAATGTAAGCCAAAAAATTTTAAAAACACACAATTTGTAGTAGAAAAGAATGAATTAATACCTTCATAACGAATATTGATGCAAATAAAATAATACGAGTAACGAAGCTTCTTATAGTGTTTCTCGGTACTAGTAATATACTTACACGGTCTCCTGAAGAACACCTTGGTATATATAAGCCGACCAAATGCCGGCAACACAAAAAGCAAGCACCAGTACACGGCGAAGTCCGGTGGCCTGAGACTCCATTCTAGTTCCAATTATCGCCGGAATCAGCAGATCCGGCGATCCACGTGGATTTCTCCGGCAAATTCTTTAAACACCGAATTATTTACTTGTCGGCAGATTCAATTCTCAAAAAATAGAGAGACAAAAACAAAAAGGAATAAACAAAAATCTAAGTTTATGAATCGGCCGAAGATTGAAGAAGTGAGAGACACAGATTCAACAGCCGTTGCTGAATATATTTCAGGGACAACGGTTTGAAGCTACGTTTTCATTTCCACGTGTTTGAACCTCATTGGTTGATTGACCGTCGATTTGGCTCCTATTGGTTGATCAAACGCGGATTACCCGACTATCATACATAAGTCTAGAATAGAGTAATTAGTAATTTGGATGGGTCGAATCCAAGTTCGGAGTCGGACTCTGTTATTGTTCTCCTCACAACACAAGTTGGGTTTCAGTCGAAAGCCCGATTATAAGTTGGGTTAGAAAGCCCATTATATTATCCTCACTAAGCACTATGCATTCCCCAAGATTTTGGGGTGAAACTTGAAAGAATATTATCAGTGATATTAAATTAGGAGATGAGTTTTCTCATTTCTTGATTGTTACCTATGCTCTTCCATTTCAAAATTCAAAATTGACAATAAATTTACCTACATATTCATCTTCGTACCCGTATTCATTCTCACGAATGATTCAACGTTATCGTTTTGTTAATTTAACTCATTAGGTATTGTTCATCTCAAATTTAAATTTAAATTTTACTTTGTTATGATGTAATTTATCATCGTTCGTGCTAATAAATATGATTTATGTTGTCCTAATACAAATGAATAAATTGAGTTTTGAGATTAGGAGAAACTTTATCTATGGAAAGAAGTAAATATCAGTGACCAAAAACTATCTTATATCTACTATTCCTATATAACAACACAATATGAAATTTTACAACAAAAAATCTTTGGTAACAACTACGCAATGATTTTTAAGTTTTCATTTTTAGATATAATATTTAAAATATAATTTCATCAATATAAACTATATCTAGAGATATTAAGATTAAAAACTCTACAAAATAGTTGATATTTTATCAATATTTTGAATTTTATAGATTAATAAAAAAATTCTATAAGATAGTTGATATGTATGTGAGTGATAATTAATAAGCATGTGAGTGTGTGCATGAGTATCTAGATAGTGATATCTTACGTAATTAGAAACTAAAAATAAAAAATTCCTACCGTCCATGTGGCTTGGTGTTGTTTTCCTCGGTGACAATTACATTACATTACATTACATTTTAAAAATGTATATATGAGCTTCCGAAGATTTTCTCATCTCGACTTTCATTGTTGTCATGTCATATCATGTTCATTAATTTGTAACATCATTCCTAGAAGAAATCTTAAAGAAAAACTCCAAAACATATTCACGTTAAGGCTTTAGTTTGTAACCACCCCTACGGCCGCACCATTTTAGAAACAAAAGAGCACAAAAATAAAATAAAATAAAGGTTACGAATGAAATATCAGGACTACATTTATCTTTTAATTACCTAAATACATTACAGAATGTTTCGACAAAAAGTTTTTGCCAGAAAATTAATTATATTCCGTGCATGCAAATGCACTTGTATAATGCATATAATAAATTAATACCCCGCCTATTCTACGAAAATTGTTTATATTTGAATTTTTAACCGATATTGATATTATATGTTAAGATAATAAGTTATTTTCATGAATTTTGTTATAAAATGTTCAATTAGTAATGTGATAAGATAAGAAAATTATGATAACAAAATTTTAAAAATATAATTTAATAAAAATGTATGCAAATATAATTTTTTTATGAAATAAATTTTATTTTTTAATATAACTCTTTTTATGAAATGAATGAAATATTAATAGCAACTAAATTTTAGCATCACTTATTTGTGTGTCAAGAACTTTTTATGTGATCTATTTACTGCATATAACCATAACTAGTTGTAGGTAGGTCGTTACAACCTAAATACTATCACAAAGAAAGTGCAGGAGGTAGCTAGTTTTTGGGGGTAATAAATGGGAAGCCATTAAATTAGAAGAAGTTGATTTCCAGATGTGGAAAACATAATTCACACGTGTAAGCTTCATTTCAGTTTTTCATTTATTTCCTTTTGATGATTTACTTATAAGTTCACAAAAAAGGGTTTCTATCGGTGACAAAAGTATATATATGATACTCAATAAAAATATGAATTTGGATGATGAGAAGTAGGGGAAAGTAATTTACTGTGAGGTTCAGTAATGACTTGTACCTACATACTTGGTCTATCCATTTTTTATTTTTTTGATTGCCACTTTAACTTTTTCTCGAGGTTTGTATTTATTTATCACACACATAATTTTTTAAAAAATGAAAACATATATTTTTTAAATTGAGATTGTGATTAGTTCAAGTGATTAGAGTATAATCCGTATGATCTTGAAGAATGAGATTAATAGGTGAGAATTGTGTTAGTATTAAGGATAATTTTACCAATCAAAAAAAAAATATTTTCTAAATTATTGCGTCATTTATTATCATTACTTTCCAACAGATATTACACATATATTAATCATAAAACGACAGTAAAAATATTATTTGTCTCTTACCAAAAACAATAAAATACTATTTGTTATTTTGTTAATAAATTTGATTTTTCCTAAGCAACCAAATAACAATACAGCAGCCATCGCAAAGATCACCATAATTAAGGTTGAGAACATCGGACCTTGCCGCCTTACCTAGGATTCTTGTGATACTACCATAGTTAACGGCGGGATCGCCTGTCATGTGGCTAACTACATATAAAATTCATTTGAGATCGACCTTTTCCACTGATTGTTCATTTGTTCGTTATAACTTAAGCACAAATAATTTGGCAACCACATCGCCGTTCTACGCATGGCGAGTTCCAAATACCCCACAACCCCCCCCCCCCCCACCCCACCCCACCCCCTCACCCCTCCCCCAAGAGAAACACCATTTATTAAAACGTTAGTTAACATGGAGATGTTAAATCGTTTTACCAAAATATAAGTTGGAGCTCGGTGGTCCAGTTTCATGCTACCAAAAATATATAAAATTTCATTGGAACGATAAAACTTTAAAACTTGCATTTTCGAGTGTCAGTGGTGAAATTCTCTGTCAATTGAGAAATATTTTTTATAACAATACTTGAAAATATCAAAAGTGAAAATGTTAACATGAGTAACACAAAGCCTTGAAATTATTTATTATACTTCAGTTTCTATAACACTATTATAATAATAAATGACGTTGGGGACCAAATACAATAACAAACTTAATTATAATTATTACTAGTAAATATTAATCAAAATTTAGACGTTAATTGATATAAAACAAATTAGTTGGATTACACGAAACTTAAGTAGTGGGAGCTTGGGCGTTTGGCCGGAGTCACCAAGTTGAGCCTTCGACTTGCTAAGTCACGACAGTTTTCAACAAAGGGTCGTTGAGTTGGGTCCGTTTGTGTGTTGCAGGCTCTTCAATTTATTCATCAATTTTGCATTCTTAAATTAATAAGTTACGTTAGATAATGCAATAAATGACTGACATAACATTACTAACAACACGACATATATGCTGCTGAATTATTGTCATTACTTTTCTACTATTATTGCTGTCCATGTCTGAATAATTACTCCTGTTAATATAAAACTTGAAGATACTATCACACGGAGTAGTATTTTTCTCTTTACTCGATCTTTTTCCTAATTTTTTCATTGTTACCGACATTGTTTTTTTTTAAAGTGTATGAAATCTGTCGGTATTATATGTAAGGGTTGAGTTCTTTTGATTGGCAAAATTCCCCAGATTCTAACCAAAATCTCACCAAATGAAATTTAATCTCTTAATTTTAAGATTTAAAAAGAGTGTTTTTACCGCATGAGTTAACCCATAACCTCAATACGGATTGAGTTTTAGTGATAACTTGTTTGAACTACAAAACTATTGAATCTTTGAAAAACTAAGTTATTAATTAAAATTCATCATTTTTTAATTATGAGAATAGGTCGATAGATAAAAAAAGCTAGGCTTATATAGTGTGTGAATGGGGAGAAGAAGATTTACGACATATTACTTCCTTTGTCTAAATTTTTATCTTTTAATATACTCAAGATATTAAAGGAATAACAAGAGGGTAAAAGTTTACCCCAATTATTGTTGTCAAAAATAATATGATCATAAAAAATAATAATCTTTTTAAGAAATTATTTTAATTAGTTATAAAGATCATATATTAGTACAACGACGCATATATACACACATCTTTTTTTAGTCTTAAAAACATTTAAGTAATGGGACACATCTTTTTTTAGTCTTAAAAACATTTAAGTAATGGGAGATTACAAGATAAATACTCTCAATTTCACTTGTTGAATTTTCAGTTGAATCAAACTTCGTTGACGACATTTATATTATGTAACATTTATATTATTACATATTCATTCTGAATCCAAAAGATTTAATATTCAATTTTCATCTACCTCTCCTAATAAATAAAAAAAGAAAATAAATTCTATAGCTGCTGTTATCCAAAACTCACTTATTGGGCAAAGTACAAAGGTTTATTAAGCTTAAGCATATAAAAAGGTAAGTGTAAGTCTTACGCGTCTAATGGATTGATTAATAATTAATAATTATGGAAGTACTAAACTTGAGTTGAAAGGTCCCCGTCTGTTTATAGTTTTATGGACACACAAACAAACAGAAACAAACGAGTGAATGAGAAAAGCTAGATTAGATTCCTTTTCCCTTTCCTCCAAGAAAGTCATTCACAATCATTTTCCGCTAAAAAAAACTTTTCTATTTGACTAGTTCCAACCCCTTTTCTGTGTCGAGTGTTGACTCTGTCTCTCTTGTTATTTCTTTGGCCCCTTTTATTTTTCTGTTTCAAGTCTTTCAGGGATTTTTATCAAGATTTTCCCATGACTTTATTTACTTGATACTGTCTTTATTTAATGACATTTAATACAATGGAGTAGTTATTAGTTCATTCTAGTTTTCACTTATTTATTGCCTCCTTTATCTCCTTCCTCTTTGCTTCCATATCTATAGTTCTGATTTTTGAGTAGCCGGCCGGCAGCCATAAAATGGGCAACTGTGTAGCTGCTGCTTCTTCTTCTGCTAGAGTTGATGCCACTCTCAGCCCCAATTCTTGTATGGCTTTCTTTCATCTCTCCTCTGCCACTTTCTTAGCTATTCACAAGGCTTATGGAATTGGAATTTTCTGTTCAAGATTTTCATTTTTGTTGATTTTGGTTATGGGTTTTCTTTTTCTGGATTAAAGGTCTGTTCTTGCACTTTTATTTGATCTTTTTAATGGGTTTTTTTTTCCCACTTCACTTTCTCTTGGCTTCATATACCAGTGCAAACTTTTTGTAGCCTAATTTAATTTAGATGTTTCACTTTCTTTCTTCTCCAAATCTATTGCCACTTTGCTAGGCTATCAGTTAAATTTGCCATTTTTTTCCCTTTAAAGATGAATATTTAGTTCTGGGATTTATGTTTCAGAGATGATTCTACGTTTGTAATAATCAATACCAGCAAGTATATTACCATGTTCGGTTGTGGTTTAAGGTTTTTGATTTGTAATTAAAGGTGTTCTGCCATTTCTTTGTACCTCCATCTGGTTTCAGCCTAACGGCACCACTTTGTGTCTAGTTTGATATGTGATAACTCTGCCTCAGTTTACTGCCCCTACAATTTACTTATGTTTTGGTCATCGAGTGAATGAAGAATGATGTCTTCAAGACTTAAATTGTTGGTAGCTTAATAATTAAGTTGAGTACGGAATATGAGTAGATTGTCTCTTACAGTCGATGTTGAGACCATCTCCCTAAACTTCAAGGAAAGAATGGATTTTTGAAAATGGATCGATCTTTCTGGTGTGTGTGTTTGTGTGTGTGCGCGCGCGCACGCACAGCAGAGGAACTCATTTGAATTGGTATCTGGGAAGTAATCGTTTTTTGATCATTTTGGTGGCTAGTAAAATGACTTTGATCTCTCTCTCTCCGTGTGTTTGTATGTGTTTATTAGTTCTCTGTTTTCCTTCCATAGAAAACTATAGTAGTTTTCTTGTAATCTCAATGAATGTCTTTCTCTCAGCTTCAGTGACCTCAAAAACTGTCAGGAAAAGCAACACTTCGTCAACTCGTTCTAGCATGACAATTCCATCTTACAGCTGGAGGAGTAGTGTTGACAGTCTTCCCACTCCAAGATCTGAAAGTGAAATTTTATCATCTCCGCATGTGAAAGCCTTTTCATTTAATGAGTTGAAAACTGCAACCAGAAACTTCCGACCCGACAGTCTTCTTGGTGAAGGTGGCTTTGGTTATGTTTTCAAAGGATGGATTGATCAAAATACACTTTCTCCTGCAAAGCCTGGGTCTGGATTGGTTGTTGCTGTTAAAAAGCTCAAACCTGAGGGCTTCCAAGGTCACAAGGAGTGGTTGGTATGTTTTCTTATGTAAATTATACATATGCTGCAATATTTCCGAAGTTCTTCGCTGATAGGCAATTCTTTGCAGACGGAAGTTAATTACCTCGGACAGTTGCATCATCCAAATCTTGTTAAACTTATTGGATATTGTTCGGAAGGTGACAACAGACTTTTGGTGTACGAGTTCCTGCCAAAGGGGAGCTTAGAGAATCATCTTTTCAGGAGTAAGTTTAGTCTCTCGATCTAATGAAACACAATTATTCTCAATTTAATATTTTTTCAATAATTCATTAGACATTCTTCTTGTTTCAAGTAGATATTGTGTCACGAAAATCATGCACTTGTGTTTCCTTGACTTTTTATCTAGCCCCCAGATGTTCCTGCCCCAACACATACATGGAGGAATAATAATTTCCTGTTCTCACAGTGATCTGTGATGAAAATGAACTTTAGGAAATACGCTACCCGAGGGCCAGTTTAATCTTCTTGTTAGGCACTCAAAAGATATACTTTGTGTAGAAACTTAAAATTTTGAGTATTGTGCACAACTGCACATTACAAGTCCTTGCATAAGATTGGTGTATGATTATATTCGCGTAGGCTTGATTTTGCTAACATCTGGTAACCTTTAAAGCTACATTTTGTTTCTCAGGAGGACCCCAACCACTCTCTTGGGCGATAAGAATCAAAGTGGCCATTGGTGCAGCTAGAGGCCTCTCTTTCCTTCATGACGCCAAAGAACAAGTCATATACCGTGATTTCAAGGCTGCGAATATCCTTCTAGATGCGGTAATGTGAATTGCTTGTGCATTAACTAAAAATTAACATGTTTTAGATATTTAGATCTGCTGCTGCTCAAGTCCTCTTAAATATATTGGTGTAAAATAGCACTCACATTTAGTTTGTTCCGGCAATGCAGGAGTTTAATGCAAAACTATCTGATTTTGGTTTGGCCAAGGCAGGACCAACTGGGGATCGGACTCATGTGTCCACTCAAGTAATGGGTACTCATGGCTACGCAGCACCAGAGTATGTAGCCACAGGTTTGTAATTTAACAGTATCTCATCTTGATTGGTCATTACTCCGATAGAAGAATATAATCCCTTGGTTCCAAAAAAGCAATCCCATTTGAGAATGCAACAATATTTGTGGAGCAGAGGGAGTAAAGAAGTTGTTTCGACCCTGGCATTTTCTTAAAGTCTTTTGTATAAACAGGTCGATTGACAGCAAAGAGTGATGTATACAGCTTCGGGGTTGTTCTGCTCGAACTTTTATCTGGTTGTCGTGCTGTTGATAAGACAAAGGTCGGTGTAGAGCAGAACCTTGTGGAGTGGGCAAAACCATATATGAGTGACAAGAGGAAACTGTTTAGAATCATGGACACCAAGTTGGAGGGACAATACCCTCAAAAAGCAGCATTTGCTGCTGCTACCCTTGCTTTGCAGTGCTTGAGTACAGAGCCCAAATCGCGGCCACGAATGTCTGTAGTTCTAGCAACCTTAGAAGACCTCCAAGCACCAAAAACTGCACCAAGAAACTCATCAGACCACCAGACCCCTGTTCGCAAATCACCGTTAAGGCAACACCGTTCTCCAGTGAAATCAACTACGCCCTCTGCCTCGCCATTGCGACAGCAGATCCGATCTCCAGGTGTACGACGAGGCTGATATTCATTGTTAGCTCAGGTTTTGAACCACAACGAGAATGTGATAGATGCCCTCGGCTTAGAAACATTAGAAATATATCTTTTTGATGTACATTTCATCTTACTTAAATATTTTTGTTTCTTTTTGTTGTGTATATGTTGTTGTAAGGCCATATCTTGTTATACAATCCTGCAATGCGCAGAACAAGTTGTCAGCACTTTGTTTTGTCTAAATATTTGCAGCTAAGCTCTAGTTTCAGGATACCTGATACAATTAATCCTCTTCTTTTTTTCTTGGGGTGGGGTGGGGTGGGGTGGGGTGGGGTGGTTCCATCAGCAATGTATCAAGAGTTGCACTACTTTCTAGTCTTACACAATTAAGAATACTGAATCCAAATCAAATAATCTCATATAAATTCATTAAAGAAATAAATTATACACTATATTACCCCAAAAATAGTTATACATGACAAGAGGACTAATAATGTACTAAACCCTTTATATTATTTTCTCAAGCCAAAGCCGCCTCCATTCACATCTTCTCTGCACGCTTACTTTTTCTTGTTTAATTTACCAATTTCTTCTTCTCTTCAATTCCATTGAAAATCTCTCATAATCTCGGGTCGGATCTTCCATGGGTCGATCTGCGTCTTCCTCCTCGTTATGTCTTCAATCTTCTTGTTTCTGTTTTTCGTTTTTCCTAATTACTGTCGACCGATTCAACAAGCCAGAGCGGACGATTTGGCCGTTACCGACGTGTGTATAGCCGAGAGGCTGATGTAACTCGCCGTCACATATTCATTGCAAACAATTGTATCGCCACCAAATCTCGGATCGGACATAACGAAAGCCGAGTAATCTTGGCCGATATTTCAATTCACGGCGATACGTATTGGATCATGTAGGATAACGTTCCAATTGGAAAGTTTCGATAAAATATACAAATGTATCCCCCCAAGCGATTTATTAACACTAATTTTAGAACATGTACGATAATGTTTTACTTCTTCTACAAGACTACAGTGGACATTTCACTTTTAACTAGAAGATAAATTATTTTATTGAAAGTATATATATATATATATATATATATATATATATATATATATATATATATATATATATAATGGACTCACTTTATAAAATAAATATAATAATGATAAGATCTATTACAAAGCCTACGACTTCCTTTCTAATATTACACTCGAACCGCTCAATGCATAGAAATAATTAATTAGTAAAATATTTAAAATATATAGTAATATATAATAAACTTTAAAGTAATTTAAAGTAATATATATACTAGTTTTGTTATCCGTGTCAAACACGAGTTCTATTTTTCATAATTGTATATTTGTGTAAACTAATTATAAAAGTTAAACTAATTTACATATTTTTAATTATTATAAATAGTAATAAATTTTGACATGTCGATTTAATTAAAAAAAATTTCAATTTTTTATAATTAATTTTTAGATTATTTGAATGTATGTTTAATAAGTTTTTTTTTACATGATTTCTCATAATTATATATTTCAGTACATATTTTAATAAAATTTTATTACAATAAAAAATTAAGAATTCTACATAAATTGGTTTATTACATAAGAATTGTAGTTGATTATAAATTAAATTTTGATTTTAATTGGATAAATAATAAGTGATTTTAGTTTGACTTTTTCTAACTCGTTCAATATTAGTTTTATTGAATATTGAACCGAGTTAGAATGGTGGTAGAATTAATTTAAACACGTATTTAAAAAATTTTGGATAAAATTTTTGTTTGATTTTTTATATAAAAAAAAGAAGATATATTCGTAAGTATGTTAGGAAACGAATTAGAATAACTCGGCCGCTATAAATATGTGTTTGACGTTTTGTTACATTCCTTTCCCAGTACTTGCTAATTTATAATCTCTTCTAATTTCCTCGGTTTTCGGTAAATATGTTACTCCGCGATTTTCATCACCGATTTGAGCAGGGACGAAGCGAGAAATTTTTCTTTAGGGGGGCCAAACATTGATACATTATGTAAAATTTTTTAATAATAAAAATATATTACAATGTAAATATTAAACATCATATAGCAAAAGGACTAATATATTACCATTGATTTACAGTTTTCTATTTCTAGTATCTTAGAGTCTATTTGAGTTTTTGTCCGATCTTTTTTTATAATGTTTTGGATATTGTTGAGGTAAATATTTAATTATATATATATATATATATATATATATATATATATATATCTTTTTAGCTAAGGGAGCCACCAGAAAATTATAAGAAATTTTAAGGGAATAATTTTTAAAAAAAAAAACACCAGAAGAAAAGATAAAACCTTAATTCCGACTAACAGAATTAGTCTCTTAGGTTGCGTTTGAATTGAGTGAATAAAGTAAGAGGGAGAATAAATCAAAAATAAAAAAAATTTAATGAAAAATAGTGGTGAAAGGAATGATGAGAAGGAATGAGATGAAGAATTATAATGAAGAAAAAAGAATGGATCAATCTTTCTTCTTACACATGGAATGAAACTATATATGGAAGGAATGGTTCATTTCATCATCATCTCCCATAAGAATTATAAAATTTTGTGATTTCCTATAGCAATTACACATTAATCAAATTTATTCTCCTTTTCATTTTATTCTCTCAATCCAAACATAACCTAATGTAGTGGCGGACGCATGATTTTAGTGTAGGGGTCAAAAAATTTTAAATGTGCAATAAAAATGAATTTATTGAGGTGCTAATGTATTATAATTAAAAAAAATTATTGAATTCAAAAGATACACAATATTATTTTACTATTCTTCAGTTTTAAGTCCGAAATTTATTAAATTATAATAATCTCAATTCCAAAATATAGTATTATTCTAAAATAAAAAAATCTATTATATTCTAAAAATAGAAAAATTTATACATAATACTAATTTTTAAGTACTTCATAATATTCACTTCAAAACTATTAGAATTTATTCCACAAAAGATTAGTTTTTTAAAAGAAATTTGTTTTCAATAATCAATTAATGATAAAATAAGAGTATTGTAATAATAAATTCTAAAAGCAATATCCTTATAATAAAAATATTACACAAGTGTATTAATTTCAAATTGAATTCTTTTTAAAATTAAGGCCCCGTTTGAATTCTTATTCATTTTTATTTTTTTCTTTTCAAAAATAATGAAAATGAAAAGTGTTTTCGTTTTCATTTTTTTTGAAAACGAAAAGACGTTTGGTTAAAATTTTCTATTTTTTAAAATTTTGAAAACTAAAAACGAAAATGCGTTTGGTTGGAACAAATTTTTTTGTTTATATCATTTATTTTTAAAATAAAGTATAATTAATTGGTTGTAAGATTGTATATTTTCATGTTTCTAATAATCTAATAAATAATTAATTATTATATTACATATATTACATTATTATTAATTATTGTACGTAAAATAACTTATCGTAATACAAATAATATATTAAATAATATTTTATATTCTATATAATATTATTTATACATATTTTGTTTAAATTATAGTTCAATATTATCAAAATAATAATAATATTATAGTATAAATAATAATATAAAATATTATATTAACATCTAATATATTATATATTATATATAAGTTGTTATATATTTATTGTAATATAGTAAATATATTTTAATTATCTAATTATTTATTAAAAAAATTAATAATATAATAATTTTATTTGATTA
>CM025781.1:2175945-2203453 GCA_014636745.2 Centella asiatica | reverse complement strand
TATAATAATTTTATTTGATTAATTTAATTATTTAATTATTTAATTATAATATTTTATAAAATATAATATATATATATATATATATATATATATATATATATGTATATATGTATATCTATATCATATGTATATTATATATATATATATATAGGTATATATATATATATATATGTTATTGTATTATATATTTTAATTATTTAATTATTTATTAAAAAAATTAATAATATAATAATTTTATTTGATTAATTTAATCATTTGATTATAATATTTTATATAATATACATATATCATATGTATATTATATATTTATTGTAATATATACATATATATATATATATATATATATTATTTTACACACACATATATATAGTAGTATATTATATTTTCATAATTCTGAAATTGTTGAGAATTGAAAAATGAAAACGAAAAAAGTGAAAACACCTTTTTTGTGTTTTCAAAAATGAGGGTCAAAATGAAAACGTTTTCATTTTTTTTGAAAACAAAAATGATACCAAACAATTCATCTACTGTGTTTGTTTTCAAAAACTAAAATGAAAAAAAATTCAAACAGGGCCTAAAGAAGTGAATCTTTAATTTTGAAATTATGAAAGTAATCTAGATATAATTATTAAAAAAAAAAATTTAGCAGGGGCGAAGTCCTCCACTTGTCTTATACTGGATCTACTACTGGTTGGATGAAATGGAATGATATGAGAATCAAATGTGTGGATAAGAAAAAAATGGTAGTGGAAGACAAGTATTACAAAAATTACGAGGGAAATATGAGAATGAAAAAATTGTAGATTGTCTGTAAAATTTTGGTTGTGATGAAATGGACAAACTTCATCTTAGATAGTAAATTTAAAAATACACATGAACTTGTGAAAATAAATGAAGCAAGTGATAAACTTTACATATAAATAAACTAACAAATAGTGTAAAATTCATTATATTCATATATCATTTTATTTTATCTAATTAAAAACAAACAAATAATATAAAATTCATTCTATTCTTATATCATTACATTTTATCTAATTAAAAACAGCATTATAGTTGAGCTATTTTCCCGTAGTGTTAATTTGATGCATTTTAAATGGATTTGAATTGACATATATAATTCATTTGAGGCCTGATAAAAAGTTTATCTATAGTTACTCACTCCGTTATATTTGAACATTTTCCTCTATATTTCCAAATTTAATTGTTTATTTTATATTTAAATAATAATTATTTTTATAAAATTTATTATAAACATTCAAAATTATAAAATTATAAGATTGCAACGACAAAATTTTAAAATAAAATATCATAATAAGAAAATTATGCAAATGTAATTTTTTTATTATGTTTTTAACAAATCTCATGAAGTTTTTTTTTTTTGAAACGGATAGAGTATATAATTATAAAGATTTTATAGGTTTACTTGTTCTGGTTCAAGATTAGAAGAGATCCAACCTTTGATCTTAGGGTAAAACCGTAAAACACCCCATATTTACATAATTACATGTATATCCTCTTGATTAATAATAATAATAATAATTTCCACTAATTAAAAAAATTAAAATTATTCGTGTATTACTATTTCCTAATTGTATTCGGAAAATGAATTAAATGCTGTAAGTGGGCCATTGCAAATCATTCCAAACCATACTCCTGTCGCGAGGTGGCTCACCCGCCCCCTAGGTGTTGCCGATTCGCGTCGAAATTCGTGATATTGCTGGCCGGGCTTTCAGTGAAGTATTGGAGATGCCGTCACTGGCGGTGGTTGACGACGGCGACGACGACGAAATATTGGAGCTGTCGGGAGTGGTGGCGGCTGACGACAACGATGTAGTGTAAGTGGTGGCTGATAATGATGATGATGAAGAAGAAATATTGGCACTGGCGGAATTGAGGAGGCTATTTGGCCTCGATGACCATGATTATTATTGTACAGCTGGGATGGTCGGGGCGACGGCGTCGTCGATCCGATCCCTGAAGAGAAAGAGGGTGGAGTTAGAGGATGGTAGTGATGAAGATGGTGATAAGTGCTTAGTTTGTTTTGAAGATTTTGGTAATGGAGAACAAGTCAGTTGCATGCCATGCCACCATATGTTTCATGAAGATTGCATCATAATATGGTTGCTCAAGGATCACGTTTGCCCTATTAGCCAATTCGAGATGCCCAAAGCTACTCGTGATTAATTGAATTCAATATGTATGTGGTTTTGTTCTTAATTAATCAGAGATTTAAATTGATTTTTGGAGATTTAATTAATTAGGGTTGATTATAATGAAGATATATTTTGATGTTTAGTTACATGATTGTTGTCCGATTATGTGGTTTAAATGTTAAATCTGTCCAAGTATTTTCTTCGGTAATGCTTGTGTACGTTTGTTTTTGATATATCGATGGATGTTTAATGTTAATTGGTAATATAATTTCTTCTGAAATTTAATTTTTATAAAACTCCTTAACTAATCAATTTTAATGTGAAGATTTTGTTTGTACAATCTGGTGTTTAGTACTCCGTACTTTATATTTTTTTTCATTTTAGTTTTTTTTTTGAATTGGAACATATGAATTCCCATAGAAACGATGAGAGAACAACCCTGAGGCAGTTTAATTATCTATGAGCCATAAATTGAACTTGACTAATACATTGCAATGGGGAAGAAGAATTATTTACTGATAAAAGTGAGGATTAGCTAATGTCATGCAATTAAAACTCCATAACATTGTCCAAAAATTCCACCAGTTCATATGATTATAGAAAATCTCATATCTTTAACTATATTATCTAAGAACAATAATTTTTCAGTTTCACAAAATGAATAAAATAAAAATGCAATGTTGATTAACATACAAGTACAAATTAAAATAGTTTACCATTCTAAAGTCATTGTGATGAAAAATAGTGCAGTGATAAATGCCTCTTCACTTGTGCGACTTTGAGGTTATAAGTTCGAGTTTATCAAGTAGTTCAAGCAATATTATTTATAGATTATTAAAGGGAACGAACAAGACAAGTTATACTTCCCCAATAAACTATGAACATCAAAAAAATAAATTAAAAAGTTTATACTGATCTGACTTGTTAATTTTGACCAAGTCTCTAGTTGGAATAAAATTGATTTGATTGATATGCAATTAACTTCAAGAACTAGATATCGATCTAATACATTGGAATCAAGAAGTAGTAAACAAAAGGCTTATTCCGTTTAGTATTTTATAATGAGTTCTGTTTTGAATTAAATCGAAATTCGATAAAGATGGATGAACAGGGAACAAAAGATGATTACAGAATATGAGTTTCTATATAAAAAAGAAATTATATATTGAAATTAAAAAATATTATTCCGGCCAAGCTAATAGTCGAATCAATTGAAACATGAAATGATATTATTCACTCCAAGTCTCCGAGTAATCAAATCAACTGTAAATTTGTAAATTTTTATATCTAAATATGTTATTTCATTAATTGTCTAGCCAAGGAATTAACATTTCATTAGATATCCAGTCCGGGCATAAAGTACTCATGAGTTTAAATTTTAGTTTTAAATTATTATAATAATAGTAGAGAATGAAAAATATTTCATTCATTTCATAAAAAGAATAAAAATTAATTTCGTTCATAGTGAATTGTGAGATTCTAAAATTCTAATTTTGCTCTAAAGTTCACTTTTTAAATTTTTTTAAGGGTTTCACTTTTTTTTGGAAACTTCCATATATTTAGCATATTATACTTTGTCTATTAAAAATCAAATGTTTTTTTCCTCTCGTCAAACTTGTTAGTTTTCCATAATTATGTTTGATTTTTTTCCAGAAATTGACAACATTATTATTAATGTCCTCAAAAATATAATTTCTTTTTATGGAGATAATATCAAATTAAAAGAGTACATAATTAAAAGCTTCATAAATATAAATGAGTCTATTTTTCCGAAATAAACACGTCATGTATGTATGTATGTACGTACGTACGTACGTATGTATGTACGTACGTACGTACGTACGTACGTATGTTTGTAAAAAACCTCTTATATGTCGGTGATCTAGCTTGTAGTTACTCTCAGTAATCCTAATTATAATAGGAAAAGGAATTGGGGTAGGCACATCCGCTACTATATATACTTGCACTGAGTAGCTAATTTTTTCCATTACCTTCACGTACTCTTACCTCTCTTTTCCTCCTTTTCGTTATTTTCTCATAATAATGCCGATCCCACGTATTGCTTCTAAACGTTATTTTCGTCTAATTAACGTTTACCAACCGCCACTTTCACCAACTATGTTTGAACATTCATCACCGCAGACACAAATTCAGGTGAATTTTGTTCTTCACAAGTTGCACAAAGCATTCTCATGCCGATCCCACCCCGAAACAAATCCCAATCCAAATAATTTCGTAGTCGGGGACCTAGTCCACGAGGAAGAAAAACTCGAAATAAAAACAATCACTTTACGTGATCCCTACGTGTTTTTTCGCCCCGCGGTGCACGAGATCATGTCCAAAGCTCTTGGTAACTTGGGGATCAAGAAACAACACCGCGATCCGATTATCGAGAGAATTGTTGCCGTGGGGCGCAATGTTTGTAATTCGGAGGATAACGTGGGGTCCAAGGTGTTGCCGATATGTGTTGAAATGGTTTTGGTAAAGTGGCTATTTTTTGAGGAGAGTGCGTTGATGGAGGTGCTCATGGGGAATGGTGAGGGAACTAATTCTTCCGGTATGGTTCCGGCGAGTCCGTCGTCGATTACGTCGCTTAAGAGAAAGAGAGTGGAGTTTGAAGATGGTGGTGATGGTGATGGTGAGAAGTGTGTGGTTTGTTTGGAAGGTTTTGGTTGCGGTGAAGAAGTCACGTGCATGCCATGTGCTCATATGTTTCATGAAGATTGTATCACAGAATGGCTAGGAAATAGTCACTTTTGCCCTGTTTGCAGATTCGAGATGCCCAAAGCCAAAGAAGATAGGTAAAAATCACCTGTTCGATTCAAGATTTATATATGTCCAGCCGTGGTTGATAAGATTTTCATGTATTCTACAAATTTCGTCAGTTTAATGTGTAATTAATTAGTTACTCGGTATGTTTTAACAAAGTCTTTTTTGTCAACAATTTGGAACTACTGATTATTGATAAATATGGCAAAACTCTTTGTTCTTAGAATCCTCACAAATGTATTTGAGTTTAGTTTGAATTTCTTTCCAAAATTTATTATCTTAAAAGTTCGTTTTACATTTTCTTCTTGTCTGTGTTAAAATCCAAGAGATTGAAGTTTCTTATTTTACCTGAACATTTTGAACATATAATTTCAAATAAATATACAATATTAATATTTGTCAAAAAACCAAAACTTAAAAGTATATTTCTACAATTCATATACAATTTTCTTTGTTGTTTTAACTAAATTCTTAAGAAACATGTGGCAAAACATGATCAGCAAACGAAATAGTTTACCAAAGTAGGATCTAGCATTCTCCAAAAAAAAAAAAAAATACATATAATATAACCAATGAACTTATAATAAATATATGCAACATGCATGTAACATATGAGTGCAACATCATACCTATATACATATATATAGCTTACAACTATTTAAAAGAATCAAAACAGAATAAATGTGTTACTTACCATAATAATTAAGACATTTATACGGAGAAAGCACTCCGTAGATGCTAATTACCAAATGAGCCACTGGAGTTCCCCCAAACACTTCAGTAGGATTTCATAATTAAAGCCCTTTAATTATTAATGGAATTAAAGAGATCCATTAATAATACCCCAATGAAGTGTTCAAGGGAACTCTAGGGGACAATTGATGTAATTTGTATATTTTCCTCCAATTCTACTACATATAGTAGCGATTTCAAATATGTTTTGTTTTGCTTGAACTAATTCCCAAGTCTTTACGTATTTATACTTTTTTCCCCCAGTTTGCATAGAAATAACGTAATGAACCTAGTCGCAAAATGGGGTTAAATGAAAGAATGGGATAAGCATACTAGGTTGAGTGGCCTTGCATTCACCTCCTCGTCCACTTTCATTTTCATCGTACACATAATTAATTATTGTTGAACCAAGAATAATAATAAATCCGAAAAAACACAACAATATTAATTTAAGAGAGAAAGATGATACAGATTACAAGATATATAATGTTTTATTGAAATAATACACCCTGATTTTAGATTTGAATTCAGGAGCATATATATACACGTAACCTTATGATCATGAAGTTTAAGTCTGCTTGAACCGATATGATAAAATTCTAAACAGTCCAACTTTTCATCACATTTTTTTTTCATGTAAAATATTAATTAATAAAATATAATTAATATTTATCAATTATTATTAATATATTTTGACCATTTATTTTCACAATTTTATATGCCGATGAGCTCTATTTATATTTGCAAACACATGCATGTACTTATATATTATCCTTAATTTTCCTGCAAATCTGCATAAGGAAAGTAAATTTGCCAATTTTATAAAAGTAAATTATGTGTGAAAGCTTTATTTTCTTTCTCTAGTATATACAGTTTTAGTAGTTAAGCTCTGCTTTTTAAATTTTTTTTTTTTTAGGGTTTTTAATTTTTGGTCGTCCATATACCAATGCTTTTATCTGGACTACAACATTTTAAAGCAAAGGTAAGTAAAAAGTGAACCTGGTCGTGAATATGGGCTATATCATTATATAACAAGTACAGAATATTATTTCGGATCATGATTGATCGAGTGGGCTTGCATATTTCATTTTCATACACATTTCGTTATCTCTTTTTATTTTTACTAAAAATTAAGCATGTCCAAAAGTTCTTTTATCCGTATCTATTTTTGATCTGGGCTGGCCTTTAATTTCCTTTAAGGGCTTGTTCTCAGCCCGGTGTGGTTTGGTAAAAAATATTCTCGTACAACTACTTTCTAACTCTTTTCATTAAATTTATGTTATCATGTTACTATGTTTATATTACCATATTACCATGCGCAATGTTACTATATATTTAACAAAATTACAATGTAGATAGTAATATAAAAGGTATCAGATAGTAACATATTAATATGGTAATATAAACTGTATAAGAAGAGTTCAAACATATTCAAACTGCACAATAATACTTTTTAAAAAACCACATCAACTGGTAATTTTTTGTTCCTTTAATCTTATAAATATTAATTAGTGTGTATATATGTATATATGTTCACCAAGTTGCTTTGGGGATGGAATAATATCCATACCAGCATACCACATGGCACATGCATGCACTTCTAAGTTCTATTCGACAATCCTTTAGGAGAGTTCGATATATGCGCTTCTCTAGCCGTGATAATTTATTTTCTTTTCCTTTTTAAAAACTAATCCCCGAAAATGGGGGAAGCTTTTGAATTATGTATATGATAAAGCTGAGGTGATATCTACTCTATTCAAGAATAAAATCTAACAAAATTAAAAATCATTTTAGCTAAAGAATACTATAGACAAAAAGACTAATCCCCACAAAATATTCCGTCGAGATTAAGCTAAATCTATCAGAATTAATTTATTCCCAACAAAATATTTCGTTAGGACCTTCATCAAAAATAAATTCGTGGAGATAAACGCTTGCATATATAATAGAACCGAGATCGTAGATAATACTAAATTACTAATACATCAACTTTTTAGAAGAGCAGGTCCAGTTTGGAAATTCAGCACTCATGTCATTTATCATTCGAAAAGAAGACAAATACTATGAATGCTCTAGGAGACGAACTCTCGATCATTACTCGGGAGGGGAGTCAACTTATTTACCATTTTGCATGCTCAATATATTGTGATAACAGAACTAATTTTTTCCCACAAAATTAAAAATTAAGGTCAACTTACTTAAAAACGTAAATTAAAATAACAGTTGACATTGATGGCAAGTAGTGATATTATTTCCTTTGAGTTATAATAAGTAACATTTGATTTTTTTACTAGTATAGGTAAATAAATCTTTTTATATGTTAAATATTAAAAAATTAATAATAAAAAATACTTTAAAGAAGAATCGGCATGAATAATAATTTTAACTAAAATAAAATATTTAATAATATTAAAAAAATCAAACACCATTTATTACAAAACGAAGAGAATACCGATTAATTGTGTAGGGACACGACTTAATTCCCACTTGTTTTAGGCCTTGCCTTTATCTCGATCCTCATCCCATTTTAAAAAAATACTCCACTGCAGGATCTAAGACATCTAACCCATAATCTGAGTTCTAATTATCTATAAAATTATACAATTTATTTTATGTCAATTTTCATAAAAGTTATTATTACAGTTAAATAGGCACCTTATCTTTTTAATTTTTGTATACATAGCACAATTTTAATTTTTCAAAGGAGATTGACTTGAGAGAGAGAGAGGGAGGAGGGGAGAGAGAGAGAGAACAATTATAGTCGGTAAGGAAGTTGCAAAGTGCTCTGGTCCAAGTCCAAGCGAACCGAGCTAGTTGATATTGAGACCACCATCTAAGCATAAGGCACGCTTTGTCTATGCTAGATGTGGTTTATGTACAAAACTTACCGGCGAAGATTATTTGTACGTAAGACATATCCTTTTCCGTAATGAATATATATCTTATTTAACTTTAGAAGTCAAATAACATTGTTTTTCATACATAAGATTTCTTAGAAAAAAGTTTTATTTTGTAATATTATAAATAAACATATCTAAATCAAGGTCAAATATAATCGATTTGAACTTAAAAGTCAAATCAGACAGTCTTTTATTACTTTTTTTGTTGAATGTAAAATTATAATACATAAAAAGGAGAGAATATATATTAGCACATCGGCATTCCCCTAGAAGATGTAAAATATCTGAACTAGTTATTAAGTTTATTCAAGTAGAATTTCATTATTTGGCCCATAGGAAATAATCGATAATTAATGGACGACACACGTGAAATTCATAATTTGTAGATTTCCATTTTTAAGTTTGTTGCTTGACAAAACTTTCGACAATATTTTTGTTACTCGATCAAGATGGGAATTCTACTGATAGAGTAGCAAAAGCAGCTTGTCTGTTTTAGTATACGTCATATCTTATCTTGTAATTAACAAGTGATTTTATTTTTAATTATCATAGTTTTTGTTATCGAAAAAACTAAAATTTTAAGAAACACATGATAACTTCGAAGTCCGAAAATTGAGGCATGAGATAGAGTTTAGAGTAGCTAGCTAGCATCGAGATAACCTATTAGTCTCATTTGTTTCGATTGATTTAAGAGATTATATATTATGACAGTATAATTTATATTATAATATCTTATAATTTTTAAAATTTAAATTGTTTATTTATATAGCTAGACAACGTAAATTAGTTATGACAGCTGGAAGTTTGTTACGGATCGAAGGTGGTCTTGATGAATTATTTGTAATGGTGGTGACAATAATAGTTTGTTAGAAAGACGGCCAATCGGAATTGTGATAGTACAATAATTCCGTGTTCGAAATTTTCTGTCTAAGATACTCTGTCTTTACATTTTAATTCTGATCTCCTTCCAATTTATAATTAGTAATAAGACAAATTTCGAACAATAACCCCTTGAAGAAGGAACATGAAGAAAAAAACAAAAATCTGTGATCATATAAATATTTATTTACAAGCAGCAGTCACTCCATCAATTCTACATCCTATAAAAAATAAACAAAATATTAATCCATGGCTTTAGCACAAAATCAAGTAGGACATCTTTTTATTCTTCTCGTCCCTCTCGTTTTGTGCATACTTGTCAATGGCTCATCAGCAGAGGTAATCAACTCTATCTTACATATACAATCATATCTCTCTCTCTCTCTCTCCCAATATATGTATCCATATCATTGATCAATTAAAGTTATCATTTAAAAAAAAATGATATTGTCATAACAATAAATATATTACATATTTTTCTCTGACAGATTGTGAATCAAAATTATTCACTTATGGCTTTAATAGCCGAATCACATACGTGTAGTCGTGTATATATAATTTTTGCTCTGAGGGTATCATAACAGTATATATATATATATATATTTTTAATGGTTTTAGTGGTTGAATCACGGGCGTGATATAGCTAACACAAGATATGCAAGTGAAGTACTGATTAATCCTACAAACGTGGGGAGATTAAGGTTAAAATGGAACTTTTTCCCGGGGAATAGAAGTGACATTAGTGCTACACCAGCTGTAGCTAATGGAGTTGTCTACTTCCCCTCATGGAATGGAAATTTGTATGCATTGAATGCCTTGACTGGGGCCCTTATCTGGCAACAAAATCTAAGTCGCCTAACAAACTTGACCGGCACCGGAAATACGGTAAATGTGACGGTGGCAAGAGCCACCCCGACCGTCGCCGGCGACCTATTGATTGTCGGAATATATGGACCTGCCGTTCTTATTGCAGTCAGATGTTTGACGGGAGAACTTGTGTGGTTACGGACGATTGACCAGCGTCCTCGAGCTGTTATCACTTGTTCGGGAACGGTTCACTTGGGGTTAGTCCATTTTATATGCTCAATTATCTTTTTAAACTTTACCCAATTTTTGAATTTAGTGTAAAGGATATTATATTTTAGTTGTATTTAGTAATATTTTAAATTTTTAGAGATATAATCCTTTTTGAATATTGTAGTATAAATAAGTATTTGGATTACCTTTCTTATAAATAGTTCATGCATTATAATGATAATTTCATTCTAATTTCTGGTGTACGGAGTAATTTGCAGAGCATTATATGTTGGAGTATCATCAATAGAAGAACAATTACCACCGGCACTTTGTTGCACATTTCGGGGCAGCCTAGTGAAACTAGATGTTCGAACTGGACAAATTTTGTGGCAAACCTTTACACTTCCCGATAATGGTGGCAGATTAGGAGAATATTCCGGGGCGGCGATATGGGGAAGTAGTCCGTCCATCGACATTGTGAGGGGACTCGTGTTCGCCGCCACCGGAAACCTGTACACAGCACCACCAGATGTGGAACAATGTGAAAACCAACAAAATAATCAAACAACTATACCCACCGGGCCTGATAGGTGCATTGGGCCTGATGTGAATTTTAATTCAATGCTGGCATTTGATATTCGAACCGGCAGGATCGTATGGTCTACGCAACTTGGAGGATATGATATTTTTTATTTCTCGTGTCTAATTCCGAATAATCCTGATTGTCCGAGTGGTCCCAACTTGGACGCGGACTTTGGGGAGGCGCCTATGTTGCTAACGATACTGTCAAAAGGAAGGATTATTGATGTTGTGACGGCGGTCCAAAAGAGTGGTTTTGTATGGACTCTAAGGCGTGACAACGGCTCTATAGTTTGGTTTAAAGTAAGTGTAACTTTCAATATAATACCACTCATTAATCGGTTAGTTTGTGTACATTTACTTATGGTTACTATATACCGTTTATTATATATATTGGTAATGTAATTCAAGATTTTGAATCAGTGTTATATATAGCAAGCAGGACCAGGGGGAAACTTGGGAGGAGGGATATGGGGAGCAGCTACAGATGGAAGAATGGTTTACACAAACATAGCAAACGGCGACAACATTCGGTTCCGACTAGCGCCGTCTAACGAAACAACCACCGCCGGCGCGTGGGTGGCATTGGATGCAAACACAGGGGAGATTATGTGGACGACGGCCAACCCGAGCAGCGATCCACTTGCGCAAGGACCGGTTTCATTAACAGGAGGACTACTTTTTGCGGGGTCAGTGGCACCAAACGGGCCTCTATACGCCATGGACACTAGAAATGGGGCAATAGTGTGGTCGTATGACACTGGTGCTACAATATATGGTGGAGTTTCAGCTAGTTACGGATGTGTTTATATTGGAAATGGATTTACGATTGGCTTAGGGAGGTTTCATCCTACTTGGACTAGCGGAACTGGACTCCACGCTTTCTGCATCATTTGAGCCCGCGCGTGGGATTCTGAGATGGAGGAATTTCTAATAAAAATGGTTTCTGGAATGGAATCTGTTCTTTTTTCGTCTACTCTATTTTTATTTGTCATCCAATCTATACGCTTATTAATGAAAATTTACTTATTTAGTATTTTCTTATTTTTATATACGGAGTAATAAATGCTAGTTAGATTGAAGCTTAAAGAAGATTCATTTAGAAAAATATACATTTTGATTCTTTATAAAAGTACTAGAGCAAATAAAATATCAAATATAACACACTGGCCTTTAATTAATATATTTGAAAATTTTAGCAACTTATTCAGAGTAAATTTAGCATCATAACATCCAACCGGGGATGGGATCAGTTTTGAACGTCTTGAACAAGCAAAATATTTATGGATATAGTCATGATTCTGGGCCAATGTGATGATAAAGAGAATATATTCTAGTTACACACTGAGATTGGTGACCAGCTGCAGCAAATTCTTCTACATATACTTTTTGGATAAAAGTTACTTCTAATACTTGTTAAAAAGAAAAGAGATTTTTGACCTATTTATTTTAACTTAAATTTATAAATTTTAGATTCCTACACTATAATAACATTAATACGGAGTAAACAAAATTCATATTAGCTTTGATTATTTTTTTTTTTTTGTTGCAATGCATATTGTAAAAGAAAAAAATGCATCTTAGCTTAGAAGGGGTGCTACATAATTACACTCAACTTTAAGCTTATTAACATATATCATGATTATACTCACTACTCAATCCATTTACAATCAGAGATATACCGTGTAACAATTTATATATATATATATAGAGAGAGAGAGAGAGAGAGAGAGAGAGAGTTGCGGCAGGGCTACGCCCCACCAATACGATCTAGAAGCAACAAAGAGCATATTTTGATTCGATTCAAAGCAAACAAAATCAGATCTGAAGGTGATTTCTGAATCAAAACCTTAAACTTGGTAGATATATAACATGCAATCTTCTTCGTCTTCTTCTTCATCATCTACGCCGTCGAGTGCTGCTGAGTTTTTCTTGATCAATCTTCTGCTCGAGTTTAACTGATGACTCGCCGATCCGAGTTGGCTCCGAAAAATATCGTCGATACTTATAAACAACGTTTCAAATTTGACTCGGTCTCAAATCGGTAACGGTTACTACCGATTGGCGATAGATATAACAACCGATATATCTTTACCGAGCTCTCGGAGATGCGGCAATCCTATCTTCAGATGATTAAATCTGATAATAAAAATAAAAATTCTCAGATGATCCCCTGTTGTAACGGAAAATAAATAAACAAATAACATAAAAAGTAATGATATTTTTAGATAGAATTATAGAAATTAGGGACAAAAGGAAAGAAAAGGGTTAAGAATAACTCATTTTTTTGTGTTATTTTTAAATTTATATGTTAAGGTACACTTTGAACACTAGAGACCAGGTAACATATATAATATGCTTCCATAGGCCAATACCTACTACTCCAGTTGGTCAAGATGTCTGTCTTTCTCATTTAATGAAAAATTTATCTCTTATTCTCATTCATAATTAACTCTTTTGACAATTAATTTATCAACAATCTATATGGAAATGTAGGTATGAAAATGACAGAATTAAATTCTATAAACTATATGAAATGTTTCTTTTGTTTCTTTTCATTTATATTGTGAAAGGTTCCAAACTTATTGAGAACGTGCATAAACAAAACAAAATACGCATGTAGTACAGCCACTTAAAGATAACAAGTCAACATTCTGCTAGCTTGGGAACTTCAGTCGCTGTAAAGTGAGAAACAAAAAGTTAACAATGTATATTTTTTTCTACAAAGTTGTGCCTCTTCGAATCATTGTTTATCACTTACTCATAGCCGTGGATGTTGAAAATAGACAGATTCATCATAACAAACCTGGGGATCAATATTGGGACTGGCACAAAAATTAATTACTAAAAAGGAGATCTATTTAATTATGAGTTTTTTGATGAGATTCATGATGAAGATAATAAGAGTGAGATAATTTTATAAAATATAAGAAAAAAATAAATAAATTATTGTTTTTATCAGCAGTTACTTAAAAATATACTACGTACAATTTATTTAATACTGTATTTTAAATATAATTTTCAAAACCACCGTCAGTACAAAATATATCTCTAGTTTATAAACCTAATAAGAAAATATAGCTTTAGTTCGGAACCAGACCATAAAAAACTAAAAGGCAGACCCCACAAACCACCATGTTTTCTTATACCTTCATTTACTACAATGCAATTCACAACAACCATTAAAACCAAGCACTTCATACAACTTGGGACCATCTTTCCCAAGAGTTCAATTACATGCAAATCTGCTCCTCAATGTTGAAGTTAATTCATAACAGCAATCACTAGAGCTACAAGGCCTAAAATCAATTTTCATTTTCTAACAAAATGAAGAAAATTTTCCTGTTTCTTGTTCTCCTTTCCCCCCTGTACATTCCACTTTCAATTGCACAACTAGCTCCTGAAGAAACTCAAGTTCTCTTCCAAGTTCAGCAACTTCTTGAATATCCACAAATACTCCAAGAATGGAACAATTGGACCAACTTCTGTAATCTTCCTCCATCAACTTCCTTAACTATCATCTGTTCAGGTAATCACATAACTGAAATAACTGTCGTCGGAAACGAAACATATGGACAAACTCTGTCCCAAAATTTCTCTATGGATTCATTCTTCAATGTTCTCACAAATCTTTCAAACTTGAGGGTGTTGTCACTTGTTTCTTTAGGATTATGGGGTCCATTACCAAACAACATGAATTTTTCGGAATCCCTCGAAATTCTAAATGTCAGTTCTAATAGCATTTATGGAAACATTCCTTCATCAGTCACCACTTTCAAGAATTTCAAGAATCTTGTTCTGGCCAATAATTTGTTCTCTGGTAGTGTCCCAGATTTGAAAAGCCTACAAGTTCTTGAAGAACTAGACTTGGGCAACAACAATCTGGGACCTGAATTTCCTTCATTTGGCAACAATCTTGTCAATGTCATATTAAAAAACAACTCACTGAGGTCTGAAATTCCTTCTGATTTTGAGAATTTTGACAGACTTCAGAAGCTTGATCTTTCGTCGAATGAACTTGTAGGACCAGTTCCTTCTTTTTTATTCTCTCTTCAGTCGATTCAATTCCTCAGTCTGGCCAAGAATCAGCTTAGTGGGGCACTTCCCACAAATGTATCTTGCAACGAAAATCTTGCATTTGTCGACATTTCTAACAACTTGTTGATAGGGAATTTGCCTCCCTGCATCGGATCAGATTCCTCAAACCGGACAGTAATTAGTACGTGGAACTGTTTGTCGAATAGTAACCCCAAACATCAGCACACATATTCATTCTGTCACAAAGAAGCATTAGCTGTCAAGCCTCCAGCTATGGATCAAAAGAAACACAACACCATGAAACTTGGCATTGTTCTCGGCATCATTGCAGCTACGGTCGGAATTTTTGTGGCAATTGGGATACTGATTTCGGTCATTTTCAGAAGATCAGATGCTACAAAAACTAGACAACACAATGGTGGCAATTTTGTTTTCGATCAGAACCCCGGTCGCGGCTCTCCACTTGTGGATGGCAGTAAGGCTTTTTCCTTTTTCTATGCTTTCAACAAGACATTATTTCAGCATCAAGAAGAGTGAATTTTTTTTACTTTTTTGTGCAAATACCCTAAGGGCATAGAATACAGACAATGAGGAGGATGGCCACTTTCGGACTCCCACCCTATCAAAATTTCACATTTGACGAAATAGAAGATGCAACTAACAAGTTTGACGCTTCAAACTTCGTAGCAGAAGACTCACAAGGACAGGTTCATAGTTCAATTTACCCTGTTTTCAACCTAGATGAAAATCTTGATCTAATGAGCAATTTTGTCAATCTTCATATTTATCTTCTTTTTTCCTTTCCACGAAGAGAACTTTTTTGCCTCATGAACAGTATTTGTGCGACAGATTTATAAAGCATGGCTTAGAGAAGGTTCAATAGTACTGGTGAAGTGTCTAAAGCTGAGACATAAGTATTCAACTCAGACACTGAAGCAGCATAAGGAAATGATATCAAAGCTTAGGCATCAGAATCTAGTGAGTGTTCTCGGACAATGCAGTGGTACATACATAGACTATCCCAGCAACACGAGTTGTACCTTCATCGCTCTAGAATACATTACGAAAGGATCATTAAAGGATCATCTTGCAGGTAATATTAGAAGTAAACTTATTTGAAAATGAGGCAGATATATATGATGGCCAACTTCATGATTTTTGGATTGATAGATAGGAGAAAGAAAGAAGTCCTGAAGTGGCCGCAGAGAATGGCTATTTCAATGGGTATCGCGAAGGGTATACAGTTTTTGCACAGAGAGATGTCACCTGGAATTTTCGGCAACAATTTGAAGCTCGAGAACATATTGTTGGATGAGAATCTCACACCGAAAATCAGTAGTTATAACATACCTTTGCCATCTAAGGTAAATTTCTATTTAAAAAAAGAACAAGGGGGGAGAGAGAGAGAGAGAGAGAGAGAGAGAGAGAGAGAGAGACAATAGTGACATCGATATAACCTTTACGATGTCGCACAGATTTTATCCAAAAAACTTGATACTCGTAGTAAAAATTGCAGGCAGCTCCAGAAAGCCCTCTTAACAGACAGGACACACCAAATCGATCTTTACGCCTAAGTCCATTATACAGCAGTGAAAATACAGAGAAGGATGATATTTATGAATTTGGTGTTATTTTACTCCATATTATAACGGGTAAATCATTCAACACTGCGACTGAAATAGCCGAAATGAAGCTTCGGGTATAGATTTTGCTTTTTCCTATCAAAATTTGTAACCACTAGAAAATCGAATCAGCTTCTTCATATGGTTTATTCCTATTTTTGCAGCTGGAGATGGACTTAACAACAGAGACACTACCAGAGGCGTCGCCAAGAATGCGAGAAGCTGCAGATCCTTCACTACGAGGTACATTTGCGTACGGATCATTGAGAACTGTGGCTCAAATTACGATGCACTGTCTAGATGAAGATCATAGCAGGCGTCCATCAATAGAGGATGTCCTTTGGCATATGCAGTACTCGATTCAAGTACAGGACGGTTGGACCAGTAGCGGAAACCTCGACTCTAAAGCCTGAATAAATCACTCTGACAACTTCATACACTTCATAAATTTGTATCATTGCTGTATCTATGACACAATGACAAATAAATACTCATCCCTTTACTAAATAACAATTCTTCTATCAATGCCAATACTCAAATGACGTTTCTACTTTAAACTTAAACACACGACCTCAGTGTGTGCGTGTGTATGAGAGAGAGGGGAAGTGGGGGAGAGAGGGGTGGGTGAGGTGAGGTGAGGTGGGGGGTGGTTGCATGGTTCAGGATTGGAGAAGAATAGGTTAAAACATAAACATAATGTAGCCTGTAAAGTGTAAAGGTTTCAGAATAATTTGTTCTATACAAATTATATTCCCCACTACTATTATTTTCACGTAACTGCTGACTCTGTCACTAAGGAAAAATAAAATAAGTCTATAGATTATATCTGTGTTGTAACATGCAGAAGGTATGAAACTAAGAGTATCTCTAATTTTGGAATAGCAAGCGGTAACCTAGATTCCAAATGACTTTTCGGCCAGACATCTACCAGCTTCCCCTAAAGAAGCTGCATTACTAATTTAAGAAACAGAAAAAACTAAACCTGCCCATAGGCTAGCATCGGGTGTAGAAATGAGAGTTTTTTAAGCACAAGCTACCAAATAAATGAGTTTGTGACCTGGAAAGCAATATCATAAAAGAGTTTTGAGATACATCTGCAGAATGTAGTTGGTCTTGTAATACAAGCAGAAATTGAAGAGTTTGCAACACAAATGTCTAGGAGTTTAAATGTTATTCAAACAAGAGATTGAACAGATTTGGAATCTAACAGCCCACCACATGGACAGATTAGTCAGCTGTCCAGCTTTGCTCTACAATCTCACGTACTCTTCTGTTGTACTCGCGTTTGTTTTCACTAAACATCCTTGCAGCTTCCGAATTAGCAGGTGAGTTCGGATTTGGGTCACATAGCAGTGACTGCCAACCATGAAGTACAACAAGAAAGTGTATTATTTCAGAGTATTATTTCAAATGAACAAAGGAAACAAGATAAAATGAACATAACAGTACAAGATGCATGTACATAATGCATGACCACACACACAGACACATGCATTCATATGGTATGCATGTGTTCACGTGAAAGATACATACAAAAACATCGGGTTTAATATACAATTATCTGCAGTGAAATTTTAAACCTTAATACAGATATCAAGAAGTTCTAGAATGAACTTCAATATTTTCTCAAAGAAAACACTTTCAGGTTTGATCAATTCTAATCTTCATAACACCGTCACCCAACTGCAAAAACCTACAAGGTTCTGGCTTTAAGTTTTATATTACAAGGAAAAACACCAAAGAATTTGAACAATAATGAAAATCTCGTGATGTTCATATCCTCTACCTACTTAACAAGTCTTGCAGGTAAGATTGACACAAAGTACAGTGCATTAATTCTAGGCAGTCAGATACCTGAATAGAGGTAAGGATAGCAGCCACATCATAGATAGGACTCCACTGATTTTGCAAAATGTCCAAGCATATGCTTCCATCAGCATAAACTGGCAAAAGAAATTACCAAACGTGAACTTAAAACAGCAATTATTTTCCAAGTTTCATTAACTAGACGCCAACACCCCCTTCATGAAAAGGTATATGGTGCTCTAAAACACAGCTCTATAAACATGTTGAAAAATGTGATGATATATCAAAAATGTTATAATATTTCATACTAGGTGCCAACCTCTTACACATTCATTTCCTGTGTTAACTTTTTCTAACCCAATTTATATTTGTGTTTTCCTTGTTTTCTGCTTCTTATACAACCAATGACAAAGTTGCTATTATATGAACAGTTTAAATTTCTGATGGAGATCAATAGCAGATGCAACTTTTGGTTGAATACTTTTATGGATTCACCGACTGGTAAAGTATTGCATGATTGTAAATTTCCTTTCAAGCTAAAAAATGACCTATAGAACATTAGCAACGTATGTAATGCTGCATGGAGGTTAATGTTGCCAGTAAAGAAACATCTTAATAAAATGAGAGTAGCGAAAATGAGCATATTAAGATGGATCTGTGGATAAACAAGGATGGATAACATAATAACCAAATATATTGCATGAAAAGTTGGGGTATTACCAGCAGTAGAAAGGATGAGGGAACAAAAGATGAGGTAACATAATTCAAAATAACTTGGACGAAGAACCTTAGACGCTCCAAAAAGTAGTCTTGCCAAGAAGAAGACCAAGAGAAAGCAAGGGGTCGGCTGAGAGTTAATTGGGATACTGAATAAAAATAAGATTTCATGGAGTAGGAGATAGATTGGCATTTGGTCTACAAGTGGGAAGAGCTATAAGAGGGTATTAATTGAAATCATGTGGTTAGACGAAATTAGGCAGAGATTAGTCAGAGCAACAGGCTAGGCAGGTGAGGATTTCCTAGCTTCTAGATGGACTAGTCGCACTAGGTGGGTACTTTTAGATCACTGGCGATAACACGTTCTTTATAACAAAATTTTGGATAAATTCTAAAGATTTTTGGGATATCGCATGAAAATTCAATATCAGGAGAACAATAGAGATCGTATGCAAACAATTTACTTGTTGCAAGAATTTAACCGGTAAATGAGCACGCCACCTGAAATAATCAACTGCTTTCAATCTCAACACCACACCCTCCCCAGGTCAAACCAAAGTAAAAAGGATCCCTCCTTAACAACAGATCGAGAACAAGAGATGCCCTGGAATATGAACTATTACTGCCACTTAAGACTTTTCCTATGTCCCCCAAGTGAACAAACTAGTTAAAGTAGCCAGCCATGTTAACTAGATCACAGATGGATACATCTATGGGGCTTAAATTATAAATCTGAAACGAGTCATTCTTGCATTTAAGTTTCAACTTACTGTTGGGATGGAACATTCGAGAAACAAAACGCACTGTCGGAGGCTTATTTGGATAATCCTCTGTAAACTGAAGTGTCAATTTAAACGTACCTGATAAGTCAAAAGATAATAAACCAAAATAAGCATAACGCATACCATAAAGGCGAACAAATAAAAAGTATAACCGTAAGAACGCTTAAGGTTTAAAGTAGGAAAGAGAAAAGGGGGAAGAGAACTAGAAGAAACTAACAAATTACGACTCATGTACGATTATCATCTTAAGTTAATTTCAGTGATCAACCAAAGGCTAGAACCTGTCTACCATATTGCATAAATTGTGCCTAAACAAAAGAGAGAAAATTCATGTGGTGATATATCATAACAGTAAGGCTCTTTAACTCTTCTTAATTCATGTTAAGCTACCACAGTGATGGCATAAAAGAAAAGGCTCCATATACCTGAATCTACTAATCTATTCACCAATCGACTAGCATTGCCCATTCTATAACAAAAAATGTGAATATTATGTGATGCAAATTGACCAAATACTATCTCTAGCTAATCACCAGATCAAAGATTTTATTAATAAATTCTAACAAATCATAGCAATTAGCCACTTTCACTCCGTTCTACTTCTTCACTACATTGTCACAAATAGTCAAATACCAACAAATAGAACCTAGTCTAAGAATTTACGTGTGGATTGGAAAATCACACTCAAATAAAATAAGAAGATAATGGAACAAATAAATTGTGGATTCTTCCATGAAAAATATTTAACTATTCAGGAGCGTGGACATTGACAACAATGTTTATAATAAGCATTCAGTATGGCAACAATATTCCATATAAAGCTTTGCTTCAGGGATATGATCAAACAAAAACTATGCATCTTGCGCTTTGAGCTGAAATTTGAACCGCCTTCCACGTGAAACCAAAAAATAAAAACAATGTTAACCTCACATACCTCCATCCCATGGAGTGTCATCAGGACTGCAATTCAAACATGATCAACATCAGATATAAAGTTGAGATAAATTAAATTAAATTAAATGGTATTATAGAAATATATATATATAAGCACCACGAATATGAACTAAGATAAAACCCTAATTTCTATTTGTAACCCACCCGAATATAACAGCGTTCCAGAGCATTATATTGTTATCTTGAGGAGCCCCGCTGATACCTGCAGGTGGATCCTGTTGCAACCTCTTAAAATCCCTCATAAGTCTCTTCCTTGCAGGGGTTGACATCTTCACAACCTAAACACCAGATTGTAGACCAACCACATTAACAATCTTAAGTGTTGTCAAAAGAACATTCTGCATGCATTTACTGTCACGTTCTGATACTCAAACGCACATTCTGGATGCACAAATTAGATGTTTCTGAGATTACAATTAACACACGATCGAGCCCCTATGCAAGTCCAAGAAGCAAATAGATGGCTGCAGGCATACAGATGTTGATAACTAGAGCATCAAAACCACAGATTTGCTATACAGGCTGATACCACTAGCTTTAACATAGTTATAGACATGGTTCATAAAAAATAAACAGAGAGTTTTCAGCATACATTAAGCATCAAACTCCATAATCCATAATCCTATAATCTCCATCAATTATTAGTTAGGTGATAATTCTTAGACTCCTGGGCACAGATGAAAACAAATTATATTTATTATACTGCTCTGCCGACCCAGAACTAGCTGAATTCATTGTAAGAAGAGAATATCTAACAAAGTTGGTAAACAAAGTCATGTAAACGGCATATCTAATCACCTATGCATATAAATGAATCAAAGTTCGAAACTTTACAATAACAAAAACCAAACCCTAGATCCCCAATTAAAGTCGTCCCCCACAACCACCACAAGGCATCAGCTGAACATCTCAAATTAGGGTTCTTTCCGCTAATTCTTCAAAAGGGCATGTAAAAATTCTCAGATTTTAAAGGAAAACACAAGAAACTACAACTGGGTAAGAAAGTAGAATCATGCGAAAGAGGTGACTTACCAGTAAACAAAGACGGATCGCCAATAAGTAATAAAGGGTGAGAGAAAAACAATATTATAGAGAAAGTAGAAGTAGTTGCACAACTACTTTCATGGCGATGAAGAAATCAAATCAATCTGAGTGGGGGATTAGGATTTTGTAGCAAGTGGGGATTGGGAATATAGGAGGAGGAGGAGAGAGAGAGAGAGAGAGAGAGAGAGAGAGTCTATTTTTATGTATCTATATATGTATGTATATGTATATATGTAATTAGATATTCTTTGAGATGGAGGAGGGGTCCCCTAAAGAAGGATACATACACATCACCTTCTCTCTTCAATCTGTCTCAAGAGCTATACGATTTTTAAGGGTATTCAATTCGTAAATTTTCTTGTAGACAAGAAGATACAGTCAATCTTTTTTTGTTCTCCGAGAGCGTATAATCTACGCTAAAGCTATGTTTTATGTTTATCATCAGCTTCCCGTGGCCGTGGCACAAGTTTTGTAGGTAATTAATGACAGATTATTATTGATAAATAAAAGTTGTTACTCTCCATTTAAATATTTATAAATACTTTTTTATCCAAGTACGTATAATATATTCTTGAAATTTAAACAAATTTTTATATATTGTTTATATATAATAACTATTTTCCGAGTAATTCACAATATACGTTAAGAAAACTGTGTTTGTTTTATCCAATAAATTTGAAACCACACTAAATAAACAGAAATTGGATGACATTAACTATGAGTTTAAATTTTAAAAAATTTAGATTTTAAATTGAATGACATAAATCCTATTTATTTCAACTTAAATTTTAAGTATTTTAAATTCTTATAAAGTAATTTATATTCTTCAATTTTAGTTACTCTAAAATTTAAGTTGAGTTTAAATTTTAAAAACTTTAGATTTTAAATTGAATGATATGAACTCCTGTTTATTTCGACTTAAATTTTACGTATTTTAAATTCTTATAGAGTAATAAAATTTTAATTACTCTAAAATTTAAGTTAAAATAAACAGATCAATTACTACACAAATACATGACATTGTTTGCGCTGATTATAGAATTCAAAACTTAAATTTATAGTGTGACCGTATAAAATCTCACAAAGATCGAATTCGGAAAATTATGTCAACATTGTAGTATAATTGGGAAGTAAAGAAACAAATCAAATTGAGCACATGCTCTTTGCTAGAAGGCCAGTGTGCTTTATGACATTAATCATTTTACGAAGCAAAATTAATGGAACTCATATTATTAGGCACTTTATGAATATATTAAAAAATGCAATATAACTATTTTTACAAAATGAAACTTGTAGTATACCATAATCATTGAGTAATAACATAGTTGAAATTAGTATTCATAGACCAAGTCGAAATTAATATTCTAGCGATCAAAGTCTATGACAATAAGAAACAATACTTGCACTTTTCTCTGGCCTGATCAACACCTGAGCCAGACATTATTGAACTCCAAACCTATTTTCTTCGATCTATAATTCATAATATTGCAATGTTTGTTCAACTCTATCCAAAGTTTAAACTGAACCAAACAGAAAAACAAGAAGCTTGTCTTATTACTTCAAATAGAAGTAGCATGAAATAAAACTGCAGCTACTCTAGTACTACCTGAGCTCTAACAACATTTTAGTTATATCACAACATCTGACTCAAAAAAATCAGTTGACCACCACCTCTTTCCCTGATGATCCGAGGTTGTTGTCGAAGAAGTTAGGAGGTTCGAAGATGAAGCAAGATATTACATCTCTGAGCGTAATCACGCCTATTACTTCTTCGTCGGCTGCCACATAAATCCTATGTACTGACTTTGAAGCAAGAATGTGTATCACATTTCCAAGAGTGGCACCAGGACTGCATGTAATTGGTGTGACTACCCTCCCGGTGTCGTGGGCCGCTGATTCAATGGTGTTCATGAAATCCATCACTGTCAATTTCCTGAAAGAATATACGGAACAATGATCAGGTCAGCTGATCGAAAAAATCGCAAAATTCTTGAGGGTAATCTGTAATAATTTTTCCATGGCATATGACCCAAATACTACTTGTTGGGGAGTTGCAAGTGCAACTTAAGAATTTTCGCGGTTGACTTACCTGAAGTTGGAGAAAAGGGCACAATTAAGCAACAAGAATCTAATATCTCTTATGCTTAAGCTGCCCACAATCTTCTTCTTTTGTCCTTCGACAACGGGAAGACCTCCTATGTTGTTGTCTTTCATTCTCTTAAAAGCTTCCAATACTAGTTCATTGCTTTGGACGCTAATGACCTGACAAATGTAAGCAAACACTCTTAAAACTTTACATTCAGCTGCGGCGAATAGCAATCTCAGGTACTCATGGATGATCTCACCTCATCACTGGACATGAAGGGAAGGCCTATTTCAGTAATAAGCTGAGAAGAAATACAATCGAACCAGTCCCTTCCTCGGCAGTTTTCAAGACCACGTACAACTGCAGATTGAGTTATGTAGTTTGTTAGGGATGGCTTTCCCTTTTCAATTACAGGTACCTTCCTAAGCCTGTACTTCGAAAGCAGCAATAAGACACTCAACATTGAGCTATCTGTTGAAACCGGAATGAATGGTGCCCAACGGTAAGACTTAACAATTGACCTCACCTGCAAACAACAACCGAATCAAAACTTCAAGTACCTTTAATAGCAAAATATGAGCAGAGATCTTCTATGACTAATTTATAATAACCGAACACACAATTTTCTCAATATATGTTCATTATAGAGTAAAATGTGCTCACTTTTACCCTCTCAGACAGTCATACAAAAGCAATGGCACAAATTTGGAGTGGCTTTATCAATTTTTTCATATATATATATCCTATCTTGCTAGCTAGTTCTAGCACCGCACATCAATTTACCTCAGGTTTCAATACAGGTGAGAATCTTTAAAATTAACTTCAAGAAAAGACAATGCCCATTTAGTTTAAAAAAGATTGATATGCTCTTCAAAGAAGGTGACTCAAATGATCAATGAAAATCATCAACTTACTCTGGTAGACTTGAAAGGTTCTTCTTCAAGGATGACTTTATAGAAATCCTCTCCCAATTTATCAGCCGCTGTCGGAGCGTCTTTCCCCATCCCCTTATCCGCAGCCATACCACCAGCCACTGCTGCTCCAACTGCAGCAGCAGCTAACCCTGCAGCAGCCACAGGACCTGTTGCACCCACTGCTAGTGCTCCAAGTGTTCCAGCAGCACCTGCACCAACTCCAGCAACTGTTGCGGAGCTGGCTGCTAAGGCAGCCGCCGCAAACTCTGCACTTTCCAACACCCACATAACAATGGCAGAGTAATCTATAATTCCCAGATACCTCTCTTTCCAGTCCATAGAATTTTTGTTATCACACTCCCTTACAGGAGCTGACAAGATGTTGGAGTCCGACAGAATCTTAATCGCCTCGCATATGGATGCGTCTGCTGGAATTTCAATCACTGCAAAACAAACAATTATAGCATATTTATAGTGAAGAACCTTGTGATAGGATCTGGGAAGATAATGCTATTACTCACCTTTGCCTCCAGGAACTCCTGGGAAGGATGAAACAGATATCTTTGCAAAGGCAGCTGTTAAAGTCTGCTGCATTGTCATTGGCAGTTTCTTCATGCTCTGAACTTTATCAAAGTATGTATCACAACTCGGATTTTTCAAAACCTCCTTAAGGGCCTCTGATTGTGCCATATCTGTTAATGCGCCTCAGATATAGTACACAAATAAGAAATATGAGCACTAATATAAAGCATACGATATTTGATAGCCTAGCATATAATTTGCATCATATGAGTTGTGTTTCCCTGAAATTCCTTTCGTCGCAGCCCGCCCGCCCCACCCCCACCCCCCACCCCCCCACCCCCCCACCCCCCACCCCCACCTCAACACCACCAATAAAAATGTTGAAGGTATTATTCTGGGGCTTGACGAATGTGAATCAACTCCCCTCATGTAGAATATTTTTCCTTCTGTGGTGAAAACCCCTGCCTACACCTATTAATCCCTCCGTCTAGACTTTGGGCGGCCCTCAACTCATTATCCCACCTATCGCTGATTAATTAAATCCGATTAAACCCCATTTAAAGGCGCTAACTGCCTGAGTCCGATTAGCGGTTTTTTCAACTGTCAACATAATCAAATGCAACAAAAAAACCACAAAAATCAAAAATAGAAAATTATGTACCTTAATTTGGAAGATTTAATTTAGTTAAATCAATGATATTCGGGACAAAACTGCAGTAGTGAGTAGGGAGTAACAGAATCAGATTTTCTGCTGTTATAATTCTAAAAGTGGAATTACAATCGGTGATTCGATCAAAGCATTTTCCAAATAAGTTTTATTTGGAAAAATTCAACAATGATCCCAACATTTTGCTAATCATAAAATGGTCATCAACGACTAATATTATCAATAAATTAAATGTTCTAAATGCGTTAAAATACAAACCTTTGCCTGGACCTTCCGTCTTAATAAATGATTTCTTGGTATGTGTTAATTCATAGAGTAAATATGAAAGAAATTTGGGAAAAATCGTAGCTGGGAAAGATAAAACGGGAGAAATTGTGTTGGTTTATTTTGCATGTGATCTACATCTGCCATGGACACGTGTTTTACTTTGTGGTGTTTGAGATGTCTCAAGTTGCCACGTGGGAAAGTTAGACTTTGGCTTCTGCAAAAAATTTTCATTTTTTTAGTTTTCCTGTGTTTAAATTCACTCTTTACTTCTTTAGCCCCAAAACAACAGTCGCTTAAATAGACAAAAAATTAGATTTTTTTTTAATGTTCAAGTTTAACATCTAGAATCAACTTTCTTATTGTACTGTACAAATTCTCTCTTAACATAAATAGTAAAAAATTAACAAATGTGTTAATTTCAGTTTTTTTTAAAAAGAGATCTAAAACTCTCTATTTGAAAAGGAACAATTCAAAAAGAATTTGATTAAAAGACATACTATATAATGTTTTAGGCTAACATGAGTTATCTAAAATTTCATTACAAAGAATAGTAAATCAAAAAAAAAGAGTAGAATTATAAAATAAAAATAAATATTTTTTTGGGTAATGAAGTTAATAAATATAATTTATATCATCTCCATTTTTATTTCCTTAACGGTTACAACAAAGATCAATTTGGAGGAGAAATAGTTCGATGTATGTGATGCATAACTTCATCGAGACTGACAAAATAAAGGTCATATAACTTGGGGAGGGGTTAGCTAATATATTATGGGTTCGTTTGGCGCTGTCTTTTTGTTTTTTATCCAAACTTATGATTGAATTATCTTTTAATCTAAACATATTATTTCGTGAGTTAAAAAATAAGATAAAAAGAATTCCTTTTATTTCACCTCAAATTCCTCCATCTTACTTTTTTTTGTAGAAGTTATATCAAACTTTTTTGTAAAAGTTATATCAAACAACCCTATATATTGCATCCATCTCACTTTTTTTTGTAAAAGTTATATCAAACTTTTTTGTAAAAGTTATATCAAACAACCCTATATATTGCATC
>CM025781.1:2106087-2175935 GCA_014636745.2 Centella asiatica | reverse complement strand
CAAACTTTTTTGTAAAAGTTATATCAAACAACCCTATATATTGCATCTTATGATCCAACATTTTCAGATTATTTCTTCCTAAATAAGATTTTAAATATTTATTTTTAAAAATCAAAAAGGGAATATTGTAAATTTATCACTACGAAACGGTGAAGTTGGACCCTAAGACTTAGAAAATCACATAAGAAAATTCTGCAATAATCATTAAACCTTAAAATCATGATACCCATAGTAATTGTAAAAATCTCTTTATCCATAATCGATACAACTTAAGCAGGCGTTACGACCGTATCTCAAAATCGCCGATTTAAGGTAACAGCTATGACATGGCAATTTTTTGTTTCTTTTTTGACAGAATATTCCGCTCATTACAAGAGTTAGCAAAGCTAAGCTGAGGGAAGACAAGAGAGGTTGCTACTCCTACTAGAGAAAGCAAAGTCAGAAAAATGGCGATCCTGGTTACTCTAGTTCTGGAAAACATTGCAGAGTTCGAGTAAAGATAGTTGGCGACTATCTGCTCCATTCATAATCCGCACCACCTCTGGCACTAACATTGTTTCCACGGATTGAATCATCGGGCTTTATGGAATCTACAAACGCATGCCAACCTAAAAGGTAGGGAACAATGTACTGCAGAAAAATCGTGAAAAAATTATCTTCAGAATACATGATAGTTATTTAATGAATGCAGGAGAATACAAAGAGCAAAGAGGACACCAAAATCTCTGAATGAGTATGAGAGTAATACCATTGCACACACATCCATACCAGTCACTAATTACTATTCGAAGCTACTTAACATTACAATCATGGAGGTCTATCAAGTCCTTGATTTGATAAGAAGAGGTGCGAATGATTTATCAATGAGAAAGCAAGAAATAAGGAAGCTCAAAAGGGAAAAAAATGAACATAAAGATCGGTACCATACATTGAATGCTGAGATCAGAACTGTGTACTCTGCCTTGGTGACGGGGATGTAAACACTCTCATCCATATTTGTAAGTTTGTTTTGGACGCCTTCAGGATAAGGAAATAAAACATAAAATAAACAACTCAAATGCTACACATATATACATACACATATTATATTAAAAAAACTTAAGAGGGGTTGGGGACAAGTGAGCAGTTTCATTGAACCCAATACATCGAGGTTGAAGGGAAAATGATTACTGAGATTAAAGAAGTGGCCAGAACCATCTGGAAGGGGCTCTACCTTCAGCACCTTCCTCACCCTACCTTCATCACTGAGAATTATGGAAAATGAAATTAATTCAACAGCACGGAGAAGTTCTGTACAAATTGAGGTTAATAAGAGCCAGAAATTGAAATCATTATTAGAACATACAAAAGACTCATCCAAGTTCAATATAACTTATATTCCTGACATAGAACCTTGTATCCTAGAAGAAAGGTCCAGATTATGCATTCATGTCTGAAAGATTAAACGCCCTGTTACACATACTCCTAGCAAATAGATAAATAAAATTTACTGTTTCCATCATATCAGCCTAAAACAAGTTGTGTTCAAATGCCCAAAAGGCAGACGAAGAAAAACGACTCGAGGAAATCAGCATAGATAGTGCATTATCAGATAAAATATTGGAAAGTATAGACAACACAACAGTAGTGCTTGCATTATCATAATATCCATACATCTGGGTCATGACTCTTTAGAAGAAGCAGTAAAAAAGTGGATTTCAATAAAAATTGCAGCTTGAAGGGAAAATTTAAATATGAAACCCATGCAATGCATATAAGAGCTGAATATACCTTTTCCCTTTATTAGGATCATGAAAGAATTCACATGAATCTTTTGCACCAAGACTCAAGAGAGTTCCCACTTCAGTAACCGATAAAGAGAACACCTGACGATATGCAAAGAAATTGAATACTTTCAGATCTCGGACCAGATCCACCAAGAGAAAACATAATACAAATTGTACAGGCTACAGAGTAATACATTTCCCTCAAAATACTAAAACCGGCCTTTACTACAGTAGCCAGCTAAATAATACTAACTAAGAAGGTTCATTTTTTAACCAAGCCCACAACAAGGAAGAAGCACGACTATTTTTCCTACACTGTCTTGTTTTTCCATGCTCCTAATATTCGTACAGGAAGGACTCTCTTTCTGTCTGGAGGGAATCCTTTGTTCTCAATCAAGATGCCTCAACTGGATAAATTCACTTATTTATAAGTAAATCAGAGCAAATAGGTGACGTAAACACTTTAATTTCAATAAGAACAGAGTCTAGGGCGCAAAATTCATTGTAAGCATTGGCAGAGTCTCAGAGTTTTCATTAATAGTTGCAATATACTGAGTCCTCCTAGGCAGGGCCTAGGTAATCAACTACATCAAGGAGGTGAAGAACTGCCAGCGCTATACGGAAATCAGGCAAGCCTAGGCTGGATTTTGGAATACCACCATGGCAAGACCTTTGTCCAGGGCTAACAAAGGAAAACAATATATGCTTGAATACCTAACTGAAAACACATGTTTCCATTTCTGCAAAAGCCATACCTGCTTTCTACTCCAATCATATTGACGGACACTGGCTGCGGGAGCAAATTGAAGCAACACAAAACCCTCCTTTGATAATTTCAATGCTCCAGACTGCATAGTGAAAACCAACAAACCATAATTCAAGTTTAACATGTCAAATACATATTACCAAAAATTACCAACATATTGCTAGGGAAATGCAATTTCCAAAGCAATGAAAGAGAAACACTCTCACATCTAAAGGAATGAAATCGGGAGGAATAGGGTCGATGGTAAGAGCAGCCTTCCCTTTATATATTGAATGCCCAACAAAAACTCTAGATGACGACGACGATCCAGCTGCTAGAATACCAAAATTCAAGATCTTTATTCAGTATCAACTCAAAATCTCACGGTTTGGGCTTTTTTTTTCAATATCAAAATTTAAAGAAAAGAAAAGAAAATTAGTAAGGAATAAGGGCATAAGACATACCTTGTGAAGAGAAAGAAGCTGAGCTATAGAGGATGAACCTCTCGTGATGACGTTGGAATTGTTGGGGAAGGTGCAGTTTCGGATAGAGTTTTGTGTTTGGGGTTTTAGCCGAGAACGAGCTGGGGTTTAAGGAGGGGTTATAATGCTGAGAAGAGGATAGTACCATACTACTACCAGTATAATCAGGGTTTAAGCTGGTGAAACCCCCAGATGAGGGTTGAGATAATGTGTGATTAAACATGGGAATTTGCAGCTGTTTCTGATCAAATCAGTTCATTTCTCTAACCTCCGTTGAAGTATAGAGAACGCAGATGCGAGACCGGGAACCGAAAAGTCAGGGAACGGGGTGATTGGGTTGGATCGGATCCTTGTGGGCAACCCTATAACGGGCCAAATATGGACCGATTGAGTAGGTGAATGGCCAAACCCTCCGGGCAGACCAAATTATACTCAACTTACGGAATATCAAATTTGTGAAATGTGGGAAAGAAAAATGTGGTTTTTTTATATGAAAATGATTTACATGAAACTTGTAATATATACAAGTTTTATGTAATATGAGATTTTTGGTAAATGGTCATTCTATGGTTAAGAATCATTGAACAAATTGCAAAAACTCAATGCAACAATATTCACGAACTGGTTGGGCTGTTGTCGAAATTCTTGAACTACAGAGTTGTTATATTTTCATTGCTTCATGAACTCTGTTACAGTAGTTAAGTAGAAATACATAGATTGATTCGAAGTGCCTATTAAAGATTTATAATTTATTGCTCAAATTAAAATTGATTCTATGCATTTGTGTGTGTGTGTGTTGGGGGGGTTGTTGTTTGCGTGGTTCGCCAGAATTTATTGGATGGGGATCTAGTTGGAAGAATTTCGACTTGCCTGTGTCATTACATATTTCTCTTTTGGGCTTTCAGCCCTTTTGTAGCCGAAAATAAAATAACGTAACTAACATCAACCAAAGCTGATGCTCGGTGCATTAATATGATGTATACAACTATCATGTAATTGTACTCACATTCCATATGAAACTGACATCAACAAAAGCTTTTACCTGAATTACATTACATACCAAATAACAGAAAGTCATGGAACTGCGTATCTTTTTTGTATTTGAGTTCTGGTTTCCATTCATAACAACTTCCTTGTTAAAGAATGTAAATGACTTAATGAAACAACAGTCCTGATGCTTTGGATTGTCCATCTATGCTAGAAGTACCGTCTCTTCCCCATTATTTTGTAAAATAGGAGAGCTGATGCCGTTTTCTTCAACACCCTTTTTGTCCTTGGAATTTCCCCATATAACAGAATAGAACCCAATAACGATGATGATTGATCCCAACAAACTGCACCAAATATAGATTTTAAGTTCATACAATGATTAGCTTGTCGAGGTACTCCAAATTCATTATTATGACTACAATTTCATATGTACCTTCCGAGATAAAACGAATCACCTAACAAGGTAACACCCATGACAGTTGCAATGACAATTCCCAAGGGATGAAACATAGCAACAAAAAGAGGCCCCCTCTTCTGCACGCACCATGAACAAACTGCAACTTGGAAACCAGCACCAAAAACTCCCTGAATCATTAGCCCAAGACATAAATTAGTAAAAGGAAAAGAAAAGAAAATTAGTTTAGGGTATTTAGCCATCATATTATACTGAATTTGGAAATGATTTACATCGTAGAAGGCTAATACTCACATCTATTTGTCTTTGCTGACAGGCATAATGCCATAAAATACTATAGTTATGTTTGTTTCAGATTTAGTTTTGGAGATTCTGGATTTACACCATCTATCCTCACGCTATTCTGGATGAAACAATTATCAAAATCTAAAATCTCCAAACTTTAAGTTGAAACAAACAATATCTATGTATACGGTAAATATAAACAAGGAAATTACAAAGGAGTATTGTTCACTCACAGCGTAGAGTACGCCCAATATCCTCGCGTTAGATTGCAAGCTCCAAGAGCTTAGATCTTTCTCTATTATCAAGGAGAGTGTTGCAGATAGGATGGCCACAACTGAGCTGTAAAATAATGTTACAATCAGCAATGCTGGATATATCTTAAGAATCAGTGCCTGAAACATGAAATAAGACATTTCTGTAATGCACAAGCAGCCAAGAATAAATGTAGATAATATAATGTAGTTTAATCAGTCATGGAATTACATTTAATGAATGTTTTGGTATGGAGTAATATTTATGTACCTGAGCAATAAGGAAAAAGGAAGCAAATACACAGTCAATTGCCATGAGCAATCCTCCAATAATCCAATTGTTTAATTGAACTGAAAGATCGGCGGAGTTTGAAGTGGAGGGGATTCCTATGATTCGAGGACCCTGGTACAGAGTCACGACGAAAGCCCCGAGGACTGATATCGCAATTCCAATGAATTTAGCTTGTGTGCTCATGCTCTTAAACTCTACTTTTTCCATCCTAAAACCACCAGATATAATAAATCAACTCAGAATCTTATATGTGCTTGAATAAACTAACCGTGTACTTGTTTATGTAGATAGACATATTAGCATTATTGAAATAGACAAAATGTTGCAAATTCTGAAAATGGGATTTGTAGGTTGAAATTACCATGTTAACTTTAGGATTAAGCAGCTTGGCTCATTCACCAGATATACTTAAGAGTAGTAGAAATTGGTGTTTTGAAAACCTCTACACAGGCCTTGGTGGGGAGGACACGCTTAGAGTAAGATATCGAGGCATTTCATACTCTTACTCTTCACTATGTGGGTTTATTTGTTTATCTGTTTCTAGAATGTAGGGCTGCAAACGAGTCAAGTTGAGCTGAACTCGAGCCGATCTTAATCGAACATATTTATAAACGAGTTAGCAAGCTTAAAACGAGCCGAACACAAATTTGCTCATGAACGGACTGCTCGGTTCATTTACAACCATGCTAGAATGTAATTGTCTATTTGTATACAATATGTAGAGTAGAGATTTAGAATATTAGAATCAAATCAAGTTGGTAGATAACAGCAAGAAAAAACATATAGAAGTAAACCTGAAAATGACGGCGAGTATGAATGTAAAACCTGGGATGAGGTTGAGCATTGAGGAGGCAAGTGTTGGAGAGGCAAACTGAATTCCTGTATACCCAATTATCTGTACCAAGAAACTTTATGTGAACTAACATCAGTGTTAGAGACACAATACAATAAACCTTATCTGCTTCATACTTATATTAGCATCTGAATAGATCTTATTCTTGTCTTATATATGTATATTATATATGATTAGACCTGTTAAATGGGTAACTAAATAGGTCATAAATGAGAAATGAATAACCATTCAATGTGTAAAATTGTTATCTATGAACTCACTGTATAACCCATTTCCCAGGTATAAATACTAACAACTCAATCCAAAAATTCATACAAACTAACCCAAGTACTCCAAACATGATGCATCTGCTAAAGACATGGTAAGTCATCGGATGACGACGGTCCGAGGTTTGAAAAAGAAAGCAACATGGTAGAAGGATGAGGGAACAAATAGCATTAGAGTAGAAAATGAAGGTAAAGTTTGTCATTCCGGAGAGCATGGCTTTTTTTCCGGCAACCAATTGTCCCATCATCGCTACCTGCACAATCACCATACCCACAAACGGTAGAAAATTCTTGATCTCCATTTCTTTCAATTGCTTCCTAAACTACTACTGCACTCGTTGACTACAAGTATACAAGAAATAATACAAACACCTTTTTTGTTTTAACAGAGAATTAACTTTAACTAATACCAAGTGTGTGTGTGTGTGTGTGTATCAACATCCAAAAAATTTGATTGGTTGATTATAATACTAATACATTGGAGTATTAATTGATAATTCCAAGATCTACTAAGTCTTTGTTAATTATTAAACCGTACAAAGCCGGCCATGACCGAGGAATCTTTTCAACCAATGCTTAATTTTATTCATAAATTTGATTTCACCATAATGTGGGGATTCAATACTAAAATTCATAACTCCGATTACTAAAATCCCTCGCGAATAGTGCCGAAAATAAGCATTTCAGCAATTTCAAGAAGAAAATTCCAAAATTTAAAGGTTCGTAAAGGCATCTACATGCCAGTGAAGAGAATAAGCTGAGTTATCGGCGATGAACCTCTGGCGTTGTACTTGGATTTTGGGTTTGGGGCTTTTAAAGAAGATGATCTGGGCTTTTTGAGGAAGACAAGCTGGGGTTTTAGAAATGCGAGTGAGGTTAACCATCTTCGCATTTCAATTCAGTTGATTACTCTCCACTAGGCCTCTGTTGAAGAAGTGTTGAGAATGCAGAAAACGAGAGGGAAAGAGCAGGGGAGCATAGTGTTGGATCAGGTTTGACTATGTTGGGCTGCCTTGTAATGGACTATTTATATTCGGGCAACTTTTGGGCTCGCACAACTTCAAGTACAAAATTTTTTAATAGTGGTCGTGTTTTTGGGCTCTTGTATTTAAGTGTATTTTATTATTTATTAGTTATTATTTTTAAATTATTATTTATAAATTACTATTTGTAAATTACTATTTTTAAGTTAGTATTTTTTAGTATGTTTTCGGTATATTTTATAAGTTACTATTATAAATTATTATTTGTAAATTATTATTTATAAGTTACTATGACTACAAAAATACACTTATAGGAAACACTTTTAGAAATATTGGACCGGAATTACCTCTTTATATTCTTCTTTGTTTTTCTATTCTTTAGCGCAACTTTTCTAGATGAGTTATGTTGCGTTTTTTCTATTAAATATCTGAATCTAAATAGATTTATCAGACCAGAATGACCTGAATCAATTAAATATTTACATCTGAATCTGAATATAAATTTATTTATTTATTTAATATTTTACCTTAAATATCTGAATTAATTTATTTTATTATTTTATCTGGTCTTAATCTATTCAGTCTCATTTTTCTAGTTTATTGAATTAAGATAAAATTGAGTCTATTAAGATAAAAATAATAGTCGAAGCAAACGATCTAAACGATAAAACGTCTGAACACATTTAAATTCTTAGTCTATTAAGATACATTAAATACTAAACAAATACAAGCTTAATCTAAATCATCTTTTACAACAGCCGATGATACTAAATTTATAAATTGTTATGTAACTTACCACTTTGTAAGGATTTCCAATAAGAGATGAAGCACTCTTACATCAAAAATAAACAGGATTAAGCAATATGGCGAAACTGTGATATATAAAATATGATTATTTCTAACAGAAATATTAAAAACATTTTATGAAATACAAGTAAATGTAGAAAATAGGAAAATCAAATTTTTACGTGGAAAACACAAAAAATAAAAATTTAGGGAGAAGAGACTTCAACATAATGTGTATGTAAGTATGAAGATTTTGCTGCAATACTTGCGTACTTTCTCAAGCTTCCTTTTATAGGCATACAAATACTGTTCGACTCATGAATTTTCTACTTTCATGTTTGCATTAGGCTACCATGTTAAAGATCACAAGTAGAATCACATTCAATACCTGTGACTTATAACAGAACTTATATAACTTCAAACATGACAATGTTTTTTTTTGTCATCAAAAAAGAAAACCTCATATTATAATAAAAGAATGATTTAAAATTGAGTGAAAATAATATTAAAACCAACACGAAAAAAACTTCATATAATTGGTTCATTGAATTACAGCAATTGATTCTTTCTTCCTTTCAACCTATTCAACAAAATGAACGAAAAAAATTTGTACATCATCAACATATATTCTACAAGATCTACTTGATTGTTAAGGTATCCTAGTTGATAAGTGCTGTTTTAATAGCTTAATGCAACTCCCAAAAGGAAAAAAGTGCTACAAAATTTGATTATTCCATAGGCTTTCATGCCAACATTGCCTAACATGGAATGCCGGGCTTGCATTTGAGAGCACCAGCAAATCTTGCAAGTCTCCCAGCAAAACTTCCAGGCTTTGCTTTTATCAAATGCTTCTTCACCTGTGAATTCTCCTTTGAAAATGGCTGCCCTGATTCTCTGAAGAATGCTCCGTTCAGAAACTTATCGCCTTCCGATCGCCATTGCCAATTCTTCCACTCATCCTCCGTCGCGTAATCCCTCTTTGTCACCTACATCATAACCCACAAATTCAATTTTTCAAAGTTATTACCACTCCGTTTGTTTCGGTTTAAATTTTAAAAGTTCTAGATTTTAATAGTATAAATTATATTATCAGATTTTAAAATTTTAAATTTTATGCTAAAACAAACAGTTTCGTATTATGATTGTTTCATTCATGTATTGGTACATATAAATTTATTTATGAAAATAAAATAATAATTAAACGTGGTCTAGAAAATATACCTCTTTGGCGAAATTATTATTGGGACCCTTGAAGCGGTTACCCTGGCTAATGATGGTGGGCTTGGAGCTACCACCAATGGCATACATTTCCCATTGGTTATAGTCATTGTTGACCACATGAACAAATCCAAATCGAACCCTAGGCATCCTTTGGACCAAACCCTTTCCAAAACGGTTGAATGCAACCGTTACTTGCATAATCTTATCTTCCTCATAACTATCACTTGCACCTAATAACATTACCTGCAACATGACAGTAATTATTGAAAGCTTAGGTTTGATTTTAATTAAAAAAATTTGGAAGAGAAAAATGTAAGAAGTAACTATTTTTATAGGCAGTTACGTATTTATATTATGCGAGTGTTTTCATAACCAATCATTTATATTTTACTATCTCTTTTTTAAAAAATTGGCTAATTTTAATGAACAGACACTAGTATATTATTCAAATTTACGTACGTGATCATGGTTATTGAATTTGCAATTGGAGATTGTAATCGCCGTCGATGCTTGAACGACATCAACGAGGCCATCGGCACATCTTTGGAATGAAACATGATCAATCCAAACATTGCTCGAACCAAAAACAGTAATCCCATCACCTTCACTAAGTGTTCTAAGTCCAAGGTGTAAAACAGAGTCCCTTATCATTCCTCCACTAGATGGAACCACATGATGAATGCGAACTCCATGAATTATGACATTTTCAACAAATTGGATAGTAAGTCCAGCCCCATAAGCAATATGTACATTAGAACCTCTACCATCAATGGTCTTGTTACTAGTTATGATTAGCTCATGTTTGAGCTTAATAACCATGGACTTTGAAAATACAATCCACAGTGGATCCTCTTGAATCACGGCGTGACGGAGCGTTCCTGGTTTTGGATTTTTCACGTCGTCGTCAGAATCGTCGGTGACTACATAGTATTCTCCATCTTTTCCACCGGTGGTGTTGCGGCCGAAGCCCTTGACACAGTCTGCCAACCTCTTCCGGTTCAAATGCCAATCGGGTTGGCACCTCCAGCATCGATCAATCGGGTTTGTGGCTATACATCCACCTATTCTTGACAAATGTCTCCTTGTTCCATTTAGTGTTAACACTCTATACATGAACACAACAACAGAAACAAAAATTAAGTTACTAAACATATGTAACAATGTCAATTTCAAACTTTAAAACAAAATATAACATGCTAGCTAGAACATGCGTAAATAAAAACTTTTAAAAGAGTACTAAAGCCAATAAAAATTAATTCAACTGATAAAATTCAACAATCGTTTTTATTAAGTTTAGCGTTCTAGTTTTGTAAATGGTATTTAGTATCTCCCGACCCCAAACTAGATTACTTACTCGCCAACTTGCTTGTTAAAGTTATTGGCCACCTCCTCCGGATGAGGGTTGTATGACTTTTCGCAATTTTTCTTAGCTTCGTCGGCACGATTTTTTAAAAAGTCATCGAATTCTGCAATATCTGCATGCATAGTCGGGACCATCAAAGCAAATGACAAGAGAAATAAGAAACAAATGAGCATTTTGCCTTTAAAAATCGCCATTTTCTTTAATCTTATATATGTTACTCTTTTCCCTTTTTAATTGGACTACACTTGTTCTATGTTTGAAAGAATTAAGATTTCGTTTCTTTTCTTCTTATATAATCACCCTCCCAAGCGAAACCCTCTTTCAAGATTTCGCTTGTTGTGGGCAGGTAACAGAATCAACAATCAAGGAAAGTTTTATTTATCAAAAATAATGAAAGAAGAGTTCTATAAAATGAAGGGTCATGAAATGTTTGGATATATATACACACAAAGAATTATCACCGGCAAAGGTCAATACGCCGAGAATAATGGTACACCATTTATTGATTTTATTTTTAACTATTGGATATCATTGATCAGAACATTATTATACTCATTTTATGAAACACTGTCAGTCATTTTGATAGAGTAGTTTTATTTTATCGGATATTTATTTTAGTATCCGGAACACGGAATATATGAAATAAATTATAAATTAAAATATATTTAAACTATGATTTATATTGGCGATAGACCTCACTCTACAAGTTGATGAGTGTGTGTGAGAGTTCCTCCTATGTAACAAAAAAAAAAGTTAAGAACACGATAGTCAATCAAATGATTTTCTAATTTGTTCTCCACTTGTTCCTACAAAACAAAAAGGAATTAATTTAGATTAAAGAGAGGAGGTAAATCACTACTAATATATTATTCCCAAAATCTAAATATGGTCACAGAGTATTGTGTTGAACATTTTCAAAAGAATCTGCTCCACTTGAGTATCGAACATTTACTTTTAACACGATATCGTATATTGATATAAGTATCGAGCGATACGCATAAAAGACTATATATTACCATAAGAAAATTTTAAAAACTATAAACACGTACAGAATGACGCATTTATTATATTCAAAGATGCCTTTGGATGCATACAGCATTATACGGAGTATTAAAATACATACTACACAGATAAACTTTAATGTACATGTAATATTTTGCATAACTAAAATACTAATCATTCTATTTTCAATCAAGAATGTCGAAAAAAAAAATAAAAGATCTCATATGAATACTAATAAAATAAATTATATATTTCAAACCCATCAAATTTTAATAATTTAAGACGTGTGGAGAATGAAAGGCCGAAAGGAAATAAATAAATAAATAAATTCAAGTAAAGTGTTAATGGAGGGTAAGTCATGTCTTAGTTTCTTCTATTGCATTCCATTAAAAACTTCTCGAAGTTCGACTATCATACATGATTCTGATTTCGCATTTTTTATAGATTTTTGAAGTAATAATTCTATCCAACTGGACACTTTTTCTTTTTATCCTGAACGTAGAGGCAACTCACGAATTTAACAGATTTGACTCGCCGATACATCGGCCGGCCGGTGTATATCGCCAATATTTACATCTCACTGATACATATATAAATAACGCTTTTAAAATGTATCGCCCATTAATCTTGAATCGGTCAATGCCGATACCAAGTTAACTCGGAAAATATATTAGATATCTCAACTCGGACGATATCTTATATGTCTTTGTGATACTTTTATTGCATCCTTGGGGTGCGAAATACCATCCACGTACGCCATGAAGATGCTTCCATTTTTCACAATAAAACTCGAGCAATTAACGAATTAACAAGTACCGGACAAAGTGAATACTGAATATTAGAGATGACAATTTCATCCGAATCAGAATATCACAAATATTCTGTTCAACTCTAATTCTAATTAGACTCGATTATTAATCAGAATATCACAAATATTCTGTTCAACTCTAATTTTAATTAGACTCGATTATTTAAACCCTATATAGTGTTAGGGTAAGGTAAGATATGAAATTTACTATCTTACCCCATTTAATTTCGACTCCAACTCATTTACACATAGAACATATTTATAATAATTTTAAAAAATTTGGTAAGAGAATAATATTAAAAAAAACAAAGAGAAAAAATAAATTAATTAAAATTAAAAAAAATTTGGGTAATGGTGCAAAGAAGGACGAATTTGGTAAAAATATTAAGGGACGGAACAAGTTTGGAAGACAATGTAATTTTAGCGGATAAAATTTGAAAACAACTCCTCTCCCTCGTAGGCATCCCATTATCATGAATATTGAATTCCAACCAAAGGAATTGAGAAAACGATAATGTTTGAATTCCCAATTGTAAATGTATACCCAAGACTTATTTTTGCCTGGGTTTTACATAATGGTACAAGTGCTTTTAACAAAATAATACAACATACAATACAGCTTATTTGAGAGTATGATTCCAAAATACATGTAATATTCGATCTTTATTTATATATCCACAAACTCTATACTGAAAAATAAGTTGACCTCATTTCATGGTGTCATTAAAAGAAGAGCACCCGAAGCTGCAGTGCCATCTGGGAGAAGCTAATTTAGCTGCCCCTGCTCGGTTTCATAAATGATTTGTTGATAATTCACAATATCTCCAGAACCGGAAACATCTATTATATACTTTGAATCAGAGAAGAAGCTGCAACATTTCTATGATGCTTCCCAGACCTTGTAATCTTTGCCCTCTATGGCCAAAGACCATCTTTGAGGTCCACTTGGGGGATCATAATGACCAGGTCCAATCTTCATTACCACTTTGTCATCAACCATTGCTGCATAAACATCCCTTTCTGCTTTGGTAATTTTCACCTAGACCATCATATAACAGGTGCAAATGAGAGAGGGAGAGAGAGAGAGAACACTTATAGAAGCATTATCAATAGGTTAGAAATGAGAAATGGGCAAGGTTCCTAGATCACATTTAAATAGCCCCAATCTCTCTCCGCAAAAACAAGCAATGGATAGAGTTGCCCTAGACAACATAGACACTGTATGGTGGTAACCAATGTGGGACAACTATTTTATACGGAGTACCAGTATACTCTTTAACACTAGATTATTCATTCTTATTCTTCTCCCTGCATTTTTTCTTTCTTTTGTCTTTAATAGTTGCCATATGTTTTCAGACCCTTATCTGCAGAATCAAAGGCAACCTGTTCAGACTGAAACATCAGCGAAGCCGACAGGACATTGAAGCCAGAAGGAACCTTCAATTTGGTAATTCTATCAAGCACCAACGCAGTCAAAGACAAATTTAGGCTCAAAACTACCACAAATACAACTCTTTTTTCAGCGGGAAAAATATGTGCATCAAATGGCAAATTTAGTACTATATAAAGAAGTAATTCAAGTCTAGAAGTTAAAGTAATTTTGGTACTTACTAGACTTCGGCAGTTGAGCTTGTTCCGGTTTCTAACTGAGATGAGTTCTGCTATTTCAGCTCGATAGTGAGAGAAAAGGTGATCATAGAAAACTGAGGGTGTCCCTGGGTGAGTCAGGATGTAGGCGTACCCCTGCATCTCCTTTCCACCTGGAAATCTCCAGTGGCCCTTTTGGGCAGAAGGGAAAACACAAACAAACAAGGAAAGAAATAAATAAGATTACTGATAAGAAACAGGAAAACTCATTATGCAGGCAACCGAATATATAACTAGGGTCTAGGCTCTACAGCTATTACTAGGCTCTCTTTGATGCAAACAATATAGTTCACCCAAATAAGAAATAATCTGGTCTTAAGGGAGGAACTAAACAAAAACAAATACTTCCTGCAAGAATTTTTTTATTTTTTATTTTTTTAAATAACCGAGAGGATAAATAACAATATACTGTAATAAACAACCAGATAAACTGAAAGCTAAATAACCTTTGGACATATTGCTACCCATCATACTTAACAATAATGACATTCTAACATGACACGGGTTGCAGTTTAATGAAAATTGCAATATTTCAGTGAAGTGAAGACTGTATTTGGAAAGGTAAGTAGTTGACCCTCCCTGACCTGATGCCATCTTGTCTGTAGTTCTTCAAATAATCAACTAGTAAACAAGTTTTCTTTCATAAACCAGAAGACGATGCTTCAGGACAGATAGGAGTTCAAGGAAAGTATTCACCAAATCTCTCCAAGATATTAGAATAAATTGATATTTTCACAATATAATATCTTGATAATCTCTGACTGTATAAGCTAATGCCAATTGCCAATGAGGACCTTTTTAAGCACAGAGAGAAAAGTTTATTACTAAAAAAATGTTTTACAACTAAGGAAGAATTTATCTATGCGGGAGCCAGGGCCTACTCATGTTAAACTATGAAATGTCCAGGAACAAATTGTGTTAAAATATAGGAGACTGCAGCAGCTCATTGTATACAAAGAAGAAATTAAGAAAATTAACAGGACAATGGGTTGCGCTCATGATTTGAACCCCAGGACACTTAAAATACTAAAAATAAAATAATGAATAATCAAGTAAGCAAATGGCTGACCACATTTAGCCAGAAGAGAAACAAGTGCTTTTAGCAAGCACTCTCATCCGGACTTGTCACTTGAAACTTACATACAATAACCGGCAAAAAAGTTTTTTTATTTGTTTGACAGTCTAGTTTTCTACTATCAGATAACATTGAAATGACTAGTAGATCAAATAAAGTAAACCAAATTAGTGTACACCTGTGTAGAACCGGTATCATGATTCTCTATAAATGTAACAGCACGGGAAGGCCACCAGCCAACAACCCCTGGAGGTTTCCCCTTCTGATCTGATAATCGCCAGTACTCGCATCTTTCAAGTGCCTAAATAAAAGCACAAACATCCTTCTGTTATTAAAACTAAATTAATCTGGTTTTTTCTTTTCAACATTATTTCAAGCTCTGACACAATATGCAAAAGCAACCAAAAGGCAAGAAGTTACAGGATAGCCAAACATTTCTAGTATAAGTGTACAGACATCAAGATGAAATGGCAGAGACGTATAGTGGGAGAGAATAGGACTGATTCTGATTTAGTTTGTGATCACCCGAGCCTATACATAAAATACATAATAAGAGGATGACAAAGATAAATAAAATACATGTATGTCATGTTTAGCGTATCGAAAGATGAGGATGAGAAACAAGCTCATAAATTGAGCATGCTAATTGTAATGTTGATTATAAGATTTTTTATCAGATATATAATTATTTAAATAAAGTTCAAAACACGGACATGTTACTCAAATTGATAAAAAGCACGAGAACCAATTTAATATTTGGATATCACCAGACGGTCCGATTTGAAGCTTTTGCATGGATAAGGCTAAAAAGGTGCAACTTGAACTTTAATGGGGCATTGGCATATGGTCCAACTTATTTCATAGTGGAAAAGACTGAAATGGTGAAGCAGACATATCTTAGCCTCTGATACAAAATTTATATCTTTATCAAAGTTGTAGCAGAATAGAGTAGAAGATAACACTAACTGGGACACATAATTACATCATATCCTAATTTACAACTGCATGTAGTCACCTTTTTATAAATCAGCTCCCATGGAAATCTCTGCCAATTCATCTAAAAGGTTAATTTACATGATGAACACTTACAGCGTGAAGAACACCTTTTGTTGTGACATCAAATGCACCAGCAGTCCCACCAGTAGCGTTGATCCAGTCAATAATTCTCTGTCGGTGAGCATCTTGGTTGTGATCCATCTCTCCATAAGTATAACTGAGTGAATCCCAATACTCACCTACAGCAAAGTATGGCTCACTTGCCTCCATGTAGTCCTTCACATATCCACCCCAAAATCCCCGAACAAAGTCAAGCCTCCATCCATCATACCCTATTTCTTTCCTACATTCCCATATTACAAGAAAAATGTTAAGACTTAAATTTAAATTTATTACCACTTAAAAAATTTACTAAAGAGTATAGCATGAATGCAGCATCTGCAACAAACGTAAAAGCCACAAACGAACTTTTAAAAGTTCAAATAAAAAAGGAAATATAAAATACTCAAGCTAAAACTAAGAATTGAGAATCAACAAAATCTTTAGATATTATAATTCCTTGTTAGTACTGGTCAGAAAAAGAGAGGGATCATAAGCCAGAGCTGACAGGCTTGCAAATGCAATTTCACGCCTTTTGCCAACCACTTCATGTAGTAAATTGCACATGTTAGCTTTAATAGGCCCCGTTTGTAACACTACTAGAATCCAAAATATCTAAAAGAATAAGTTGACATAAACGGGGTCATAGTGATTAAGTTTTATTCTTCAAAAGTAGGACAAGAAGCACAACTTAAATCTATCCAGCTGATTAGGAGTATAGGACATTGAAATTTGTACACTGAGTTCTAAATTATTACTTCAAGTAGGTGAGATGAAGAGTAGATTGTTAAACAATATATGCAAAAGGTTAAGTTAACACCTCAGCCAGCACAACCATTCTTTGAGATCCTTCCTGACAAAATCTTGTGAGTGGTCAATATTTGGAGCGGCATGGAAGTTATCTCCACTACTTTTATTTCCCCTTCCCTGTATCACAAGAACAAGGCGTAGTACATATTCCACAATCATCAATACAAATTGTAAACTATCAATATATGTGCTCTTATCTGTCCTTCATTTGGCAACAGGATGCAAAAGAATTACCGTGAAATGAATGTTCACACTGTAGCAAATGAATAAATTTGATTTCGTGCTATGATGCAATTAATTTTAAGATCACCATATTTCATTTTGCATCTTTAAGGTTAACGTGAGGGTAGAGTAGATTGGTATACAATAAGAGTGCAAGTCAGAGTGGCAAGACATAGAGTGTGTTTCACCAAAGGGATTCATGAAGCCTTCAGGCCAAGTAATAAAACCAAAAAGTACAGCTTTTTTATCAAAGTAGTAAAACCTAGTTAAGAAAATGGGGATTGCGCAATATTTATCATATTTTAGAACATGACTTCAACTAGACCTACTCTATGGAATAATATGTTACAAAAAGTTGACTTGGCAAAAGTATAGCCATAAAGCAATGATGACCTTTTCACAATGTATTTCATAATTTATTTTCTTGACGAGATTTTAATTAGTGTTATCCTTTTGTTTTCTGTCGAATCTAGTTAAATTCAATAGGTGCTTGCAATTTAACAATCTACCGTGGAATATAAATGGCACCTGGAAATGTGGATCATCAGCAACAACAGCTCGGTCATCCCAATTTAAACGCCCACCAAAAATATTCCACACTCCATTATTATTTTTAAAATGTGCACAACGGTGATTTAGGACAGCATCTCCAAGAACTTTTATACCAACTTCATGAAATTTCTTCACAACATTCTTCAAGGCATCAACACTTCCATACCTGATTATATACACAAAGAACCATGAAAACCAATTACTTCTGAAAGGGTTCCTTCTATATAAAAGAAAATATGCTACATCATTATGATCATGAAACAGGAGAAGAAGATTAATAATTTAACAAAGCTAGAAATTTGATGAAGCATGAAATTTCAGCTACTAAACAAGGACAAGTGGTATTGTTAATTTGTTCGCAAAGTACTTAATGAGCGTTGAAAACATTTATGGCAAAACAATCATGAACTTCAGTTGAGTTATAATGCAGCACTATACTTGATGCACAATTTTTTATCTTTCCCTCATGTATACTAACCCAATTCTCACCCATGAGGTCAAATGCTTATTAATAAAGATAATAGATGACATATGTGTGTGTGTGTGTGTGAAGCTTAACTCATGCTATAAACAACGCTGGCCACAGTAAGACAAGGGAGCAAGCAGCAATAGCTTTAGAAACACGTTGATACAAAGGAATGAGAGTCACAATCAACATTCAAGATGACAGCAAGGTGGAAGGGGGAAAACTGAGAGCAATCAACATATAAAATTGAAGATTAATGATGTAAAGTTGGTATTTTATCACATGTTCTCATTCTGAGGAGCATAAATTTATAAGTGAACCAACATCGGAAGCAATGTGAATAATTATCTATACTCCAAGAATATACCTAGAATTTAAGTTGTATAAATCTTTTGGCATGTAGCCTTCAGGTGAGATAGACTCAGTAGGTGGTGGCAACCAAATGACAGTAAAACCAAGGGACGATAACTCTGCAGCTTTGTCATGGAGTTCCATGTACCATCTTCCAGATTTATGAGACTCCCAATTAAATCCCTGGCACAAAATTTCAAAACCTGAACCAGTTCCTGAACATATTTTCACAGGTGGTTCCGGTGCAGCATCCTCCAAGACATCAGTCTCAGAGAAAGTTGGAACAGAACTTCTGAAGATACCATAGGCTTCTGCAGCCAGCTTTTCAATCTCTTGAAGAATGTTCTCCTGAGTTTCTTTGCATTTTGTGTTTCTATTCTTTTCGGAGGAAATTCCAGTGACCAAATTTCTGATTTCATTGATGATGTCATTAGTGTATTCTGAAACTTTTTGTTCAGCTTCTTTAGGTTCTTCAGCTTCTTTAGGTTCTCCTGACAGTGAAGAACCTAATTCCACTTTATCAGAAAAATCATTTTGTCCAGCAACGTGAGATTGACTCTTTCCAGACTTCTCCAAGCCACTTGAACTTGAAAGGGGAACATAGAAATCATTTCCCATATAATTTATCCACGTATTTTCATTTAGTTTCAGCACAAAAAGAAATCCTAAAAGTCCATCCTCCAACGGAAATACACCCCATGCACCATTTTCACCCTCTTTCCGCTGTGATGCAGGTTTATGAGCAGTCAATAAAACATCAATAAGTGGTTGGAAAATATTTCAGAGTACAATTATAGCTGAGTTGAAATGGACTCAATGAGAATTTACTAGAAAAAAGTTAAACACTGTTATACTTTGAGCTACCTTTAGTAGAGTTCGCAAGGCCTTGTTCTTGAAGTTTATCGTCTCATCTGGATGCGGCTCAGCTGGAATTTCCCAGTTTTTACCCTCATCTCTGCAAATTCCCCAGTGACAAACAACATCACCCGGAATATCAGTTTCCATATACAAAAGTTTCTTAGATGTCTCTGGACTTCTCCTGACAGAGACTTTGACTGAGTTATTAACACTTGCTTCTTTTACAATTGAATGCTCTTCGAAGAAGTTCTCAAGAGGTCTCTTTTGATTAGGTTCCCCCAAATTGCTGGAGTTTTCATCATCCCTGATCTCAATTACTTCTGATTTTAGGAGTAAGCTCGAAAGCTGACCTAAAGCCTCTAGAATCCAAAACAAAGAAATGAGCATTGTTAGCCAGATTTTCCCAGAACTTGAAAGGTGAAACCCATGGAAATTACATAGAGTAATGAAACTAATTACAAACACCTGATGGCACAAGCTTTTCTAAAACACAATTTAGATTGCACAGAATGATACATTAACTACATTGCTTTCAAGTAATTTCAGTAACAACTTTCAATTTAAAAAACACAAATTTCAACATCATGGTCCCCTTCATCAATGTACTTATTAACCTGTTCTTAAGCAAATAACTAAAAGTACAATTCTTGCTATCATCATTATCCTTCCTTTGCATGTCTTCCTAGTCAGATATTCACAATGATAGAGGAAGTAATCCAGATTAAACACAAGATTTATGTAGGATAGAATCTTGCATTGAAGTATAATACAGAATATTTATACAACCTGGCCATATGTCGAACCCCCTTTTAGATCCTACAGTACCTCTGTCACCATGAAGGTAATCAACTAGAGCCACCTTGAAGTCCCTTCCCCTGTGCTGATACCAAGCTCCAGTTTCCCCATCCTGCACAATGAAAAATACCCCCAAAGAATGGAAAGGAAAATTACTGAAGAAGTTTCTTTACAAAGGAGATAAATTTTGTAAAGTACCTAGTTAACATCATACCTTCAACACAAAATTTATAGCCGCAATTGAACTGTTAGTGTTAAAGGCAATTGTTACTTCCTGAAGTGCGTCTACCTCCAATGCATTGGATGATTTTTTCAAAGGTGTTTCAATTGCATAGTCCTGATGATATCTATGCCATTAAGATGTGTTGAGAAACAAGGGCTGCATAAAGCTTTAACCACAGAAAATCTATATACCTTGATAGGAATAGAATCTGGGGGTCTCATCTCGGGAGGAGGTTGATCCCATTCACTGCCAGGGAAATGGAGGGAAAAACAAAAACATGTTGATGATGGTTTAGATTTAATCTTAGACCACTGTCAATTCAAATCCAACTTAATTGTTTACAATCAGATGTATCAAAATTACACGATGATCCTTCTCCAGTAGTAGTTGAAATTACATTTGGCTATCAAGAATAATCAAACTCAAATTCTTTAGATATTGTTATGTGGATCGTTTATATAGATCTTTACAAGTATCAAACTGAAAGCCCAATGAAAGAGTGAAGAATAATAATAACCGATCAGGCACCAAAGCAAACCTGCCCGTGTCACTGACATAATTGACTCCCCAGTGAAGAATCCACTTTCCTGGAAGAGTACATCCTACAGTAAGCTGCCATTGCTCTGCATCTTTGCCACTATCTAATCTGATTACTATCTTTCCCTCCATCTGCCATTCCAAATTAATCAACTAATTATCCCAATTCCTGAGGTAAATTCCCTTTCATAATATAGAAGAAAGTAAGCTAATCAATCTATAGGAGGAGTTACACTGTAGTTTGTCCGTACTAGGATCCTGAAATACTAGAATAGTATTCAGTGAAAATTCAACCCGCAATGTGAATCGATTAAGATTTGAAATTACAGAGATTGATATTCCAAATAAAATCTTTGTAATATTCTTTTTATACCTTAAAAAATATTACAAAGATCCCACTTGGAATATGAATATAGTTTGCAATATTAACATTTAAATAAATCAAAATCATTTAATTTACATAAAATTTGAATTTTAAATCAAGATCTTTCTCTCATTACATCTTCTATTTAGTATTAAAACCTTCCAGCAAAATCTAAGTTACTTTTATAGTGGATGGCTGACAGAAGCTGAAAATAGCTTCCGTTCCAAAAATAAATGAAATCTGTTTCGAACTAGTTACTTTTGTCCAACTTTTTTCATTATAATGCAATAATTTTAAAATTTTATCATTGAAATATGGTTGCATTTACATTAATAACAAATTTCAATAATAAAAAAAAAGTGCGGACTTAAAACGTGAAACCTTAATATTTTTTAAAAAATGCAAATATAGTTTTTTAAACTAACTGACGGAATATTGGGGAAAAAAAAGTGAACCACAAGTTCTCAAGTAAGATCAACATGCCCTACCTGATCTGATGAACATATTGACATAAACATGAGCAGGTTAATATAAAAAATGCTGAAACCGTAACCTTTTCAGTTCGTTTAATCGGAAATGTTTCCTCGAACTCGACATCGACGGAATCTGAAGTTTCGACGACGGTTGCATCGCCGGAGCTAGCTCTGAGGGCGATGAGAGGCCTATACGAAGACGAATATGAAGATTTGAAGTTGCAGAAGGTGCTGGCGCCATTAGAAAGTGGTCTTCTACTGCAAATTTGAGAAAATGGATTGGCCTTTTTCGTAAATTTACGAATCTTTGGGGCTTCTCTGCAACGATGATGGACGAAAGGTTCCAGAGCAACCGTCGACATGTTTATTTATTTATTTTTTTATTTGAGAAAAAAAAAAACGGGAAGAAGAGGAGCTTGATATTTCGGAGGGAGATATATGGGCATTTATACGAGTGTTGTGGTTGGAGCACAAAAGTTTCTGTTAAAAAGTTGTTTTTCTTTCTTATTTTTTTAATTACAAAATCGTCCCCAGCGTTTTCGAATTTCTGCTAAAAGATTCTATTCGCTAGCTAGAGCAGATCATTTTGGCAAAATTTACTGCTCCATCTATTTTTAAATTAGATACTTACGTAGATCTTATTTTTAAAATTAAAAAATAATATATTAAATTTTAAAATGAATAAAGTTGCATGTGTTTATTTTTGGTTTATTTTTTATCAAATAAAGTTGCATGTGTTTATGGTAGGTTTTATTAGTCTATTACTAATAAATAAACAAAAGGAGCTAACTTGAAAACAGACCTTTTAAGTTCAAAATTGCATATACATAAAAATAAAAAATAAAAGAACATGATTTAACCCAACTCATGAATTAAAATTGTCATGGTCACTCACATACAAAAGAAAAATATTAAAACTTTATAAACTGTACAAAATGTATATAATTGCAAAAAGTGATAATAACATATGTGTGAATTGTAATTTTCACTTAATAAAAGAAATATACTATGATTTATTTATCTTATTATAGGAGTAATAATGTGGTAATAAAAATTCCATATCTTTAGCCCGTCTAGAAAAGACACCAGATCTTTACTTGTATTAAAAGGGTCAACACTTACGTCTTCTCTTTTATTTATTGCGTGTTACTGAATAGATGCTGTCACAAATTTTAATGGCGACAACCCAAAACCCCGCAACCCCTCTCCCAAGTCCCAGCCCTCGTCTCCTCTTTCTCTCCGTTTATTACTCCGTGGGTTGAGGTTTATCTCCAATTTTTAATAAAATTATTTTTATAAGGCAGAAAAAAAAATTATATATTTTTGTAATCGAAACCAGATTTAGCAAAAAAAAAAAATTAAGTTTATAATATTGTAAGTAGTAGAAACTTTTTTATCTAAATAATATTTTTTGATATTATTGTTTTAATAGAGTAATTTGTATAATAGAGATAAGGTATTGATAGAGTTAAAAAAATATAAAAGTTTTATAAAATATGAAAAAGTATATTTTAATTTAAAAAATATATTATTTTATGTGAATGGCCTACTTCTAGAAGTTTGGACGGTGAGTATTAGTGGATGAAGTTGTCCATAAATGAAAATTGATGAGAAAAGGCGTGAGAAATAATGAAAGAACTTAATTATTATAGAAATTGATGTATGAACATCGTTACTCATTTGCAAACCTCGTGAAATTTAGACGTAATAAGTGTGAAAGGCCCAAAGTTATTCAAATCTCATACCAAAAGATTCAACACCCTACAAAAAATAAGGGGTAATCGTATATTGTCTGCTCTTTATATATAATAATAGATTGGCTCCAAAACTATAAATAAATTTTTAAAATTTTTTTCAGTTAAGTAATGATATATTAAATTTTAAAATTGATACAAAATAAAAATTTTGAATAGAAATTATGTTGGTATCAAAAGTTTTTTTTTATCATGAGTTATAAGATTTTAATAATTTTATTAACTAAAACTAAATTAATTGGTATTACTTTAGAATTTAATATATCGTCGTCTGATTTAAAAAATTAAACATATTTTTAATTTTAAAATTGAAGATAATATTATTTTTTTTTATCTTCTGTCTCCAAAAAAATAATTTATAATCTAGATGGTTGACACAATTGATAAAACCCATTAAGTTCCAAAAATTTCTTTAAAGCATTTGAAACATATTGGCAATGAAACTAACTTTTTTAAAATATTTGATACGTCATGTCAATAAATATTAATTTAGTTGATAAAACACAACAAATACATTCTTATTATGTTAATAATATACGCATGCTCTCATTAAATTGATAAACGCTCTCGTTAAAGTTGATGACACTCGTCTGTGATAATAGCAACGAGGAACCTAAAATTACTTCGATGATGCACGTGCATTTGGTGATGAACTTAAAAAGTACATGGAGTACCTAAATATATATATATATATATATATTGGTAATAGGAATACCTCAATTAACTTATTAGATTATTAAATTTGAAAGTATGGGGAGTACAAGAGGGGGACAATTTCACATGAAATCGTACAGATGAGATCAAGGACTAATATATGTACAACTTCAAGCGAGGCATATGAAACAAAACTTTTTTCTTTTATTTATTCATTCTATATTTCTAACAGAAAATCAGAATATATTTGATCGGGTGAACAAATAATTTGAACGCACAACAGTATGAATTATGAACAAAAGTAAATAGATTTGAATGACCGCTGAAGAAGTTTATTAAAGAAAAAAATTCTTAAAAAAAAAGGTTAACATTTTCAATTTGTTTATACTCCGTATAGTGCTTGTGAAATCTTAAATTGAAAAACTGGTATTAAAAATTGAAACTAACAAAGTTAGGATTTATATAATCTTAGCATGCCTTTTCTAATCAACATCTTTAATTTTTGTTTTAAGAAGAAAATTATTTTTCTTTTGTTACTGAAGGGCAGGTAAGTACACGAATCACTACCTGATCTTGAAAAAAAAAATTTAGTAAAATTCTCGTCCGTTGGAAATATTTTTTTACTGTATCTACTTTTTGCAGCTATTGTTTATATATCTATATATACATTAAGCGATCCTCCCGTTTTCCCGTGTAAAATAAATACTCCGTATACACATTTATAATACATATAAAAAAGTAGTATTATCTCTATTTTAAAATTATAAATAAAAATAAAAGTTGGTTCTATCTAATAAAACTTAACTTACATAAAAAATTTAAATTTTGTTAGTTGTGATGGGTAATTTATAAATTCTCACATAAACTTATTCCCTCAAACAGATCAATATTATGCCCTAGTTTTGAACTGAACAGCATCTCATGACATAAATTTTAGTGTAACAAAAAAAAATTAAAAATATATTTTAATTCACATAAATTAGTGTTGTGAAATCCTATAATTCAATATTAGAGTGAACTTTTTCAAAGTAAAAGCTTAAAGTGAAATATGATATGAGTCTTTTTTTGCTTAAATTTTAATGTGAACTTTTTCAAAAAGTTTAGAGTGATCTTTTTTTAAAAAAAAGTTTAAAATGAAATATGATAAGTTATAAAAAAAATTTTAAATATAAACTTTTACGTTTTAATATATTTATAAATTTATATCACTAGTGTATTTTAAGATTTGATGTTATATTAAAAGATAAATGTATCCTATTATTTAAACTAAAGTAATAATATATTTATATAAAAGTATAGAAAAAGTGATTTTTTTGTTTTTGTTGTTAAAAAAAGCCTTTTTACTGCATAATATTGATACTGCTCAAAAGTGTGATTCGCCGATAACGGGCGGCTGATGGCAACAGCACAGCCACCCAATTTGACTGTAATAATTACTCAAGTACTAATGTATTATTACTCGTACTCTATTTTTTTTTGGTATCTGATAAAAATTGTTGTTATAATCCTTAAAATGGAATAACAAAAAGCATATTCCATTTCTGCACACAACATTGTTCGGCAGCAGCTGCCAAATTTGTAGTCCGATTGGAAGAAGAAGAAAGAAGAAATGGTGAAAGGTCCAGGTCTCTACTCCGATGTCGGCAAGAAGGCTAGAGGTAGTATTTTCTCCAATTTTGTGATAACGTAATTGATCAAACAGTTGTTAGATTTTTCATTTGTTTGCAAATTATAGTTGTTTCGCCTTGCAATCGATTGTATTTTGTGTTCGATTTCGTTGAAGTTGTGTAATATCGATGCAGATCTTCTTTACAAGGACTATCAGAGCGACCACAAGTTCACTCTCACTACCTACACCTCTAATGGATTGGTTGGCCTCTCTCTCTCTCTCTCTCTCTCTCTCTCTATATATATATATATATATATATATCGTATATCAGTTGTACAGTTTTCGTGTATATTTTACTCTTGATTAATTTTTAAAACCCTATTAGAAAGCATCTGTTTTATTCCATACATTACAAAATTAGTGATACATTGGACTTCATATGCGAATTTATTTAGTTTTAGTTAGTGATAAAGTTGACCTGGTAAGTTACTGAAAAAGTAATTGCTTGAGAAGTACTCTGTATTTGTGAATACAAACTTTGTACTTTTGATACTTAATACTTGCATAGATAACATAAATTAAATATTAGGAATTCATATGATGCAATTTTATGTAAATGAAAATTCCTTGGTTGAATAAAGCCTGTTGTGCAGTTATGAATTTTACTCTTTTTGTTTCGGTAAACTGGTGTTTTGAAACTAAAGATTAGAACTTTTCACCTTAGCTGTGCTTCTTAGAAGTTTCCTCTGGATTGGTTAAAACATTAATGTAAACTTTGTGCTACTGTTAGTAGAGTTTTTGCTAGTACGTGCTTGATAGGCGTAGTATTATTCTGATCTAGTTATTGTAATTATTTCATTAGTTTAACTTTGCTTTGCTCTAATTTTTGCATCTTGCCCCACATTGCAGGCCATCACTCCAACAGCAACTAAAAGGGGTGATCTATTTTTGGCTGATTTGAGCACCCAATTGAAAAACAATAACATTACAACTGATGTTAAAGTAGACACCAAGTCAAACGTAAGTTACAGATCTTTCCTAAATTGTTGTCCACTCCTTTTCATTGTTTAATGTGAAACTCTTCCATGATATCCGCTTATTTGAGTCAGAATTTCAGGTTTGACATTGCATTTGAGTTATGAAATGTGTGGTTGAATTTTATTAATAATTTGTTGCAAAATGAAAAAAAATACTATTAGTATGATGGTTTTATTTGGCTGGTCAGATGAGAATTTGACACATTACATATAATTTAATACTACCTCCGTCCCATAAAAATTGCAACACTTTTTTTTTTAGAGTGCGTAACATGGATTTTAAGGCACATAAAATATGTATTTAAAAATTTATTTTTTCAAAAATTTAAAATACAACTAAATGTATAACATTTGAATTTGCATAAAATTGAAAAACAATACAAAAATGAGATATTTGGATATAACTTTGGTGTATCTTAAAATTCATGCCACACATCCTGAAAAAAGTGTTGCAATTTTTATGGAACGGAAGTAGTACCAATTTCCAATATCTGTTCTATTAGTTGATTTATTCTAAGATTTATCTTCTGTATTTGTGTCCACTGCAAACAATTACAGATACAATCTATTTATATCCGTCTACACCCCTATATCTAAGATTGAAGTCTTTTGAACTTATATGTATTCTATATTTGACAGAAATGTTTTTAGTAGTTATTACATGAAAAAGACAAAAAGCAAAAGCTCAATTCCCTGGAGATTTGACTTTGACTAATATGTATATGAACTTTGCAGCTTTTTACTACCATTACCATTGATGAACCTGCACCTGGGCTTAAGACAATATTCAGCTTTATCGTTCCTGATCCAAAATCTGGGAAGGTAAATGCTATTGTGTTCATTATGATGTCTTCCGAAGTATCAGCCAATTACTGTTTGCTGTCTTCAGATATATTTTCATTTCTATGTTGGCATGTTGCCATCACACTATGTAGTTTGTTGGATTTGAGATATTGTTCATGTGAAATCTTACTTCAGATACTTCGGTAACAGGTGGAACTCCAGTATTTGCATGAATATGTTGGAATAAATACCAGCATTGGACTGACTGCTACCCCCATTGTCAACTTTTCTGGAGTGGCTGGGAACAACACTGTTGCACTTGGGACTGATATCTCCTTTGACACCGCCTCAGGGAACTTAACCAAATATAATGCTGGCTTCAGTTTCACCTCTGGCGACCTTGTTGCCTCTTTGGCATTGTGAGTATATCTTTATTCAAGGAGAGAGAACTGATGTTTAAGTTTTCAGTCTTTTCACCGAAGGGATCATAAAGTTTTGATGTACAATGTGCAATTATCTATCTTCAGAACAACACTACTGGCTTTGTCAGGATGCACTATAGCATCTCAATTTTTCCATCTAACATTTACCTACCATAATAAGTATTTTGTTGCAAGCTGGGGTGTTACAGAGTTGCCAGATGCTCTTATGATCTCATCGACCTGGCAAACTGTGTGTTGGTATTTGTATTCCTTCACAGTGATTATGGTTCATTTTTTCTCATTTCTCTTATCCTTCTCCTTTTCTTACTACTATTCTGTTATAATAGGTATTCTTATTGTTGTTGATATTTATATCCTGTATTATTACTATTAGTATCACATACCCCTTTGATGGTCGAACCAAAGACTTCTAAGTCTTAGGTGGGGTGTCTTACTAGCTCCCACCTTCTTGTCAATACAGCATTCGTGTTTCCATGAGTGAAAAGTATCCATGCTCCATGGAATATTGGTTATCACTTCCAATTTGTCATTGTTATATTTCTGCAAAATTGGATGAATTATTAACCAGTACATGACTGGAGTTGGGGTGTGTATATTCTCTTCATTTATGCTTGAACTAAATGCCCCTTTGATAAGGATATCCTTTTTGATTGGTACAGGAACGACAAAGGTGACACCATCACTGCTTCCTACTTCCACACGGTAAAGCCATTAACCAATACAGCTGTTGGTGCAGAGTTGACACATTGCTTCTCAAGCAATGAAAACACTCTTACCATTGGCACACAGCATGCATTGGACCCATTGACCAGCGTGAAGGCTCAAGTGAACAACTATGGTAAGGCGAGTGCGCTCATCCAGCATGCATGGCGTCCAAAGTCCCTATTCACCATATCGGGAGAGGTGGACACCAGAGCCATTGAAAAGAATGCCAAGGTTGGACTGGCCTTGGTTCTCAAGCCATGAAATCAGCATATACCTTTAGTCTAAGTGGAATCATGAGGTGCTGTCCTTGTTTTTTGTACGGTGCAGAGCAACAAGGTAAGCTATATAATGAACTTTCCAGGAAAAACTTCTTTTTGTAATAAATTTTTCTTCATTTTTGAGGGGTGAGGGGTGGATTGTGGTGGTACTGATTTTATAAAATTTCGGTGACCATGGAATGTAAAAGTAATATGTAGCTGGTGGCACAAACCTAGTGATCACTTTCTCCATAACATTGTTATTAATAATCAATTCAATTGTTGACCGTGATCCATCAATGGATCAGATACTTCAAGCAACTGGATTAAACATGTTTGTGTCTGTTCTTTAGTCTTGTTATGTGGAAACAGGTATACTCATTGAGGTTAAACATGTACATGATAGTGGATTAATATGACTAAATTGTTTTTTATTTTATTTCTATAAATTTATAAATTTTCAACCATATTTTGGGATACTCTGGATTCTTTTGGTTGGAGTGTAGAATGCATGAGTACTAAATTGTTTTTTATTTTATTTCTATAAATTTATAAATTTTCAACCATATTTTGGGATACTCTGGATTCTTTTGGTTGGAGTGTAGAATGCATGAGTACCACAGGGGGGTCGGTCGGTGAAGTCACTTGTCACGAATGCAACTGGGACAAGTTCCGTGAGACAAGCGGCACGGAACTTTCATTGGCTTTTTCTTTTTAAATTAAATATTGCAAATTTAAAATTTCTTAGATTAGTAGAATCGTATCATAAATAAGTCAAATAAATTTATCTTTGATTTGTTTTAGTTTTTATTTGTCAGAGTTTATCTTTGATTTCTGTTATGATGGAGGGGAGGGGCGTCTGTACGCGGCACGAAACCTCGATTGTTGTTCATACTACCACACACTGAACTTTCTGATAACGCAAGGATTGTCGTAAACAATAAACGTTCCATTTTTTTCAACGATAACAAATATATGTACATTAATAAGAAAAGAAAGTAAGAAAATACTTTTGAAACAAAAAAATAAAATAAAATAAGAAAATACTAATTTTGTTAGTGTCTTTTAAAATAAGTGAATAACATAAACACTTGTACTATATTAAAAGGTTGTACAAAACTTACCATTAAAATATCAAAAAATCAAATAAAAATATTAATGGTTATTGAAATTAAATTTAATAGAATCCAGCTACATTAAGTAATTATTATGCATATCCTCAATAAAAGTTGATTTAATAGACTCAGAGTCACACAACATTTTTGTTAATTATTACATAAGATGTATACTAATCTACAACTACCGATATAAAGATTGAGTCCCTTCTATATTATTTATACTCTAAATTTTAACGATTGATTAACTTAAATTTATTTTTTTATTTAATTTGAATTTATTAATATTTGTTTGTAGTTGATCAATAATTTAAATTTAAAGTATGAAACATATAGAGAGGATTAAATTAGTACGGAGAAGAGCACGACCAACCAACGTAAACGCTCGTGTAAAAACCCCTTCTCAATTTATACTTTTCATTTTCATGACCCAAAACAAAAAAATAAATAAATTATTTGCAAATCATCATTCATACGTGTCGAACATAAATTTTGAAAGAAGAGAGTAGATATCCTTCCAAATTTAGATGTCAGGCAGTAGCTTTCAACGATCCAAGTATCGAAACAGAGATGGAAATTATGAGACTTTCTTTTCCAAAATTCTCCAGATACTCATCTTCCTCACTTAATCAACACACTTCTTCATCTCTACCTTTTCTTACCAATTCCATAACAAAAATTTCTTTTAACATTGCCGCTGGCAATTCGACCGCCGCCGGAAATCGAAGTCTTTCCGCAATGGCCGTTTCTGCTTCAAAATCAAACGATGGAGATGTAACTCAAGCCCCACCCTCTTACAAGGTACCTTTTTTACTTGAATTGAGTTGCTAGTTCTTTGGACTATGATATTTGTTTTGTGGGTTCGATTATATAAAGTTCAGATATGTAGTAGTTGCTGTAATTTTTGAGAAATTTGTCTAAATGGGTAGGATTTTGCTAGGTTTAGATACTAGTTAAGTCCTATTTACAATTTTTGATTTTTCCTCGTTTGCGTAATTTGTGAATTTTATGAATCATCCGATGTTTACGCCTATATTTGGAGTGTTTGGTAGTGATGGCTTGATATTAGAAGGGGTTTGTCAATTATATGATCATCAAAACTCTCTCTCTCTCTCTCGGGGTGGGGGTGGTTGGGTGGCGTTGGGTGTAGAAATAAAAGTATGATACTAGGACTCCCTTTGTGGGGTGAAAGTAGTGGATGGCAGAATTGGGGTGTGATATTTTCCTTGATATAATTGAAAATGCTCTCATAATGTATGAATTCAATGTACCAATTTGAAAATAATGGATGGTGTCTGTTGCAGGGAAGTGAAACATTCTTTAGGAGTGTTTTGGCGAGTATGGAAGCAGTTTATCTGGATAGGAACCCAACAGCTAAAGCCATTTTGGAGCTTGTTCATTCAGTTGACAGTGATCGTATCTACTATGATCATCTTGCATTTAGAACATTTGGGGTATAATTTACTATTCCACCTGTTCAACTTCATTAAATCCTTTGTAGTAATTCATATCTTTGCCAAAGACTTTCTTTTTTGGTTGTGAAATTCTTTCTTTTCAAAAGGTGCACGTCATATAAAAAGACATGGCATCATAATAAATACAATAACAAACTCAACTAGATTAAGCTGTGTTGATTCTCAGTATTTTATATTTTATAGTTTTACTTTATGGTTTCTTCTTGTATGTCATGCCTTTTAAATTTCAAGTTCATATCATTGATGTCCTATGTTATTCTTGTCCATCTCAGCTAAGTGATCATGGAATTGACTCTCTGGCAAAAATTTTCCTACATTTCGGTTATGCTCAACGAGAAGAATTGAGATTTCCAGCCAAAAAGTTGAAAGCTTTCTGGTTTTCTCCTCCCAGTGTTCCATTTTCTGAAGGTGGCACTGGTGTCAATGGTCCCCTACCCAGAGTATTTATATCAGAGCTTCTCGTGGATCAGATGAGTTCGCAAGCTCAGGTTTGTTGTCTTTGTTAGCCAACAACTGTTCAAGTTCTGCTGCAAATATACATACGGATGTAATCTATTTGTCACCTTTTTCTTTTCATCAGTTTGTGCTTTTGTACTGTTTATTCTCTTATGTTAATTGATTTGAAATTAATTTTTCTACACATAAAATCTGTTACTTTCGAAGAACTACGTGTCTTTGTGGCTAAAGCTTCCCTATCTTGTTGCAGGAAATTATAAGAAAATATGTCGGAATATCTGGTAGTGCATATAATCATGCAGCGCTCGCGAGTGCGTTGGGATCTTTAACATGGGAAAAGCCTTCACATTCTGAATTCCAGCAATTGGCCAGGTACAAATGCTTAGTTGTATACTTGTATCTAATGGCATCAATGGGAAATATCTGAACATTTAATGCATCATTGAGTGAAAATATTGTTAAAGCATTGTTTGCAATTACTCATCACATTTGAAGATCTTATTCATACGCCAAATAACATGGCCATAACTTCAGATTCTAGAAACTTGGTGTGGCTTTAACTATTTGTTTATTGCGTCATATTATATGGGCATTTTTACATGTTCCATTGTGTTCCCCAGAGTAGCATACTGTAGAACATTGACTATCTTGTTGGAATTTTGGATTTTCAGAGAGAGTGAATATGCTGCCTGGACTTTGGTTAATGGATATGCATTGAATCATGTCACTATATCCACTCATAATCTGAAATCTCATATAAGGAACATCAATAACCTCAATCAGTTCATTGAGGAGAATGGGTTCAAGTTGAACTCTGAAGGGGGCATTCTGAAAGGTTTGAACTTAAAGACTTCTTAACTCCTCTAGCTTTCTTTGCACTGGATATATGTATTGGAGTTAACGAATAAAAGCATTTAAATTGTAATTTACATAGTCTGCTCTGAGCATAAAATATATGATAATAATCTCTCGTCACGTGATATTTTCTTTCTACTAGCATGATGGATGAAGATGAAGACCTCTTTACACCCTAAAGCTCTTTCATTTAATGGTTGAGGACTATAATGGCTTAAACGATGAAACAAATAAAAAGCAAACAAAAAAGGAGGGGAAAGAGGTTCTCCTGCTTTCTTTATCAGTCAAGTGAAGGTGTGAAGCTTTTGCCAAGGGTCTCCCCTGTTTAACATGGTTACCTTGGTCGCCAATTTTACACATATTTCTGACTAAGCTTTTACACTTTGTGTTGCTGAGATGCAATTAGATACATATCTCGCCCAAACTTGTGCACAATATCTCATGCGCTTCAGCTTTGAGTAATTTTACAGTATTGTGACTACAAATCATTTAAAAGGATTCAGAAATTGTTTTTAATCAGCAAAATTCCATTAATAAGTAATTTGATGAACCCTGTAAAACGTTAATGGCTTCATGAATCCCAATATTAGTCCATGGGGAATTTTGTTATCAGGTTTAAGTTCCTTGATATTATTTAGAAATTTGTATCATGCTAATTGTTGGTATATTTGTTTTTATTCAAGTGTGTTGTTTATTTCCTTAAGTCTTATAATTTCAAGGATGGGATAGACAACTCACAACTTCATTTCCCTCAATTTCAGTGAGCCCGGATGGTCTTCTGTTGCAAAGTTCAACCGTGGCAGATTCGTTCCCTTTCCAATTTTCTGATGGAACCAAAGAATCGGTACCTTGTTCTTACATAGAGTTTGCCGAACGCCTCATACTGCCACAATACAAAAGCATACCTGAAGAAGAGGTCAGAAAATTATTTATCTTCTTTCTGCTCAAAGAATTTAATCCTTCTTTAGCTTGTTTTTTATTCGAAGAACTTAAAATTTTGAATTAATTCAATTTTCATGACAAGTATGGGTGTTTGGGTGACCTGATCAATGCTGCTATAACTAATTTTTGTATTGTCCTTACAGAGTAAGTCCCACGAAAGGAGTTCCAGCCATTAAAAATTTGTAGTCATATGAAATGAGTATTGCATAATCTGTATCCTAATGCAAGTAAATATCTAATCTGTTTCTACTCGGATTATTGCTGGTTGCTTGCGTGCTTGCATTTCGCATGTATAAATATCTCACCTATTATTTGAAGTTATTGATACCTTGAATTGCCAGAAATCAGTTGAAAGATACAACTGCTCACTCAGTGGAACAGTATTCCTTTAGAATTGTTAACGAAGCTCCGCTTGTACTCGTCGTGCTTATTTTTATATCTCCTTTGCTAATGTATATAAGCGCACACACATCCAAGAAAATTGACTCATAGCATGCTTTTACGTTGCTGCCTAATTACTAATAATATCATATATTTTGTCAACTTCCAAAGGTTAAGGAGTTTCATAGGCGAGACGGATTTGAAGTCGGAAATGCTGACAAGATATTCGAGAGCACGTCTATGGATCAGTTAACCAGGACGACCTGATGAAAAACATCAGAAATATGTTGACAAAATATCCACAGAATGACAGAAGTATGTTCGTGTGCTCAGTACTTGATGTAATCGTAACAACAGTATAGCTCTTTGTTTGCGATATTGTAGCCGAAATGCACTTTGTTGTAATTATAAATTGTCATAGTTGCTTTTGTAATCATCAGGTGTAACGTTTGGTTCAGTAATATGCAATAAAACATCATCTTTATTACTCTCTCTGCTCCTTTTAATTCGTAGTTTGACTTTTTCGTAAACGTCATCTTTATTACTCTCTCGACCCTTTCTAGGTACATTTTTATATACGTTAAACGTTTTATTTAATTTAGATTTTTTATTCATATCAATCCCAATTTGAAATATTTTTGTTTATTAATTTTTAAAAAAATTAAATTAAATATTTAACACATCCATAAATTCATTTAAAATGTGTAAAAAAGTCGAACCCAAATAAAATGGACGGATGAAGTATGATTTATTGACGTGAAAGTAAAACAATCAATATCTTTTTTCTTTTTCTTTTCTTGGCAAAAGGCGAAAATTTTATAAATACTGAAAAGATTGATCCAAAAGAATTGGAATCAAACAAGATTACACACCAAGAATCCTGAAGAAAAGCTGAAACAAAGCCTAACAAAAAACTGTTGGAATTGAAAAATACAACAAAATTTAAAAAGAAAACACAAAGCCTTTTGCAAAAAAACAAGACTTTTGCTGGAAAAGCTGAAGAGGGTAAATGAGATTGGACCCTGGCTAGCCATCCAGAACAACTACCTAATCTGACCTTGAAATAGATCCAAACTGACAGAAATCCAAAAAATCTCCCCACTTCTTTAAAAGTGCACATGAAAAACTGTACAGTAGTATGAAGTATGAAGCCCTGTGACAAAATAATTATTTTTGGTTAATTATAATTATCACTTTCGATTTAGCTTTGGCTAGGCATCGTAAAGCATATTCCAAGTTGCAACTGTAACTAACTGATTCCCTGGATTTTTTTTTAAATTATTATTTTTTGAACAGTATCGTGATCCATCGCCAAACTGTTTTGCCGACAAATTCGATAGACTGTTTATATTATAAACACATGGCAATTGAGCAAACATGATTTTTCTAAACAGAAACATTTACTGGAATGAAACTCCAGCTCCTCTTACATTACATCTTTCCTTCACCAATGGAAGTGGTCACTCTAAACATGAAACAACATAATTTATGTGTTCCTTCGTTTCTCTGGCCGCCATTGAAGACCCATTTTGGCCAACAGAACATATTCATAATCATCAATAAGAGGGTCGGGGAGGAAGATGAGGCAGACTGTTTTATCTATGGTTTACCCTGTGGTTTGGGTGAATTATGTGGAAACTGATGATATGGAGAAGCATGATGAGAGCCATTTGGTATTGACAGGCTCCTTGGATGTTGCTGCCCGTTTCTTGAAAACGATCCTGCTTGTGATCGGATGCCATTTGATCCATTTCTAGTATTTGGGCTAGAACCGATTCTGTCAGTTTGAATGGTCTGGAAGTAATAAGATGAGCTCGCCATGTCCTTTAGGTTCGGCAGTGGCTTCAATGCTTCAACGACTTCACTCATACGAGGCCTGACTTTTGGGTCCCGGCTAAGGCATCTTGCGGCCAGGTGTGCAGCTTTCTGGGCACCTTTTATCGAAAAATGACCCTCAAGCCGAGGGTCTAGCAGCCTATAGAACTTTCTTCTTTCACCAAGATGTGGTCTTGCCCACTCCACAAGGTTATGTTCCCCATTTGGGCGGTTCTTGTCCATTGATCTTCTACCAGTCAACATTTCAAGCAAAACCACACCAAAGCTGTAGACGTCACTCTTAGATGTAAGATGCCCTGGAAGAAAGATTAGAAATTTAAATCAGCATTAAAAAAAACTTTTGTACAAAGTCTAGAATTCTAAGTCCCAGAACCCTTCATCTAAAGATATTCTGAGATGGTGAGACAAATCACTATAGCAGCAAAGTGTCAAACTCTAAGGAAAAATAAAAGACAAATGCCATAAATATTTAATCACCACTGGCGACAAATCATATCAGTCACCAATGATCTTTAAACATGATTCGCAAAAGCAGTCTTAGCATAACAATACTTCAAGCTACATCAAACAGTATGAATCAAACGCATAAACCATGTTAATTAATCACTAAGAATATTCACAACTGAGTAGATCGTTAAAAAGAATCAAGTACAAATAACAGAAATTCATTAACCACCACGCGCAGCTAGTGTATAGCTAAAAAGAACTTTCTTGGTCAAGGTGAGAAACTAAGATCTTCATCACCCACATGGCATTGAGTATCAGAAAATTAGACAAGACAATAGGAGCTGAAGCCAATTAGTCAGATCTGTCATTAGTTCACCAGTATAGTATATAAAGATACAGAGAACAGGAAACAGAAGTCTGAACTCTTTATATTTAAAACACATTAAGCATATATGGGCCATCTTCTATTTTGTCCTTTTCATACCAAAGAAGGCAGGATGGGTGAATACGAAGGGCATAAAATGCTACACAGAGCTGACTTACGTGACACAAGCTCAGATAAGTAGAAACTCTAATGGTCCAACGACACTTACCTGTCATCACATATTCTGGAGCAGCATAACCATAGGTACCCATCACACGAGTAGATACATGAGTTTTATCTCCTTCTGGACCATCTTTAGCAAGACCAAAATCAGATAGCTTCGCATTGTATTCCTGGAATAAATGTGTCATTAGGAAGATGACTTACAAATGTAAAAGTGTAAGTGCCGAAGTTATAGTCACCTACTGCATCTAATAGAATATTGGAAGTTTTGAAATCACGATATATCACAGGTCTTTCTGCTTCTTCGTGAAGAAAAGCAAGACCTTTTGCAGCACCAAGAGCAATTTTCATCCTGATAGACCATGGAAGAGGCAAAGACCCTGAACATTGCAAGACTGTTATTATGAAGGAACAGAAAAAAGTGTCTTACACAGCAGACAACTAATATGAAAGACATGCATATCATTAAATATTAACATGTCCAGCTCCATATTGCAGCTGCCTTCACTTTTGTGCAAATAAGTGGTAGCATAAGAAAGAAGATGCATCCTACTAATTTCTAAAAATAAGAACTAAATAAATTGTTTAAAAATAAAAATAAAAACTAGCTGGATGAATTCCCAAATAATGAAAATTAGATTATAACAGTTCAAGCAATGCTTTATATTTTACCCAACACATAATCCAGAGAATGAAAAGGCTGAAAAGAACTTTCCTCCAATGGAAGTGTAGGGAGTCTTGGAGGCATAAATATAGCATTGTCAGCATGAACCTACTTCAGACACAAACTCGATGAGCTTTCGACTGCTTTACATTTCCTTCAACGTGAACCATATATTTCAACTACAATCTAAAATCCTCAGCAGACAGACCTATAATTACTAGTGAGTAAAGATATATCTACAGCAGAAGAACATATAAAGGAAATGGAAGGATCCTTTTTGACAATCTGTATGATACCAGAATGAATAATTATCTTTCTGCAACGTGGTAGCAATGATCCACTCTTCAAGAAAAGATTAAAAGAACTTCAACTCAGCTACCTAATAAAAAAGAAGACTAAATACAGAAATTATAATAGCTACATCACTCCTATGTGCAATAATTAGATATTTAAGCAACGCATCTCATTAATATACATTAAGATGTATGATAGTCAAATTCAAGTTTCCAATAGGGCAATCTAGTAATAATGACCAAGTGCAGTAATATTGTTTCTTACGACATAATACGAAATTACGAAGAGAGAAAAGTCAACACATTAACACAAAGCAAATTAAACACTGTTGCAAGAAGGATCCAATAGCAAGAAAGAGGAGGTAACATACTTCTAAAGAGGTGGTTCTCTAAGCTTCCTCGAGACATGAATTCGTAAACTAGCAGACGTTGATCATCTTCAATGCAATAACCGATCAACTTAACCAAATTTGGATGAATGAGGTCACCAAGAAAACTCACTTCAGCCTACCAATGGATATAAAACTTGTCAAAACAAAAAAATGATGAACACGTACAGAAAATATTAACACAGAGACTTGGCAGAAATATGAGGCCAATCTTTAGATGGATAAGCTAAGAAGGCGAACCAGCCATTCTTTGTGACCCTGAAGTCCATCATGATTGAGGGTTTTCACAGCAACTGTAAGGCCGGTGCCAGGTTTCACAGGTGCTGTTCCATTCTCCTCAATCCAACCCTTAAATACGCAACCAAATCCTCCTTCACCAAGAAGACTCTCCGGTCTAAAATTTCTTGTTGCCATCTTAAGATCATTAAAAGTGAACTTCCTAAGCCGAGAAGCAACTCTAAGTTCCTCTTCAAGTTTGGAAGTGGATGAGTTACTTTCTGCATTACTAGTTGTAGTTGATGAGGTAACAGGAGCTGGCTGATCTTTGCTAGTGTCATTTGTACATTTAATATCTGCTATTTCAAACAAGAATATGTCATCAAAGCGAATCAAAATATGTGAACATATAGAAACTATCTTAACAGCAGAAACCAAGGCCTCTTAGCCATATAGAGAACAAAAATAACCCCAAGGTCCGAGAGAAATGGCAGTGAGCATGAGAAATAACCTAAGATTGTTACTTACGATCTGTATATGTAGGATCAAAAGTTGCCTATCAAAAAATGCATCCACAATCCAATTCAATGAAAAAACTTAAATTTTCAACTGCAGCTAAAAAATAAGCAACTTGAATAATTTTTTTTACTTTTCAAAAAAAAAAAAAACAGCAACTTGAAAGCAAATGGAGGATTACCGTAGCCACTAATAGAAGTATCAACTTTAGATCTTGATGATATACAGCTGCCATAAAACCTCAATTTAGTCCAACATCCAGTTTCTTCGACTTCACCATCTTTCTTCTTCTTCTTCTTGCTGACCTTTGATTTGCCCACTTCCCAAGACTCAACTTTAACACAATCACCTTTTAATCCCATTTCTACACAAAGCCCTAAATCAGATCATCAAAATCCCACCATCCCCTTTCCCTTTCCTTCTCCTTCTCCTCCTCCTCCGAGCAAACACAAAAACAATATTCTCATATAACCTAAAATTTAATCTGGCAAATAATCAAAAACCCAGTTCAGAAATCAGCGAAAGATACTAGTCAAGCCCTTCCAAAGCTTTCACAAAGCTGAAATGTATTTATTTATTTAAGTAAGAAAAATAAATGAAAAGAGAGTCTTTTGACTTCAGAAACACCAACGTTTTTCAAAGAAAACCCACCAAATATCTGATGATATAAACACATACCCAACTCAAGATTTCAGTAAAAGATGATATTTTTCAACGCCAAAAGAAATTAATCAAATTCAGATCACATGCCCGAGCAATATACACAGTGCAAGCTGTATCAGACAATTAAAAGTACACAGTGATGTCTGCTCCTCAAAGATACTGAAATCTCAACAAAAAGAGTGTAATGAGCTTGACCAGTTCAAACCTCCAAAAATCATCAAATATAACATTTAAATTACTTAAAAAAATGATACTCCGTAGTATAAATAACTCTCAAATGAAAATGAACTTTATAAGGGGTGAATTATCGGTTCCTTTTACTTTTTTCAAATAATAATAGAATCGAAGACTAACAAAAGCAAATAAGAGCTGCCCGGAGAATATGGGCAGAAACTTGGGAGTTGCCCGAGTGGCCCAAGGGAGAAATGATCAGCTGACCGTACCGAGTTGGGCAGGAGTGTTAATTTACTAATTTAGGTGTGTAGCTGTGAATCCGTGTTGAATCAAGGTATTATTCGTGAAAAAATCTTAAATACCAACATTATCACCATTTTAGTATTTGGTGACGTGTTACTAATGTTAATATCTTAAGTAATCCATTCGATCTGAAAGTATATATTCATATAATTTATCTCATATCATGATGATACTATTTATTATTCTCTCAGTTTCATTCAAAATTAGTTATATATTTTTCTTTAAAAAAATAATATTTACAAATTATATAATTTTATTTATAATAATATTTTGCTCTCATTTTCAAACCAAAGGAGTACCCAATAAACAAAACGGGTCTTGGTATAGATAAGTAGTAAGTCAAATATTACTTTTTAAATTTTTGTTTAAATGTCAATTTGTTCAACTCAATTAGTTATATACCCGTTTATAAAATAAACATTTACTACTCCGATATGTGTTTTACCTTTTGTATTGCAATGAAATTCATTTATTACATCGGTATGTTTCAAACAAATTACAAGATAAAATATTTTAAATAACAAGGAAATGTAAAATTATTAATTTCATATTAGTTTGTTTTTTTCTTTTTGTTACAATTTCATTTAAGCAAGCAATTGCAATGTAGTGATAGACTTGTAAACTCGTTTATTGTGCGTGTTGGATCTGTTTAAATTTATTTCAAATTTCGACACTACAACACATCTTCCATGTGTGTGCCGTGCCGTGTTGTGCTGTCAAAAATTAAGGTCTATGAGCAATTAATAGGTATAACTCAATCATAAGTTAGGACTGGAAAACATGTGTACTTACCTTTTATAGAACTTCACAAATAAAATAATAGGAAGACATGAAACTATATTAAGAGGATAAAAAGTTTTAGCAATTATGAACCGTCGAAAGGAGGGATGAGAATGAACGTTATGACACTTTACATACTCCCGTATGCTTTTTCCAAATAAACATAATTTTGTAAGTCCATCAACTTTACATACTTCCCTATCCTTTTTCCAAATAAACATAATTTCGCAAGTCCATCAAGATGATAGGAGTGCGTTTTCACTTGTGTTAATTTTCAATTACAATTATCAATTAATTGCCTATGTATATATATGTACAATATTAATTCAAGGAACTTGAATGATAGACGTAAGAAATGACAAGTACGTGAGAAAAATATTCACTCACGTTCAAAAACATTCGGATTCGGAATGTCTCGTTCACTCCTGCAGCTATAATGTTTATTAACAAACTCGATGAAACGGGTAAGATTTAATGTAGTCTATGTAAATGAAAAATAGTTGGTACAGTTCATATATGGAATCAAATCTCCGTATCATAACAGATTACAGACTGCTGTTAATTTCTTTTTTGCATTTGGACAGAACAAAGGAGGAAGATGATTATAGTTCATGCAAAGTTCAAGCTTCCACCCTAAATTACACAAATTACACCATACACCATTATATAAATGTACACATTTTCCAAAAAAAAAAAAAAAAAAAACACGTTCCACAAGTCATTATCGCAATTGCCATGGTCAGCTCAATGCTCCATCAGACCCCCGTTCTAGCATAAAGACTGACTCTTTCTCTATCTCATGCACACGCTTGCAGAACCTTTAATGTTGTGTCCTAATAGTATGCCGAATTTTGCAATGTAAAAGCAGCGTATTGTATCCTCCAAAGCTCAATGAAACAAAAACAAAATCCAAAGATACCAAACTTTGAGATGAACAACCAATATATCCATCCTGGGATGCTGCATATTCAGAAGAGTATGCCACAAAAAACAACCATACTAAACAATCCCGGTGGCAATACTGGACGTGGCATTTATCTTCAGTGAATGCACCGGAATGTATGTTTGACCTGTCATGCCAGAAAAAAATTCTGTGTTTTAATACAATACTAATAGTTTGGTCTAATGAGGAAAATTTAGTTGTCACTTCGACAACTATATCTCATAACTGGCATTCTTACAGAACTGTAGAAGACGCAAAATTTCCCTGAACTTGCATTATTTGATTTTATTGGTGGTTTTGTCATCACCAAACAAAATCTCACCAGAGGCAGACCAGTCAATTATTCTATTTTTGTTGGGTGCGGGAGTTTGAAATTCCCTTGCATCATAAGGTAGTAGAATGCATATAGCAGTTACTTTTATCAGAGAAATAACTCGATAAAAGGTGAGAAAAATATTAATAATGTACTAAATACCAATTTCAACACAAAATTTAATGATAATATAATCCTAGTCTGAATAACTTTTAGTCATAGGACATGTAGAAGCTAAACATTTGTAGGCTCATGAAATAGCGTAACATATTACTTTAAGAGCCTTGAACAATGAAAACAGAAGGTGCTGAATTTAAGAAGTAATTGCAGGAGAAAACATATTAGCAGAAAAGAGTAGAGTACCTTTCTCCTTGACATCAATCTGTAAGGAATCTAGCGTAATTATGCCATCAGTTAATGGTAACAACTCAAGCTTGATGGTAGCTGTCGATCGAGATGGAACACATCTGCGTATGCACAACATATATGTAATCATGCTCAGCCTTAAGATGAGATAAAAAAAAAAAATAGTTGGGGACGGGGTGTTATTACCCTAGTGGGACTCGACTCTGCAACCATAGATGTGTACAACCCAAATCACCCCTTGGAAGAACATCAGAGATGGCGAAGGCCTGCTCATTTGGAATGATAGGTCGAGGTCCACCTTCGCTAGTATGTATCTGGCTCTCCAGTTCAAGAGAGACGAATTTGTCCCCATTCATTTTGCCTGCAGACTCGGAAGAACCAATAAATGGACTCATTGGTGATGTGGGGGATGGATTCAATGACAGGACCGAAGGAGGAGACATAAATGAGGCGGGAGCTAAAACTGTCATTGTCAGATCTTCAGATGTCAAATTTGAAGCCTGAAGAGTCAAAACCTGATAGAACAAGGTAGAAAAGGGTATTCTAAGTTTGGAACTTATCCCACAGATTCACAAAGAAAAGCTAAATAATATTATGAATTTGTATCTCAAAACCTGAACAGGAAGTTGAGGGACTATTCCATTTGATACAAGAGTTTGCCTGGACATTTCAGATGCAACAGAGATCAAAAGATCCCTTGAAATGCGAGGTCGCCAGCTGGTCGGTTGCTTAAAAAACAACCTTGACTCTAAAATCATTGAAGAATAGACAACAAACACCAAAAATGAGATGAAATATCCAAAGGTATTCTTGATTTCTTGAGTATACATGAAGCAAACATATAAACAAGACATATACCGGTATAGTTACATCGACATGATACTAGAACTGCATACTGATCGCTATTTGAAGCAATTTGGTCAAAGTTGCTAGGGAGATGCAAATTTGATGATGCACTTCCAGTCTGTAAGCGGGAGGACTGAGAATTTCTTTCCCCTGGATCTGTAATAGTCCTCCACTTAGCAGTAGCCGGTTTCAGAATAAAAGAGTGTTCTTCACCCCTCCTGCCAAATGAGTATTTCATTTAAGTCAGCAGCACAACATAACAGACACTCAAGTGATTTTTTATAATTCAAAGCAACCTTCTCACTGACAACTTTGTTCCTACTAAACTGAAGTCATATGACTTCTTGTACTTCACAGAAATGTAACAAACATTAACATAGAAACCTATTAACCTAGAAATAATAATAACACTAACAAGTTTCAATAAATAGATTCTTCCTTTAACTAAAAGCACCAATTTTTATTCAATTTATGCAGAAATCATAAAATAAAGAGAACTGTGTAAATGTGCATCAACATAAGCAGAGCAAGCGGAAGACACTTTGAAAAGATGATAAACAAATTTGAAATACAACCTGAGGGCTAAATTAGGCAAACTATGGTCATTTCCGGCCTCGGTGCAAGCAATTGGTACAGATAGAGGTGGTCCACCTTTTGATGCTTTCTCAAATATAATCGTGATGGCATCCAAATAAACCATTATATCTGGTGCATGTGCTGGAGAAACGTTCTGCAAAATAATTTAATCAGTTCTATGTCAAATATTTCTTCCATATATGAAGCCTTGGTATGCCTGCACTTCAATAGCAAGTAGGCAAAACAATTCAATAATAAATGTTACTCGTTTCAAACACAATTCGTACTTTTATCTGAACACAAAGGAGGTCTTCTGTGTTGCATTCTGCAGCAAATGAGCGAATTTCTACTGGTTGAATTATTTCAATTTTCCTTCTCCATCTTTTCCCAGGTACATAGATGCCCTCCAATCCACAACGAACAGAAAACCTTTCTGGCTCTAATGATACACCTCGAAAAGATAAAAGCCCTTCACTCCCAGATTTATCAGTTCTGCCAAACCTCTTATATGAGAATTGATCCCAATCCTCTGTTTCAAAGTTTGGTTTAGAACTGGAGGCTGTAATAGCTGGAGGCTGTGATGTGCTTGGCGGAAGTGAGGACATGGAATAACTTCTGAAGTGACCAAAAGAAAAAATCGGAGAACCTGCTGACCCGCCTATGTTTGGCTTTGAGGATGTGCTACGTATACTTGCACTGGAACTCAATGGAGGAGGAGGAGGGGATAAAGGCCGAGATGGAGGGGGAATGGAATTGGCTACAGGAAGAAGCCATTTCAAAAGATCTCCACAAGGGTCCTTATTCACAGGTACTGTGTTTACCTGTCTTTCAGGACTCAAGTTCCCTTCCTGATATTTCTCAAATTGAAGAATCTCTAGTACGGGATCTTGCACACAATCAACTCCTACATTTACCTGTAACAATACCTGCATCCTTCCAAACAAGAACATAATGAGAATCAGTAGTGACAGGATAAGAAATAAATTTGAGACAGAAATATGTCTACCATTTGTGGTGAAGGATAAGCAGTAACCTAATGGCTAACACAAGACTTGTACAGGGAAAGAAAATAACAAATCATCCTCTCTACTTTCTTGAGAAAGAATTTTTTTAAATCTATAGCTTATCTACTGCCTATACCCATACACACACACAACCAAAAAACTTAAATGTACAAATGTAGTTCTAAATTCAGTCCCTGAGTATCAATCTTTTGAGTACGTACTAGGTAGTGTACCTTGTACCAATTCACATAAAATGCATTAATCAGCATTAGTGATCTCCACAAAGAAGTTTTTATTTGTATCAATATTAATTTGACGTACTGGTAGAGAATATTGTAGCATTATTTCATGCAAAGATCTGCATGGCTATGTCAATTATTCATGTGCACCAAGTAGAAGATTCACTGTAACAAGGCAACAAGCAACACGAACATAATTACTTATCATGTACCATGACCTATACAAACAATGCACAATAGCTCCCCAAAAATGGGACAATATACTCAGCAAGGATATAATGCATTTCCATCAGTAATTGCAATCAAATTACAAAATCTCTAAAATCTCAAGTAGAATGAGGCAAGCAATATATATCATGACTCTCACTGTCACATGAGGCTCGTGTATAGACACATATCAAGTTGCATCTCTACATAATGCTGATAGAGTGCAGGTGTTCTTTTTTCAGCTAAGTAATAAAGGGTCATGCAGTACAAGAGGAATGTCTTTAATTTTTTAATTTTAGAGGACATAATGATTGATGCTACAGCCACCCCTGGCCGCTAAAGTTGGAATTACTAATGTAACACACAGTACAAGGCCAGAAAACAAGAAAGCAATGACAGGACTGAAAGAAGGTCCACTATGGGAAGTTGTGCTTCATATATATAGTGCTTCCAAAAAAAGTTAAAAATAGACATAACAGCAACCAAAATAGAACAAGCTAAGCACTATGGCTATAGTGGATTTCATCAATGAGTTCCTTCATTGCAGAGACAACTCCTAAATGCTATACTGGCAAATTACGCATGTAAAACAATCTGGCATCAGCTTAAGTTTCACAACAACTAACATAATACACGTGGACAATTCGTATCTAACACCCTCACTGCACAAACATAACAGGTTAATAAATCTTAAAACCATCCTTAAAGTTCTATTGAAAACATACCACTATGTCTCCATTGGATAGAGAGCAACACTCAACAACATTTCTCGCCATTCCTCCAGAAGCACTGGCATCAAAGCCTCCTCTATCTACAGATGCATTTTGAGAAATCTTTTTGTCTGTTGTCCTTCTCTCTGCACTATCAAAAGTTTCTCCAAATTTTGAAGAAGGTTCTGCAGAAGCTCCTGAATCTCTTCTTTTTGACCAAAGTAGTTCATGTGACTCCGCAATCCTAACGAAAAAATGGGAATTCCGGAATCTTTGCAACAATGATTCAGTCTGTCTCCTGTGATCTTCCATTCTAAGAAGAGATTCACCATCAGGAACATTCTTTCGGGGATCAACTTTACTATCCAGTTGATCATTTCCATTTTGATTTGCATCATGCCAATCAGAACCAGTTTCCACTTTACTATAGGCATGATCAGGTTCTCCTGTTATGTTCCCATTTTCTTTATTAGAAGTTCGTCCAATACCATTTCTGTTCATCACTGCTGCAACTTTAAATGGAGTGATGACTTCTGTATCCCGTTTATATGTGGATAAACATGCCAGGATATGAACTTGCTCACCTGGGTGTGAAAACATATTTAGATGAAGTAAGGAATCATATACAAAATCATATTTGCAGAAGAATATTCATTACAGAGCAGTTACCAGGAAAAACAAAGCAGCGATCCATAGAGCGAAACGACAGTATATTTGGTGCTTCATTCCAATTATCAGGAAGTTCCTCTGTAAAAGCATATATACAGTCAATGCGATACATACACTTTGACCACAAAATAAGATATTACATAGTATAAGTTTTACAGAGACTAAAACTGAAGGAAATCCAGTAATAGAAATTTCATCAACAATTCCCAGGAGTCTATAAGGACAACCCCATGATTTTTTTAATTGATAATAGAGGATAAAAAGTGAAGGGGGAAGGGTCACCCGTCTTATAGTAGTAAGGAAATACGAACCCAAACATTCATCTTAAGTTATATAAAAAGGTGTTGGAGAATGAGCTAAAATATAAGCATAGAAAAGCCAAGTGAACAACAGAGGCTATCTAAGGGGCTAAAGAGAGGGTTTGTGCAATCAATCGCATCACTAACTTATGGGGTACACTCCACATCGTTATATGAGAGACAAGATATGGATCGATTATGATCTCCAACTCCCCTTCCCTAATCGTTGGCCTTGACACTAAAGCAGCTGTGATTTGTGGAGTACCTTCTAAAGCTAGAAGAGGTGGAACTAAAATACTGGTTGGTATATTTGAGACATGGTCAAAAGGATATAGGTGTGTCAGACTCTCAGTGTAGCTACAGTAGAACTGGCAAAACCGAAAGAGCTACCTAAACAACGTATTAAAAGGCAAGAAAGGTTGCTTCTTTGAGATGAGCAGTAGAATATGATGGTATAGTGGTCTGCTGAATGTAGCCACTATGGACCTTAGCATGGATTCTTCGGAAGAGCATTCACATGATAATATATCATTATTACCTTAGAGGACCTATTCTGTCTCAAGTTTTGGGCAACTCTACATCGGTGTACATGATACTGGCTTCCACCCTAATAGCTACCGGTTTTCCATGAGAAATATAAGGAGAAAGTTTTGAATTGTATCATAGCTCTGCAAGACTGCACTGACATTGATTTTCTCTAAGTACCTCTGAATGATTAAAGCAAGTTGGACCGCATGTATTCTACTGTTCTTTGCTTTCATCCTCCATTCTAGATTTTTTCTTTCCTTTATCTTTTACTATTGATATGACTTTCAGTCCTAGCATAAAATAATTTTAGCTTCCTGTGTTATTTGAAGGCCTACCACAATACACTCGTCCTATATTCTATATACATTTAATTAGTTGATACGTGAATTTCTTGTTGTATTGCTGATTGGGTAGCGTTACTCAGGACCAACAAAATAACAACTGATTTGCTACATCACCAGCTTCATGGACCAAAGACAATGGGGATATTCTGAACCTTGAAAGCACATCAACGAAGTAATCAAGCAAAAATAGAAATGGCAGGAACTTACTGTATGGAATGGTAATCCATCCTTGGTCTTCAGAAACCTCGGCATGATTCTCTACACTTGAAGAATTATTCTTTGCATTGGAGTCAGTATTAACACCAGCATCCGCACTTCCAAATGTACTGCTCCATCCACTATCATTGTTGGCCAATGGAGTTGGTGGAAATGGATCTTCAGATATAAGTCCCTCCAAGGTGGCAGCAGCTTCTGGCGCAGGATTTGCTTGTGCCTGTAATTCCTGAGGAGATGGCTTCTCTGAAGCTGCAGTCTGGCTAGACCGCAGACTCAAAAAATTCATCCTACTTTCACACTGCAACTGAACAAACAATGCCTCCTCAAAATCCAAATTTTGCAATTTTCATCACTAAAAGAGCAAAAACTAATACTGAAACAGCCCAAATCTCATAAGAAAACAAATTGAGCACAATGTCTGGAAATTCATGTTATAATTGTCGTAGATTAATCAAACAATCAACTGATCTAAACCTTATGCAGCAACAGATAGCGAGAATCCAAAGACCTCGATCCTCAAGTGACTATGACTATAATCATCACTCTACGAATCAGGAAATGAGTAAAAACTAACCTGATCGGAGATCAGACCGGAGAGTGAGAAAGATCTACTGATATTGCTACTACTATGTCAGGAAGATCAAAATTGGGGGAAGATCTGATTCTTCCCGGAGTGACTGCGGCGGAGATCAGTGACCGGAAAGGAATTTGCGGTTGTAACGAAGTGTTGAAGCTGTGATGATCGATGCTGCTTCGGCACAAGAAGAAGACGCAACAGATTATTAGCGAATAGCGAATAACGGGGTCAGTGATCTGCTTCACTATTCTTTCCTTTCTGAAAGGTGGGACTTATGCAAATTATATATTTTTTGTTAATATCATAACCATAACTGTTGTGATTTTTATTTTCATTTTCTTGAAATTAATTCTTGTAATATTTTTTAAATTATGTACTGAAAGCTTGAGGTAAGTAAGTATAATTCGGGTGAGTTAAGTTAGTTTAGAAATATTACATCTAAGATTACACGTTCTTTCATTTATTTTTTATGTCCTTTCTATAAAATTATATATGAGATTTGCTTAATTTTTGAGTGAACTTGAAAGGGATGATAGGAACACTAATTTATACATATATAAATGTGTAAAAATTAATTTGATTAAATTATATTAAGTATTAATAAACCCTAAAAAATGCACGTCTTAAATTTAATAATTCAAAATTTATAACATGTGTTTATGTATTTTTATTTATGTAATTTATTAGTATATTTAGTATTATTGCAGAATTGTGAGAGTTTCATAATCTTTATTATGTAATTGAGATAGCATAATTTTTGTAAATAAAATTATTTTCTCATCTTAGATGTAGGGCATGTTTGAGAGTTTCTCTTAAGGTATTTTAATTTAAAAGTTATTTTTACTGACAGACAGTGAGATTTTTATACTGACTTATAATTAAAAAAGATAAACATAATAATCTTTACTTTTTTAAAAAGTTAAATTTTAAGTTAAAAATATATTATAATCTAAAAATCATTGATAAGCCTTGAATAATAAAATTAGTGAAATGGTTAACTTTCCTTCGAATATTTGTTACTTTAATCTATATATTAATTGATAAGTGTAATTTTAAAGATATATTCGATTATGTTAAATTAGTTTGTTGATTTAATTAACCCTTTTTTAAGCTATTGTTGTTAAAAACATATTTACAAATTCAAATATTATTTTGGTTTGACTTTAAATGGTTTCTACTTGATCAATGAAACCAAAATACGTTAAGTTTTTCAACAAAGTTTTAAAAAAAATTTGGAAAAAGTACAACAAAAAAATAATAAAAAGAATTATACGTGTATGAGACATAAATTATATATTTACATATACTAAACAATTACAACTAAAAAAGATATTAAAACATTATGCTTTATCTTATATAAATTAAAAAAATAAATATATATTATGCATATAAAATAACAAAAAATTACAATATATAAACTTTGTAATATTACCAACAAAAAAAAAAGATATCACGTACATATTAAGATTAATTAGGTAGTATATCATTCAACTCTCATTAACCACTATACTTTTAAAAAACACTGATAACGCTTTAATAAATTTGATCGTATATTTATTTGTATTTTAAAAAAAAATCACTGCAACCAGTGAACGAGGTTCAAGACGACCATATATTCAGCAAAAAGCAAAACAATCATAGAATGCCACGTAAAAGAAGAAATCAATATATGAAAATTCTAGACCATATTGAAAGCGAAAATAATAAATCCCTCTGCGGGGAGTCGAACCCGAAATTCTATCATAGAATTTGCCAAATTGCTACAGAGGAATTTTTTTGTCTAAACACATCAAATTTTTAATTATATACTATTTAATTTTCAAGAGACCGTAATAATTTTATATTTTTTTGATACTTCTCGCCCAATATCTGTATTATCTTAACTAATCTGGTCCGCATTTCAAGAGACCATAATAATTAAAATGACAAAATTTAAACTCCGGAGGTTTTGTTTTCCTTTTTTTTTTTTGAGCTACAACTTTGTTTTCTTTGCTTATCTTTTTTGTCTTATTTGTTTTTTTTTGTACTCCAATGTTTTATTTATGAAAAAATAAAAAATAAGTGACTGTTTTCATCAATAGTCACATATTTATACTCATTTTGATATTTATTTTATTTTTTCACTCTTTTATATAAAATTAAATTATGTGACTACCGCTAAAAATAATTAATCACTTAGATAAAGTAGTTGCAATGGTAAAATAATTGATTCGACTGTATTTATAAAAATCTACGAATTGGTTAAGATCCGTTTAGCAATAAGTTTGAGTGTTTGATAAACAATCATTTCTTAAATCTTAAGTTGTGCTATCATCCCAGCATTACTAAGCAATTTATTACAAATTCACAATCCTTTCTTCACAAATCGCGGCCATAATTTTGGAATAAAAATTAATATATTATTTCTTTCAGGAAAAATGGAAAATGATCGAGTTGGAGTAAAATTTTCTATTTCGTAAAATATTTTTTGAAAGTCCAACTACTATTAAACATAAAGATTTTGAACAGTTCCATAATATTTGAAATTTTTTTTAGTAATACGTAATGAATTGACAAAATTATTTTTATACTTTCTTACTTTTAAAGCATTATAATATAATATTTTTATACCTTTCTCTTTCATACTCTCTTGCTCAAGTTCTCTCTCCCTTGTTTTTTCTCTCCTCAAATTTTTTATAAATAATGTAATCATTAATTTAGATAATATGTACAAAATTAAATTAAAATTTCAATATTCATGAAAGATCTCAAGTTGTAGACAAATTCAAAAGGATAAAGTATTATCCATGAGTGCATGCCTGTATGTGGCGTGTCGCCAGCAACGGAGATACGTGGATGGATAAACATCCACCGTCCATAGCGTGTTAATACTTTAATTCTGTTTTTATTTTTTATATCTTTTATCTACTCTATAAATATTAAATTATTTATTTTATCAGCAGGAAAATTGGGACTCCAGAGATCCGACCTAGTCTTGTGATTCTGACTACTAAAACATATTTTTGGACAATGGACTCACGGACATCATTCTCTATATAAAGGTTCAACTATAATTCATTTGGCTTGTAGATTTGTGTTTTAATTTTTAAATTATTTTTTTTTGGCTATAAAAGGGGTTAAAAGTTTAGAGAAATAAAATTAAATAAAATGATTTTCACAAACAACCATTAAATCTGTTAGAAGAAGCAACCATATTAAAAAAGTGAGAGACGAATCTAACTGATAATAAATTGATCATATCCTCAATTATTCATTTGATTATGTTTGTACACGTGCTTTCTTCGCCAAACAAATTTTACACTCGAATAGTTCAATATCGATTCAAAGATTACCCACCGAAATGAACAAATTAGCATCACAAAAACTACTCACATTCAATGCCTAATTTGTGTTTTAAATCAACTAAAGATTAATAGATTATCGACCAAAAATCAGCTACATATTTTATCATACATAAATTTTCATTTACCATATTTACGTTAAATGAATATTTAATGTTTAATCAAAATGAGTTGTCTAAATAAACAATTTATCTTATTTATCCATTCAAATTTAAATCAAGTATTTTATTAAAAATCAGAATAACAGTTACAAAAAAAAAAAAAAAAAGGAAGACAGAAACAAGATTTTCAGAGAAGAAAAGATACACTGCCACGTTCTTGTACCCTCTCGTTTCCTCGTACATAGATGATTATTTTACGATTTTTTTCGCATCTACTTACATGAATTTGCATGTAAGATACTACTTCCATTAAAAATAAATAAAAGCAAAAAAACTAAAGTCTCTAAAATTAAATTTGAATGAATACAAAATTGCAAAAAATATCTGGTTCTTATTCATTCTATGTTCAGTTGTTACAATAAAAATGACAATTACAATTTATTTAACTTGAATTGTACGACCGCTGAGACGCAAAATTAAATTAAACACACAGGACGACCACTATTTTGCCGGTGGCTAGCTTTTATATCTTGTTGTTAAAGATTTAATCAGAATTTTTATGATTATATATTAAATCAACAATATAAAAAAATATTATTAAATATTAAATTGTATTCGAAGAGTTTTGATAACACTATATGCAAATGTGTCGAATAATAATAAAATTATTATTCAAATATATAATTTTTAATAAAACATATAGTAATAATATTCATAAAAAATATAAATATAACTTCATTATTATAAAACGGAGAGACTAATACAATTATGATGCCAGATTACACCACATATATTTATCCACGTGATAAATGTTTAAATGTGTGATACTCTCCTGTTTAAAAAAAAAATTACATTTGAAAAAAAAATTGTTTTAAAAAAAATTATATTTGAAAATTTTTTTTGGTAGTTTGCTATAAATTAAAATTTTTTTAATTATAAACTTATAAATCTCATCATAACTAAGTATTTATAACAAATTATATGAGAAAAAGATATTATTTGTATATTTAATTTTTAATAAAAGATGCTAACTTAATAGTTGTCAAAAATCTAAATATTTTTTTTTTTTGAAATAGAGGAGCAATAATTTAATTCAAAAGGACCCACTGCTTGAAATTGTATCTAATAAATCAGTACTCTACTCTCCACACTTCTTTCGGGCTTCGATCGCCCTTGTTTTCTAGTGATTATTTTCACAATTAGTTAAATACTTCATATCTAATATGAGGAAAAAAACATTCACCACATACTTATATATATTTTTATATTTTTTCCTTTCTTTATTTGATGACAGAACAATAGGTTGGCCTCTGAAGCCTTAATTTAGAATTAAGATCAGTATCGAGACGTCAAATGATTATCTTGATTATTATTTATTTATTTTTGTGATTCTAGTCAGTTGTGAACTCCTCCGCTTCAACCTGCTGCTTCATTGGATTTCCCTATGTGTGTCTCTTCTCACTCTCTCCACCAATCAAGATACCCTTTAATTTTTCTTGATTTTTGAACCTACACGGATAGTGATTGATGGGTATGCTTCAAAAATTGTTGTTCGCTCAAAATCAAGCTTCCCCATCAGATATTTTCCTTCTCCAATGTCCAAAGGTCGATGTTCTTCTTCAATAATCATATAGCTCACTCTTCTTTCCACATATAGTTAGGAAGCTCTCTGTAAGTCTTAGAAGAATTATTGTCTATATATAAGTTAAACCCTGAAAATTCTATGGATTTGTATGATTTTTGCTTGATCTTTACGTGTTCCTTTCATAATTTCTTCACCCCGTTTTGCTATTTGATTAAAAAAGTTATGTAATGTTTGATTGTTTGAAGCTAAGTTCTTCAGCTGCGTGAAAATTTGCCACATGGGATTGGGATCAACATCTACTCATAAAGATAGAGAATTTGAAGAGGATTTGCATTTAAGATGGAAACGACACAACTGGGATTAATTGAACAATCATTTAATGTTCGATATTCTTTATGGGTTCGAGAAGCTCTTGATGAATTGCCTGATAGTTTCACCATAACTGATCCTTGCATTTCTGGGCATCCTATTGTTTTTGCTTCAAGTGGGTTCTTGAAAATGTCTGGTTATTCAAGAGATGAAGTGATTGGTAAGAATGGGAGGATGTTTCAGGGGGTAAGGACTAATAGGAGATCAGTTATGGAGATAAGGGAGGCAATTCGAGAAGAAAAGAGTATACAGGTTAGTATACTGAACTATAGGAAGGATGGGACACCCTTTTGGATGTTATTTCATTTATCTCCTGTTTTCAGCAAGGAGGATGGAAGGGTAATACATTTTGTTGGGGTTCAAGTTCCCATTTTGAGGAAGCCGAGGCGGTCTGGTAGTGAATTTTCGAGGAATGGGGTGAATTTGTGTGAAGATAGATCAGGGTTTCATGAGACTGTATTTGGTTGTTGTAGGAGGGAGGTCTGCTCCGATTCTATGGCCGAATTGGATCACTTGTTAGCTCCAGATTCATTGTTGAATGATGATACAGGTTTGTATTTCGAGTTAATGATTATGTGGTGGTTGTAATATGAACAGATGGCATTGTTTGGATTTCAATTCATTACGAGTATATCTTCTGTTATAATTCCTGCTGAACTCAGCAGACATTTCTGGATTTCCTTATGCGTGCTTCTCTCTTTATTAATTGATATGCCAATCCAAATCCCAAACTCCCAAATTCATCAATAATTGAAAAGGCCATGACTGAATGGTCTTGTTGTGGTTGCCAATGTTCAATATTGTGAATTTAAAGAAACTTTGTGAATATGAATTGTTTACTGATATTGGTCTTTTTAAGTATTGATTGCATTCAATATTACATTGAATATTGAGAATTTATAAAATTCAACTAATCATCCCTATCTCATGTATGTCCTTTATTTCATTAACAAATATATATCCCAAATTTCCTCTAGTTTGGTGACACGTGAAAGTGATTTCTTTTCACACAACCTAATTATGCTTACCTTTGCTCTACCGTGTCTGTTACTGTTTAATTGTTTCTGTTATCACAGAAGAAGTTAGTTTTCAGCAAGGTTCTTATGTTATGATCTTATATATTCCAGAATTAGTGGTTGGTGAGCTCTGCAAGGCAGGTGAGATTGAGAAGCAAAAGGCCATTACTGCTATGAACAACATATTTTCTGTACTGACCCACTATAGTGAGTTAACCGGACGATTAGTATGTGGAAAGAGATGCTGTATATCTGTGACGGGTCCGCTTGATGCATCCTTAAATATATCTCTTGGTAGAATCAAACAAAGCTTTGTATTGTGAGTTGTGTAAATTTACACTTTTCTTATTTTGCAGAACATATAATTCTGCTTATCTCAGGTTGTTGATTGTAAAAGCTTTCTGAATATTGTGAACTTCTATTGCCTCGTAGGACTGATCCACACGTACATGATATGCCCATTGTTTATGCAAGTGATGCCTTCGTAAAATTGACAGGTGCTCGCTTGTCAATATGTTAATCAATATTGGTGATAAGCAATTAATTTGTACCAATAGAGAATTACTATTATTTTTTGATATCTAATAGGTTATGACAGAAAGGAAATACTGGGGCTGAATTGCAGATTTTTGAGTGGGCATAATACGGATTCCTCAACACTGTTCCAGGTAAATATGTTTCTCGTTATGTTTCCAATGTTTTCAAAATGACTAATAAATTCATTCTCGGTTGTTGGTGTAGCGTTAGTTTTTTGTTTTTTTGGACTCAATCAACATGCCTTGTTATGTATCGCAACATGAGACGGGAGAATAAGATTAGCGGAGACCATATGATTTGTGGATAGTATAATATTGATAATTGTCTTGCAGATAAAGGAAAGTATACAAACTGAACAGCCATGTACCGTATGCATTTTAAATTACAGGTGAATGCGAAATTATATTTCTCTTGCTAAGAAATTATATATTTCTCATTGGGATTAAAACTTCCTATCGGCTGCTTTGTTTGCAGAAAAGATAATAGCTCATTTTGGAATTATCTTCATATTTCACCTGTTCGAAATGCTTCTGGCAAGGTAAATTTAGTTTGTGTTCCTATGCACATTACTTATGTAATTAATTTTTAAGTTTCGCTATTTTTTTAATGTTTAATTTGCTTTCCAGTTACCTTTTGTAAGAAATTGACTTAGTTACGGGTAGATTATTGTAATCCTAGTCATTATGATAAGGTTAAAACTTAAAAGCATATATAAATTACTTGATGACTTTAGACCAGTCCAGTTCTCTATTCTTGTAAAATTGGAAGTAGAGACACTTGCCTTACGCTGTAAGCCAAACGTGATTTATCTCTAGTACTTGGAGTTCGTTCTTTGGTGAGCCTGTTCCTGCATTAGGTGAATTCAGTTGAATTACTATTCATTTATAAGTTATCAAATCTGTAAAAGTTGAAGTTCGGATTTGTTGTTTGATTGATAGGGTCGCATATCCTTTTAACTTTATAGCCTTGCTTAAAAGGCAAAGCCTTTGCCTGCTGTAAATGCCTTATATGTTCAAAATATATATGCTTTTTTGGGAGGGGTTCGGTTTAGAATATACTAATGTTCAGATCGTCTTGAATATAACATTGTACGATATTAATTGACCTAGTTGGTTCTCTTTGATATATTGCCTACTGTAGCTGACCAATATGCATGTCTATGCAGATAACGTATTTTGTTGGCGTTCAAATTGATGCGAGTTGTAAGAATCTGGATAGACAGAGCTTGAGTCCGGAGATGAGACATCTTAGTGCTGTGGGAGCTGTCAAAGTGGCTGTAAGGGGCTCGTCGATGGGCGCCGCTAGCACCTCCAAGTAAAGAAGTCATAGTATTTCAACATTACGTTTTCTGGGCAGAAACAGTCATCTTCTTGATGATTTTAATCTCGCCTTGTTTCACCCATGATTGGATTTCTATCTTCTTTAGCAGTAGTAGACAGATAGACGACACAATTGTTTGGTCTGTGTTGAACTGGAGTGATTTGTGTGCACAGGATACACATGTCTGGACATTTATCCCATGAAATGAGAATGGTGTTTCTATGGAAAGTTGGACTTATAATTTGTTTTTTGCAAGTGTTTTGCGACTGCTAATGTCAGAAAATCAAAATAGTTTTGATTGTTATAATTCAGATGTCAGAAATCTTGTGTATAAAATCCAACGACAATATAGCTCTGGACAACTACTTCGGTGCAAAAGCGGGTTTATCAAAAATGGAGATGCGGGGTATCGATCCCCGTACCTCTCGCATGCTAAGCGAGCGTGTTTTAAAGTTTTATCAAGATTTTCCATTACTGGAGATTAATTTAAAAGCACCAAATTTTTTGCTTTTATTAGAATTTTGAAATGCCTTTTTATCTAGAATTTTCAAAAAGAAAAAAAAAAGAATTTCATCTAAATCTTTATGATAAGAAATGTCTTTTAACGGCTGTCAACTACAAATTATTATTTTTATTTATTTGAATATATTTTTTTCCAATTATCCACCCAACAAATCCAAATCTATGATATCTTTAGTATAACAAGTAACATGACTAACATAAAAAATGTAATAGAATATTTTTAGTTTACAATTTTTTAAATGCCATCTCTAGAGAGTATATTATTATATTAATTATAACAATGAAATCTTACGAGAAATCTGATGTTCTTAACTCAAGAAGCAAAAAATAATAATTAAATAAATAATTATAGAGGATATTGAGTATATTTTGAATTTGTTTGAAACATTACACTCAAGGTATCAAGTTTGGTAACATTACACTCAAGGTATCAAGTTTGGAATACCAAGTTTGTTGCCCCCCATAAGGATATATTTACATACCCTTGTGACCATGTTATCAAACTCAACATAGATTCATTCCTATTAGGATTCTACATTGGCCCATACACCTTCAGCTTTTTGTTCACATATAATATTAATTAATAAAATATAATTAATATTTATCATTTTATTATTATTAATATATTTTGAACATATTATCCAACAATCTCCTCCTATATTCTAAATATAAAATAATAATAACGAACCATACATGAACACACAATACCAAAGTATCATGAAACCAAATTCAAATAAAATCATCCATACATGTCTGAATCAAACCAAATCCAAGTATTTAGGTTTTGAAACAAAACAAATTCAACAAATAAATAAGTCTCCACGTAGGAAAATAATATCCGAATAATATAAACAAAACAATGATAAGACTCGGAGATTCAATTATGCCAACAGATTCTACTCGTTTAGTAGATCATCATCCTCCATAGAGAAATCCACTTGATCTCCTCCAGTTCCATCATTTCCTGCAATTGACAATTTAACACAAAGAATTTCATACGAGACACTTCTCAAAATGAATTTAAATCCGTTTTGCCAATTAGTATAAGTATCTAGTTCAACAAATATGAACATAGTACAAATCACAAAGATGATGCAAGTATCTAGTTCAAATAAATGGAACATAGTACCACAACAAAAATAGTTTAATGTAAAAGTATCTAGTTCAATACTAAAGAGCTTAGTACCAATCACATAATAAAACTATTAAGCATCACCAACAAGTTTCCAACACATAGAACTTGTTCCATTATGGTTTCTCTCATTTAAAGATAAGAACCACACATGTCTCTTTTTGGAATGTCATAATTTCATACCCAACATGATTTTAGTATGATGTATCATCAAATTTGGAATGACACAACAAGTCATGATAGGCATATCATCAAATTTGGAATGATATAAAGAAATCACAACATCAAGACATATCAAATAATATGCTTATATAGATTGGAATTACAACTATAAAAAGTCAATTATCTTTCATAAGACTCTTTTCCATAGCTCTTAACCGCATCTGAATCACAATATTATAAGCACGATCTCTCGGTAAACCCTTTGGAAGAGCATCCGCTACATTGTTACTAGATCTCACATCAACAACAGTGATGATCCCACGATCAATGAGATAACATAATCTAGCTTGTTTAAGCCTCAACATCCTCCTTTTAGGATTAAAAAGAGTGTTAGTTGTAATTCTTTGTGCTGTCTGATTATCACAAAATATCGACAAAGAATTGACTTTTAACCTTTTCATTGGAATATCTGTTAACAAATCCTTCATCCATTCAGCTTCATCTGCAACTGAAGCTAATGCATAAAGTTCCGTTTCCATAGATGACAAACCAATATTAGTTTGTCTCTTAGATTTCCAAGCAACTGCTGCACCACCTAGTATAAACAAATAACCACTGGTAGATCTAGCATCACCCACATCTGGGCACCAAGAGGCATCAGAAAACCCTTCCAACGTAGGAGGATAACCTCTATAACACAAAGAATAATCTTGAGTACCCTTAAGGTATCTCATCAATCTATCTAAGGCATTCCACTGTTCAATTCCAGGATTACAAGCGAATCTGCTTAACATGCTAACATCAAAAGCTATGTCAGACCTAGTGCAAGTTATTGCATACATGAGACTACTGACTAATTGAGAATACTCCAATTGTCTAACAGTCTTGCCCTTATTAGGCTTTAACCGTTTATTATAATCAAAAGGTGTCTCAATCACTTCGCACTCACTGTATCCCCATTTACTTAGTAAATTTCCAATATAGTGAGATTGACTAAGGTAAATACCTTGCCCACTAAAACTCACTCTAATGCCTAAGATAGTATCAACAACACCAAGATCTTTCATGTCAAACTCTTTCGACAAGGTAACTTTGACATCATTCACTATAATGCCATATGTTCCTAAGATCAACATATCATCGACATATAAACAAATAATCACAACCTTATTCGACATATAACGGAAATAAAGACACTTATCACAATCGCTAGCAACAAATCCTAAGCGCTTTACCGTTATGTCAAACTTTTCATGCCATAATTTAGGTGCTTATTTTAGTCCGTACAAGGATTTAATAAGTTTACAAACTTTATTTTCAAATCCTTTCATTACAAATCCCTCAGGTTGTTCCATATAGATCTCTTCATTTAGATCACCATTTAGAAATGCTGTTTTTATATCCATTTGATGCACAACATATTTTTCAATTGAGGCTATTGCAAGAAGAATCCTTATCGTAGCAATATGATAGACAGGTGAATAGACATCAAAATAATCCACTCCCTTAATTTGAGTATAACCCTTAGCTACTAAACGTGCCTTATACTTGGCTATCGATCTGTCAGGATTAAGTTTCTTCTTCAATACCCACTTACAACCTATTGCTTTAGCCCCCTTTGGCAGGTCAACTAACTTCCAGGTGTTATTCTGTAATAAAGAGTTGATTTCTTCATCTATGGCTTCCAACCATAACAAAGAACCCCTAGATCTTATTGCTTCACTATAGCATGATAGATCTTTCTCTAATTGGTAGGTCACAAAGTCCTCACCAAAATTTCTAGGTACTTTATCTCTCGTAGATACTCTCCTAGACGTCTCTGCAGGAGTAATGTCAGTAAGATTAGGTGCGCTTGTGAGATTTGAATTAGTCAAGTTCGGTTCATTTATTCCTTCAGAATCTATAACTAATTCAATCTCACCAGGTAAGGTAATGCCTTTATCTCTAAGAAACTTATCCTCAAAGTATATAGCATCCCTAGACTCTATTATTAAATTAGTTGATAGGTCCAAAAATCTATCAGCTGCAGTATCTTCTGCACATCCTAGAAAAATACACATATTTGTTCTAGGTCACACCTTTGGTCTCTTAGGGTCAGGTATCCTAACATAAGCAATACAACCCCAAGTCTTAAGATGTTCAAAATTATACGGTCTTTTATGTCATATTTCATGAGGAGTTGTAGAGAGACTAGAGTGAGGTAACTTATTTAGAATATGATTAGAATACAAGACCGCTTCACCCCAATAACAAGAAGGCATGCCAGAACACAATAATAAAGAATTTAACATTTCTGTTAGAGTCCGGTTCTTTCGTTCGGCTACACCATTCGACTGAGGTGCAAAAGGAGCAGTCTTTTCAAGAATTATACCATTTAACACACAAAATTCCTTAAATTTTGCTAATCTATATTCTCCTCCTCTGTCCGATCTTAGTCTTTTAATTTTAAGATTTAATTGATTTTCAACTCTACTTTTAAACTCCTTAAACTTTTCAAAGACCTCATCTTTAGACTTTAACAAATATATAAAAGAGTATCTAGAGCAATCATCTATAAAAGTGACAAGATACTTTTGATCAACACGTGTAACATACTTTTGAAAATCACAAACATCAGAATATATCAACTCAAGAAGTTGTGTACTCCTAGAAACTGAACGAAAAGGTTTTCTAGTAATCTTAGTTTGAGCACACACTTCACATCTGTTAAATTTTATAGATTTATTAAGTTACAAATTATGAGTTTTAGCAAGAGATTCCAATTTGTGATAATTAACATGTCCCAATCTATAATGCAACGTTTTAGGATCAAGTAATCTAAAGGAGACCTGATTAATCATGTGATTTGCTAAACTTAACCTAAACATGCCATCAACTGGATATGCACATCTAAAATAATAAGAGTTAACAGATAAAGTTACTCTACCACTTGCGAAAGTTATAGACATGCCAGCATCACATAACATACTAATAGAAATTTTTATTCTTAGTTAATGCATGCACAAACTTTACATCTTTCAAAATTAAACACTTACCTGATGAAAGAGCCAAGCTAGCAGTCCCATTATATAGCACATCCACTGATTTTTCATCAGCCACTGTAACTGTTTCTTGTACCTGATTCACGTTAGTAGGAAGTTTCTTGTCTGTGCAAACGTGGCAAGTTGCCCCCGAATCTAACCACCATTCTGGAGTAGATCTGGCACTTTCATTACCAACCATTCTAATAAAGTTGGTAGGCTCAGTCTGATCAGTCACAAAATTTACCTTCTCCTTTGGTGTATCAGATTTATTCCTCTTTGGGCGGTTGCATTCAGATGCATAGTGACCCCAAGTATCGCAGTTAAAACATTTAACACGTTTCTTATTTTTCTTAATTTTCTTATCAACTTGCAACTCCTTGGGTTCACTCTTAGTGGTCTTCTACTTATACTTTTTGAACTTAAACATAAATTTGGGTCTATTAATCATGTTAGCAGCTGCCTCTTGTTGTCTAACAGACTCCTCATTACATCTATCTCTACTTTCATCTTCGATTCGTATAAATGGTTTTAAGCTAGACAAACTCACTTGCATCTTTTCACGATACATATCAGTTTTAAATTTTGTCCATGAAGTTGGTAATTTATAAATAATTGCACCAGACAAAAACTTCTCACAAACATGAATATCTTCATTATTTAATTTAGTGACTAAATTTTCAAGATCAGTTATCTGAGGCAGCATGAGTTTGTCATCATGGAATTTGAAGTCCATGAATTTGTCCACGTGGTGAGACTTTGACATCTCCTCCTCCTTCTTGAATTACTCTTCAAGGCTATCCCAAATTTGTTTTGCAGTTTCCTTCTTGCTATATGTCTCCGCCAAACGATCCGACAGACAATTCAGCAAATAATCTCTACAAAAGTCATCATCATATTTCCATTGTGCTTCTTCTACATCCCATTGACTTCCCGCAAAATCAGATAGGATTGTGTAATGAACCTCTAACCACTTCAAATAAAGTAGCACTTTTCTTTTCCAAGCATTAAATTCAATTGCAGAAAAATTCTCTAATTTTACTAATTCCAAATTCATACTCTTTCTGGAATCCATGGACAACTTTAGAAAAGAATTAAAAATTTGGTCAAAATAGTCAATCTGCATCAAGTTACGTTTAACCAAATACTTCAAATCCAAACAAGCAGCAAACTATTTGTCAAACTATGACCGCACGTGTAATTCTATTTGTCAAACTAGTTTGCAATCTGGATGGTTTTTGTAAGCAGCAGAATGTCAAGCAATAACATGCAACAGAATGTCCAAGCAATAATAAGTTATGCTATTGGCTTATCACCAACAACGACAAGCTTTGTCAAGCAATAACAACAATGACCAACTACAAAGCAAATCCAAATCACAAACAACCTGAAATCTAATTCTCCACCGATCTGGGTTCTTTTTTCAAACCTTTGTAGATTTTGTTTCACTTTGGTAGAGTTAAATCAGACAAGTTTTGATTGCAAATCAATTGCATCTTGTGAATTTGCAATAAAAATCTTCAAGAGTATGCCGCAGAAAGTTTTCTTCGATCACTGCTGGTCTGCTTGATTCTTGCAGCAAAGGTGATGACGGCTAGGGCAACGAAAAAAAATAATGCTTCAAGATTGTTAACCCAGGAAGCAAAAAATAATAATTAAATAAATAATTATAGAGGATACTGATTATATTTTGGATTTGCTTGAAGCATTACACTTAAGGTATCAAGTTTGGAATACCAAGTTTGTTGCTCCCAGAAGGATACATATACATACCCTTGTGACCAGATTATCAAATTCACCGACTACCAAGTTTAGCGTTTGTCACATATATTGTTAAAACTTACTTTATTATATTTAATGAAGAGCTGATTTCTACATGAAGATGATAAGGAAAGTTGAATTTTTCTACAACATGAAGTCTGTAAAACTAAACATGGTATCTCCCTCTTGCTGGCAGTTAATAAGGAAAATTACATCCAGCAAATTATCTCCACCACATTTACAACCTGGAAGATTCATTTGCTTAATTCCCAGCCCATGTCTAAAATACCAACTTGTATACTATTTTTCCTCAACACCCATATTGCAGTGATGATCAGATCTTGCTTATTGATCTATATCTGTATCTGTTTGCCCAGAACAGATAATGCAAGAAATTTAACCCACTTAAGCCACACATTAGCCAGTAAAATCTCTCCAAATGATAGAAATTCAAGTTTTTACCGGAGAGCCAAGGCGCATGATTGGAGCCAGATGTTGCAGAATTAACCACAGATACAATAATTGTGCTTAAGAAATAGCCCATTGCTAATGAAGCCCATGACAGTGAAGTTGCCAAGGATCTCATACTAAGTGGAGCTTCTGTGAAGAAAAATTCCAAAAGTCCAGCTAATGTGAATAAATCTGCTGACCCAAGAAACAAGTATTGAAATGAAATCCAGAAGAATGAGATTGGCAAAGGGGCAGTTGTGTCCAGTCCTGAACCTGTGGCGATGCGTTTGCGTTTGATCTCAACTAGTGCTGCAACAGCCATGGCTATGACCGACAAAATTAGGCCAGTTCCAATGCGTTGTAAGTGTGTGATTCCTTGTTCTGTTTTCGTCGTTTTTCGTGCAAATGGAATGATGAAATAATCGTATACTGGTGCAAGGATCATGATGAAGACAACGGGGAACACGGGGAGAGAAGCCGGAGGGACTTTCAATGATCCGAGTTTTGTGTTCATGGTGGCGGCTTGTTGGACGGAGAATGTGGAGAGTTGAGCTAAGCAGCAGTTGAGCATGATGGTGCAGGCGAAAATCGGGAGGATTTTGAGCACAATTTTAACATCTTCCACTTGGTCTATTGTGCATTCTAGTGACTTGTGGGCTGGTTTTCTAGTTACTGCTCTGTTTAGAAACTTGAGGCTTTGGGTTGGGGTTGTTTCGAGAAGTTGTAATGGTTTGATACTATTTTTTTGAGCTGGCTGTTGGTGATCTTCGGTGGTGGTTGGTGTTTGGATTGAAGGGCTTATCGACATGCTCGCGACGGCGTTGCTAGGACTTCTTGTTACAGCTACACAAGTGTTCAAAGCTGAAGCTAACAAAACCTGTTTGACAAAACATGTTGAATAAATCAGCTGTTCTGGAGTTGCAAAACTGTCATAAACTGTACACACTCTGTTGAGAGAGAATTTCGTGGAAAAATTCAAAAATTCATTTGGCATTAAAAATTTTCATTTTAAAAATTTTGTAAGTGACAGAGCTCACCTTAAATATGGTTGTAAGAGGGCTTCCAGAAGGAATCTTGTTCCTATAAAAAGTTGAACCCCCAAGGAAGATTGGAATAGACAACAATATTGTCAATGTTGAAATTCCAAAGCCCCATTCCCAACCTTTGTTATCTTCAATCCAAACAACTAAAGTGACAGCAATTAGAGCACCACAGGATAGACAAAACACAAAGTAGTTGAAGAAAGTAGATCTTTGCTTTCTTCCTTGTGGAGTATTCTCATCAAATTGTTCGGCGCCGTGGGTAGGTAGGGATCCTTTGATCCCTCCGACCCCTAGCGCCGCTAGGTATAGGCCTAAGAACAGCATTGCCGCTTTTGAACCATCAACTTTCTGGCATGGTATGTTAGGGTCACATTTTGGTGGTTGTAAGGTGGCTGATCGAGCTTGTACAGTTAGTATTATCAAGCCCTGTTACAATGGCCAAAACACAAGTTTTTAGTTAACTACATTCTGTATAATTCATTGCAATTGGTCATAAGAAATCAAGTAATGGAAGTTTTAAGAGAAATTCTCTGTTTGAAAGTTTCACAAGCAATGACAAAATTTAAAACGTGTTGTTCATGAATAGCTCAATATTTAAAATTTGTTTTAAATGTTACGGTCAGTGCACGACATAGATGAAGTTGAAAATTTAATCTGCGACATATATTAAAATCAACAAATCATTTTAGAATTATTGTTTCAATTAAAATTTTATAAATTTTAAATTTTGACAATATAATTTATATTGCAAGAATTTATTATTTTCAAAAATTAAACTGAAATAAATGAGACATATATATATATATAGATATACATGTTGAAATCAAGTAGTTTTGGACCATTTAGAAAAGTTGAAAATGATTAGAGTTAGTAAAACAGTGGGTTCGATAAGCTTTAAAATTCAAGTGGAAGTGACAAGAGAATAAAGGGGTTTCTTTTATAAATGAGGATTAGTCTAAGTCATTCTCCACTTCTTCAATTCGTCCACTTTGTGTCATTCTTTTGACAATTCCTAGTGGGTTGATAGACTTGGAGAATGAAATTTTGAGGTATTGGTCGAAAAAGAAAAAAGAAATCAAAATTCAATCATATCAAGCTTTCTTAGTAGGCCAATATTATCACCAATAAATAAGCAATGCTCACCACACTACTTAAGGAAAACAAAACGAAAAGCTTACACTTTCTCCATATCTTTGACTCTCCTAATGTGGTAGTTTGAATCATGGATGTATGATTACTACTACACCTGTGGATAATGGACCACAAACATAGAGCTAAATCCCATATATTAAGATTGAAACATATATCGAATAATTTCGTACAAGTTCTATTTTGAAAATTGACACAATAGTTTGTATTTTTGTAGTACATAAAATGCTTTAAGTTGCCCAAGAAACATTGTTTTAAGTTGTTGTCGCCCTTGGAAGTTTTGACTTAAATGTTGGTGCACGTGATATTGTGATGATTGATCTTTCTTGAATGTGATCCACAGTTTACTAGTAGCCTCCCTTCCGCATATAATATCCTTAGACTTTTCTCGATATATATATAATCTCCTATTTCCAAAGTTTGATATACATATTTATTTTTAGTTGGTCTAAAATAAAAGATAAATTTTTATTTTTAAACTATAAAAAATCATAAAAATTTTAAATATCATTTTATTATTTCACTATTTTAACTAACTCTCTGCCTTAAACTGTTACTACTATTTCTTTAAATAATATGATAATAAAAATATAGTTGGAACACAAAAATTCTCTTACAAGATTATCATTTTAAAAATTTGCCTCTAATTTTAAAATGGAGAAAATAATTTTTAACAATATCTCACATGAGAGACCAGATTTAATCAAAATATTAACCAATGACATGGGGAAACACATATTTAGGAATTAAAATGAGCAACAGTTGTACTAGGATATACAACTAATTATGCAACAACTTTGTGTAGGCGATGACGAACAAATGAAACATGGACAAGTGATTGACATTTTGACAACTACATATATATAAATGCCATCAGCACCGAACAGATATTATATAGTATAGCATAGTATATTACGTTGTTGCAAATTGGCTATAAATGAAAATGGGAATTAAAAGCAAAATTGATGCTCCTTGTAAAAGAAAACTAAGAAGAAAAGGAAGTCTGTTCTTGTCCAAATATGAAACAATAAAAGTATGGGACCCTAAACACCCATCAGATACCACTCATGTGGATCAATAATATAATTAGTAATGGTCCCTTCTATTAAATCCATCGTCCCCACCTATGTATACATATATTGTATTCAAACTTTCAAAGTCGTTGACATATGTATGTTAAACTTTTACTTTTAGTACTGATCATCAAATTTGATTTATTTTTGGAAATTTAAACTAAATTCATTTAAAATTTTATTTAAATAAATACGATTTACCACCACAATTTTATTTTATTTTTTTTTACTGTATCTGCAGATTTAAAAATATAATTGGATTGATGGAAGAAATTACTTATATATAGTTACAACCTGATCTGGTTATTAACTTATTAATGTGGCATCGGATAACTTGTGACTTTCTAAGTTTAATCTCCGACCAATGACTTTTGATTTATGTGGTATTGACCCACTTTTATTAACTTATCGGTTGAAACGAATCGCAACAGCAGCATGCAGATTCAAAAAAAAGTTATCGTCCTCCCTATACCCTTTCCTTAAGGTTCCGATCGATTACTACACTCTTAATCACTAGGAGTTCAAAAATAAAATAAAATTCTTTCCCGGTAATTTGAAATTCATTGTCCTTTTCGTATAAATTGTCAATTAAGAAAAATTGTTGACAGCCAAACTCTCTCACAAACCAAGTATTCGAATCGCACAAACTAAAGAAATCTTGTTCATAGAATCATTATTGTTATTATTGTATTACTTTTTATTCATTAAAATATTACTGAAAGGTATACAATCAGACACGATATGAAGTAAGAACTTCCCTGCAATTTGATGACCACGGCAACTATTTAATTCATAAAATCAACTATATATGCAAACAAATCGTGTAAGCGTCAATTTCCTTTAATCGATAAATAAATTAAAAAAATAAAATAATAAAACTGGCGTAGATGTATCATGAAACTGCATGTGATGTCATTACTACAGCCAATAATTTCTCACAACTTTCGATTTCTTGAAAGGAGCTGAAAGGTAGGCCACCTAGATATATATGGCTAAACGCGATAGTTGCAATAACTGCTCAATTGCTTCCGAAGCAGAGAAGGTCTGTTTCTCAAAATTTGATAGCACTATCACCCTATAATTCCATCTTTTTGCTTGTTCCTTAAAAAAATACTTCCATTATCAAAACTAGTCAGTAAATGAGTCGAGCTCTATTCGAAATGATTTAATTTTAAACATAATTTTTCATTCGTTAAATATTTCAGACTCAACTCGATTTAACTCGTTTATAAACATATTCGATTAAGATTGACCCGACTCCACTTGTTTATCCTCGACTCATTATTTATAACCCTACTTATACGAGTTGAAATCAGACGTGTATACCGATGAGTTTTATTTTTGCTTTAAATTAAACTCATCAAGTGAGTTGATATTGTAGTTGATTAGATTAATTCATATATTATAATAAACTTCGTTCTCGCTTAAGACTAAACTTGTCTATCTGAGGTATTATCTATAATAATACAATTTAGAGGACATGCTAACTACCACCGGTCAAACACAATTTTTATTATTACTTTTTAAGTTATATTATTAATTAAAAATGTTCCCAAAATTTGAAATAAATAAAACTTGAAAGAAATTAAATAGAGACATAGAGAGGTTCATAATTACCAGGAACTCAATAAAAGCACTAATGAGGTAGATGTAATAACTAGTGAAGAAAGCATCGGACAAGAAGCCACCAAGGAGAGCAAGAAGAAAAGCCGTCCCCATGAAATTAGTGACGGAATTTGCAGAATCCGACGGTGAAAAGTGCATGTGCTCCGATAGATATATAACCAAGTTGCTTGCATTTGCTAGAAATGCCAAGTTCTCCAATATCTCAACCACTAAACACATGTACCAAGAAAAGAAAGAAAATATATTAACTTTAAATGAACTTATAGCTAGGTCCAATTAAAAAGGAGTTCTTTATATGACTTTAATATCACATGAATCATAAAAGTGATAAAAACCCTACATATATCATGAGCAAATTTAATAATGCTGAATGGTATAAATATATGTATATATTATGGTCAAAGTACAATTAGACTCTATAACAAAATATAAATAACACTTTCTCTAAATGAACCAACCGTATTTCACATTAACCAATTAATGGTTTTCCTCCGCCTTCCTTTTCTTCTTCCTCTCCTTATTTTTTCACTTTCT
>CM025781.1:2064077-2106077 GCA_014636745.2 Centella asiatica | reverse complement strand
AACTGAATGAATCATGATCCAACTAATTGATAACCCATTTGTTAGGTATACGTATATTATTGAAGAAAATTTTTCAATTCAAAAATTTTCATGATTCCCACTTCATATCCACTTAAAAATACAAGAAAAAATATGTTCAAATAAAATCTAATCATTCTTTTTTCAAAATTTCTAATAATTGGATATGGAAAATAATAGTTTAAGGCTAGCTGTAATTATAAACGTTGTGAAATGAATTTACCCAAGACAAAGGAGGCAGCAAGCATGCCACCATGGCGGCTTCTAAGTGCAGGTTTGTTTCTCCAGTTGACATAGCCTTCCCATGTGTCTGCTTGATGTTCCACTTCCTACAACCATATATTACACACCAAGAGACAAAAATTAGTCAAATTATTTAGGACAAAAAAAGAAGGAAAATTTGTTGTTTCAAGAGTGAAATTATTAGAAAAAATTGAAAAATTCAAGAACAAGGCACTTACCATCAATTATTTCTTTGAATGAAACTTAAGAGTGGTAGTAAATCTTTAGGGGAAATTGAATTGATTGAGAACAAACAAGAATGCTGATGAGTGGTGGGGAATTTGAGGCTTTGGAGAAGAAAGGATCCAATTTATAGAGAGTGGTCTAGACCCTTTTGGAAAGAAAGATGCTAGCTAGCTATATATATATATAACCTATACATGAAACATCTGTTTGGAGGAATTGGAGTATGTGGCTTAGTCTTTTCAAAGTCTTTTTATAGTTATAGCCAGTATATCAAGAGTTTGCTTAATTAATAATATAGGAATTCTTTATAATTTGTTTATCACTTAGGAGAGAGAGAAGGAGAGAGAGAGAAGGAGAATGGGGGTGCGGGAGAGGAGAGGGGAGAGAGAGATCCAAGAGAGATGCTAAGTTGTAATCTATAAAAGATTTGCTTGGTTTAAATTTATAATAATGATGTATGTGTGGAATTACACCCAAATACACACATGATCGATATATATAGATATGTATATATATATTTTTAATAATATTAAAGACATCAATAAATATACAAATAAAAATATATAAAAATATATGTTAAATTTTTAATCATTAACTTTTAGGATGTAAATCCTTTGTATTTTATCGGTTCCCATAATATTTAGTTACGTCATTTTGTGTATATTTATTTGTGTATAATTGATATTTTTGACATCACTCGTATTTTTATACTCAAAAGAAAAGATGGAATAAAAGTGAGAAGCATCAAATCCTCATGGTTGCCAATGCAACTTGGAGATATATAGATGAGATAAGCGTAGTTTTGTGTTGTTTGACCACAGCTCTAACTCCCAATGCCCCGCCATTCATTTATCATTTATGGTATCTTGTTGCAAATTGGCAATACTGTCAATAGGACCACGTATCCATTTTTTTTTGTCTTCACCAAAACTTTCATATACACATGTTATTTTTTCCTTCTAAGGAAATTCGTTGATTATTTATGACAGTATCATGATATCTCATAACTAAAGACGACATTAGTCATGTTTGTTTCATGTTAAATTTTAGAGATTTTGACAGTGTAATTTATGCTATAAAATTTTATTAAAGTTTTTAAAATTTAAACAGAAATAAACAAATTTATAAATTAATAAATCAAGATATATCCTCTAATTTGTAAGACACTAATTTTAATACAAGATTGTGTATAAAATGATCATTATAAGGGACAAATACTAAATAAAAATTTTAAAAAAAATCCTAAAACAATTTAATTGGATGGGAGAAAACTACATGATGTATGCTTTGAACAAAAAGATCCATACCAGAAATATATCTTTTAAAGGCGTAGAGCCACATGATCGATTCTCTAAAACGAGCGCTTGACTTATCACATGGGAATCATTTAAGTAGTATGCCCTGCACTCTAATATGCATAGGTAACTTTTTGACTCTGAGAAAGTAATTTAATTTCTTTTCATAATCGAAATTAATTTGGTCCTTTTCTTAAGACTTGCTATTTTGTTACAACTGTGTGTGTAATTTACAAAAATGGTAAATATAATCAGCAATATTAAATTTGTGAACTAGGGAGGTTCAAGTTTTGCTGTCGACAATTAATACTGTTATTTGTGCAAGTTCTAGGCGCTGGATTCATTTGTAATTAACAAATAAAATAAAATAAAATTGTGAACTGAATATTAGAAGGAATAAGACAATTTCAACTTTATATGCTTTAATACACGTAGTATATGTAAGAGTATACCATTTCTACAAGTTGCATGAATAATTAGGTTTCTTATAATTATTTGTCAAATAGGATAAAACTTAAAAGGGAAGCAAAGGAATTAAAGTGAAATAAAGAAAAAGGAGATCGAGTACTTTTGCAAATGGCGAAGGGACTATATATATTGGAGTCATAAAAAGGAACGGTTATGGAAGATTGAAAAAAAACAATGAAGTGAGTCAAAAAAAAAAAACTGGTTTCTGAATTATGGACGCACTTACCCACTATCATCCACTCAACCAAGCCAGCTGCTCGTTAACAAAATCACACTAGTCTTTTACATAGTCTATCTTCAACCTAATAAAACTAATCATAATCACAATACTATATAGTTATTTAGAAGTGGGAGAGTCTCTCCCTCTCTCATAATATTAAGGATTCATCTATTAGATGGGGAAGGTCAGTCGTAATTTATTCATATATTTTATTATTATTTTTATGTGTGTTTTGAATGTTGTTTATCATTAGAAATGTAAAATTGAACAATAAAAAAATAATAATTTAAAAATAGAAATCAGAGTGAAAAATGACATAAGACATTGATACGTGTTGCAGAAAGTCATAAACTGTTTCTCTGGACTCTTTTTGTACGAGATTTTGAGTTAAATTAAGAAATTTAAGATCTATTGTAATATTTTAAGTTGTAAATTCTTAGTCACACTTTTACTAGGGGTAAAACCTTATTTTATTAAATTTCTCATAGTAAAATAGTTTTAGGTTTATTTTTCAAGTAAGAAAAGAATCATATATGAGATCAACTTATTCCTTATTTAAGGGAATAATTCTACAACCCTAGAGACACCAAATTTTTCAGCAATTCTATTTTCTCTTTGTATGTGTTTTTCATCAGCAAAGTTTCTCTTTTAGACAAAGGATATTCAAGACTTTGATTATCCATAAATTGTGAGATCGAATTGATTTTATTTATTATATTATTCTTAGGTATTTGTAGTTTCTCTATTTTTCAAGTTTATTATTATTTTAATTAATTCGGGTAGGTGTGCAACTATTTAATTGTCAAAATAATATACCGCTTTTTAGAATATTAACTCCGTAATTGTTTGAATGTTCTAATAATTGAAACAATTAACAATGTTGGTTTTGGTCAAATTTCTGATTGTTGTTATGAGATTTTGTAATCTAGTTTAAATGAACCGAACGTTTCGAGTTTGTTGACTAGAATTTGGTATCTCTAAATCGTAAGGTTGTCGGTTAATTAAATCATATGATTGTATCTATGGTTGTTCACTGGTAAAAGAAGTAATCATTAAATCGTATCTTGGTTATAGACAAATTAAAAAGAGATTAGTTGTTGATATATGTTCGACAACTAGAACCAATTTATTTTAAGATGATTGAATAATTCTTGCATCGATGATTAATTTAAAAAATCAAAGTTGAGAATAATATTTTGGCTAGTTTCTTTCATATATTTGTTAAATCCTCATTTTTTATTGTTTATGCATTTTACATTGACTTTTTAATTTTATTTGCTTTAATTCAAAATCTCCTTTTTTATTTTAATAGTTTTTGACGAAATAAGTAAATCTTAACCGATTTCTGTGGATACGATTCTACTTATTACTACCTACAAATTAGTTATTTTTTAGTAGCAATTTATTTATTTTTAATTCAACAACCATCGCTTCATTTAACTTAGTTGGTAGATCGTTGCTCTTACAATTGGATCGTTGTAATTACAGAATATTATTTTGATCGACCTTATTGAAAGTACATTTAGGTGTTATGCATCTTTTCAGAAACACGTACTGGGCACATAGCTGAAAGTAACAAATTTACTTTAAAAAGTAGCATAGATCCTCCATTCTTTACGCAGAATTGGTACTTCGAAACTTATATCTAGTGTTTGGCATGAGAAGCTATATATTCTTCTTTAGCAGTAAACAAATACTCCGTATTACCTTCTTCTGGCCGCTATAAGACAAAGATTGTCCACAGCAGTTAGTTATACCACTATATATATATATATATGGAGTAGTAGAGGTCATGGGTTGGCGATGTGATAAAAATATTTGCATTTAATCATTAGATCGGAAGTTTAAATTTCATAATGGTAAGATCAATTGGGTGAGAAGTTGTAGTATAAGATTTTCGCTGATAAAAAAACATTATATACGTAGTAGTAATTTTTGCTACCACAAATCATGCTGATCTCGATGGACTAAAATACAAAATTGATCATCAAATTTATGGGTCATTTGCAAATTACTCCATTGAATTTTATTTTTTTGCAAAACAGTTCCTTGAATCCATCGAATTATCGGCTCAAGAAATAGTTCTACCAAAAAGGAAATTGGAGGGGGTTGAAAAGAAATTGGTGGGGTTCAAGAAACAGTTTTATCAAAGAAAATTGGAGGAGGAATTTGTAATTGACACATAAATTTGCGGGTAAATTTTGCATTTTAATACTCCGCATGACATAACCCTAATTGAGAAGATCCATTTTTTTTGGTACTAAATGATACAACATATTCTACAATAATTTTAAATTTTTGTCAAACGCACAAATTTTTTTAGCTCCTGTATTGCATTACAAAACTCTATTTATTAGTTTTTATCAATTTATAATGAAAAATGTAACTCTTTTTGGAACATGCAAGTTCAACTTGATCAGGCAAGTTTAACCTTGATCGCCTGGGATTTCCTTTTGACCGTTTCTTTGACGTCGTTAATTAGTGTGTGTTGAGAAGATTTCCAATTTCAGTATGTTGAGTTGTACACGCTATATTTCAATAATGTCTATTTTAAACTTTATTATTTAATTAGAAGCAAATTATTGTATATGTATAATTGTATATACTATCTTCGTACTAAAATGTATGACGTTTGACTTTTTGTACGTATTTTTACATGAAGTTTAATATATGTTAAATATTTTATTTTTTAAAAATAAAAATTGAAGTTAAAAAATATTTTAAATGAAGATTAATATGATACAAAAATTATAATTATATAAAATATTTAACATATACTAAATTTCAATTAAAGTTAATTTAATAAAAGTTAAACGTTGTGCATTCTCGAATTGAGATAGTAAATGACTTATAAATCCTCTTTGAGAATGTAGTACGCCCGTATCCTATGAAAAATCTTTCCTCAGTCTAAATTTTTAATATTAAAAATAAAAACAATAGTAAATAAATAAATGGGAGGCATAATATATTCTAAGATAGAAATTTTAAAAATTTTATATAATGATTATATGCTCAGTATCGTATATAGATACTTTATTACAGATAAAAAAAATATACAGAGTATTAATTAATCATATATATCACCCTATTCGATAAAAAATTAATGAATTATTTAAAATTTTATTTTGAGAATTTGGTGGACTTTCTGTTATATATATGAATTTCATTATTTCGTATAGTAACTTAACTTATTTAAGCATGATTGTTATTTGTAAAGGAAATGAGGGAGACAAAAGGGATCAAAACCTAAAAGATGACTGAAACAACAGGGAAATCTTTTAAAAAGAAGTGGAGCAGATATCAAGCACAGATCATAAGCACCAACGTTCATAATGTAATTAATTTAGTTTCTAAAATAGAAAAATAAACTATTTGTTGTATGGATGTACGGAATGTTGTGTGTTTGTTTAGTTGACATTTATTTATTTAGAAATTTCAATTTCTTAGGAAGTGATAATTTATAAAATTGTTTGGTTGACATTTTAAAAAAAAAAAAGAAAATTGAAACCTCCTTAGCAAATAAAAGTTTTCACACAACATGAAAATTTAATTACTCACCCCTATTGGTAAGTCACATTTCTCGTATCATTAATTTAAAAAATGACAAAACTATTTCACAAAATTAATAATTGTGAATGATACAATAGTAAATTGAAGTATATTACATGGAAGTATATAGTTTACCAAATACAATGTAAGAAATGAATTATCAAGAAATGTAAATTAATTCATGTTACCCAAACGCGATAATGATATTTTATAGAAAATTTTTGAAGGAATTAAATAGAAAAAAGTACAATTTCCAATGGAAAGTGAATTCTCATATAAATCAAACAAGCACTATGTTTCATGTACTCCCTCCTTTTCTTAGTCGTCTTTGACTTTGTTTTACATTGTTTTAATTATATATGTTAATTATTTTATTTAATATTAATTTTTTATTCATAATAATCTTCATTTAAAATATTTTTTATTATAAAATTTTAAAAATAAAATAAAAATATTAACATGTGTAAAAATTCTCCTAAAACTACGTATACAAAAATTAAATGATAGCTAAAAAAAATAGAGGGGATATATAATAATTACTAGCTGAGAAACCGCACATGACACGGTATTTTTTAAAATCATTTTAATTGAATAGCTTTAATTAGTGGGACTAAAAATATAATTGATTTGGTTGTAATTATTTCATCGTGGATGATTTTGATTTGATTGCATCATTATTTGTTTTCAGTTGATTAGATTATTGTTGTTGTTGTTATTGATTACATTTATTTTGCATAATGTGATATTAGTCTTTGATTATTATTTATAAGAATAATTATTTCTAATATAATTTAAGAGAATTGACATGTGTTTAAGATGATCATGTGATCAAATCTTTTTAAAGACAAAGAAATAGAAAATTCAAATTTTAATGACTAAAGTTATTATAAATGTATACGTGAATGTATAAATTCTTAGTGATCTCTTTTTAATAGAAAAAAAAATTCCTCCAAAAAAATAATCCACGACAAACTAAGTGCTCAGTAGATTACAATTATTAATATCATAATATTTATTTTCAGTTAGGTACTTACTGATGCCAATTGCAAAAACAATATAATAGGTTAACCTTTGTCTAATTTAATTAATTTTTTCATCTAGTCGTTAGTTGTTAGATGATTTTTATAAAACTTAGATTCCTCTAATTATCGTATTACTATAATAAACTACAGTTAAACTCCGACCGAATCTGTATAGACTTTTAAAATATTATGGACTAAACCTGTTCGAGTAATACATCAGCTCGATACTGCCTACCTACTAAGAAACATTTACATATAGACACATGTACATAATGCATATCCGTTGTGGCAAATAGTGAAACACCACATAAAATTCATGCATATATATATATATATATATATATATATATATATATATATATATATATCAGCAGCCATATCAATAATATGCACACATGTTTTAAATCAATATTCTTATTTTCTTCAAAGCAAGATTTTGTTACCAGTTATATGTTCTTAAAAAGTAATTATATATGGCGTGCCAGCTATTCTATAGCTAGAAACTGATGTGAAATCACTATCCATATATAATCCAAGTGCGGTAAGCCAGTTATGTGGTCGATTATTATACATGTTCCAACCTAGTACAGCTAGTATATTTATTGGCTTAATGAAAAATTAGAATAATTTCTTAAAAGGCATTAATATTAAATTTGAAAAATCTTAATCTATAGTCCATATACTCTCTCATTCTCTAACAGGCCGGGAAGGATCCTCTCCTTTTATTCGCACATTAATATGGCGATACCGTTAAGGTTATTGATTAGTTTAAACCGCAAATAACATATTTTTATAAAGATCAGACTTAATACGTAAGTATAAGTACTGAATGAGAGTTGAGAATAATAGTAAGGATTTTGTAGGTCAAACTTATATATGTATATATATATATATATATATATATATATATATTGATACCGATAGTATTGAACTTAACACAACCAATTCAATTTTAGTTTTTACTCCTTCCGGAATGATAAGTTTTGACATTTGAACATTAATTAATTTGACCTGTAGTGAACATTAACGACACGAATATGAATTTCAAACAAAATAACGAAATTCCGGATTTACAAATTATTGAATTGATCGATACTCAAAAGTCAAACATTAAAATCATAATTGAAGCAAACTAAATACGGAGTACTCCGTTTTGTAGCTTCAAACAATAATGACTGAATTATGTCAACGGTTATTAACTAATCAACGGCTTATATATCTTAGGAGTACTATGTATGAATTTTAAAAATCGTGTCAATGTTTACAGATTTAATGATAAGAACTTTTTATTGCCATGGACCTTTTCTAGAGATGCTATCGTATATTGTGGATATGTACTCCATTTGTTAGCATAAGATGATAGTATTATAATGTGAGGAAGTAGACTATCAATACATAAGAAGTAATACTGGTATATATATATATAACAGCATAATACATATTTTTAAGCTTGATAAATCACTCGACTCCGTTATAATTTTATTCAACAATGATTTTAATAACGTCCAATTATTCAAAATTTATAGAGCTAGAATAAAATGTGAGATTTACCTTTTATAATTTGTGGGCGGTGGTATTGATTATGTTGATAGTTCTTTAATCAAGTCAAACTTAGGGTCCCGGGCGGCTCCGTAATTATTGAGTACTCAAAAATAAAAAAGATTGTGCGATGATACTAATTTATACAAAAAAATGTGTATAAATTAATGCCTAGGTACAACGACGCAATTATCAGGGGCGCACTCTACTACTGAGCTAATAGCCCGTCGTGCGGGCCTCCCACTGGGGGCCCGCTATGTCAAAAGCGAGAGAAACCCCATCCTCTCTCCTTTTTTCGCCCCCATGCCGCCACACGGGAGCATGGGAGCGTAAAAAGACCGATGAATGAACTCTAAAGAGTTTTTATTTTTAAAATTAATAACTTAAAATTTCTCATTATATTTATGTATATAATTTATTAGTACCTCTAATATTATTAATATTTAAAAAACATTATACAAGCTTCTAGCTAGCTAGTTCAGTTGCGATAGTTTGTGTTAGGGTTGACTTATGTCTTCTCTCTCAATGTACGATGCGTGTGATTCGGCAGGACCACCGGCACAATAACTCACAACCGGCACTGCCGCCAATTTAATTTCCTAAGTTCAATTATAATTAAAAAAATTTTAAATTAAATATACATTCTTAATATGTATTGATTAAGTGAAAATAGTGTGAGTTAATATTTAAAATGGTCTAATAGAAATGCAATCTAAATTAGTCGACATTATTCAGATACCCAACAAAAAGTACAAATAAAATTAGAGATCCATGTTAATTTTTTAAGTAAACGATGATATATTGAACTTCAAAACTAATGTCATTTAATTAATTTTAACGATTGAATTATTGAAATTTTATTGTTATAATAAAAATTTACGATTACAACATAATTTATATTTCAAAATTTTATCAATTACGTTAATTTTAAAATTCAATAAATTGTCATTTTATTCAATAAGTTAAAATATATATCTACCTTCAAAATGAAAGAAATATATATTTACTTGGACTACAGAGCACTAAACGCATGCATCTTATGAAATTGAAATAGCGAGTTGATGGGTTATCTTTTGTAATAAATTAAAAATATAAAAAAACTATATAGTGATTTCTTAAACATAATAGATATATAAAAATATCTATACTCTCCACTACATGAGACCTTAATATTAGAATGTGTGCAAATATATCAATGTGAGCGCGCATTGTTCATATTGGAATACCAAATATACCAAAACGGGCAGCGAATGTAATTAGTCTTCTGTCGTTGAAAACGAAAATGTAAAAACAAACAAACAAACAAAAGTATCAAATAAATTATCTTAAATGGGATATGTGTTTTAGTGATAATGGATAAAATGATGATAATGCATCAGAAATTTTATTTGAACCATGAGCTTTAATGCATGCTTTTGATCAGAAGGCATCTAAATCTCATTCTTAAAAATCCTTTTAAGAACTTATTCATTCTCACTTTTAACTTTAATTTGTAACCTTTAGCATGTGGAAACCGTAATTAGTAGGGTACATATGCCCGCCACCCAACCCCCCCAAAAATAATATAACAACTTGCCCAGTTGCTCAAAGTCTCAGACCATGCCATATAAAAGAAATTGTTGCCCCATATCTAGCCTACAAACTTTTAATCATATGTGTGTGTGTGTATATATTGTTTTATCAAATTTTGTTATAAAAAATGTAAATTGAGAGAAGTTTTCCTTGTCAAGGAGTAGCCAGACTTCAAAGAGATTTACAATAGTATTTTGAAATTATCCAAATAAAGATTTTAAACAACTAAAACAACCTTGATTGACTGATATCTATATATTTTAACGAATAAGCGTCTAAGTAAACTTGTTAAGTTTATGCATATAACGTCACAATAATTCACATCACTATAATTTTACATTAATTAACTGTTTATAGTTACATATAGGATCAGCCCGGATAGATCTCCTAACATCTTGCTAACAATAAGATATTTATGTTAATGAAGAAATATTGACCTACTTCCTTGAGAAATGAATTTCAAGAGGTTTTTTTATATACAAATTAAGACTCTCTCTCTCCCTCTCCCTCTCTAATATATATATATACACAGAGAAAGTGAATATGTGGTATACTACACCTTAACATTAGACGTAGATAACCACTAAAACTACTTAGTTTTGATATTTAAAACATAAAAATAAAATCATAAATTTTCATATTAAGAAAATAAAAAATAAACAAATCTTCATACTACTACCCACCACCGTCGTCCATCGCTGCCCACCACTGTCGTCCATCGCTGCCCACCACCACCTCCCATCGCTGCCCACCACCGCCGCCCACCGTCACCATTCATTATCCCGCTCACTTTCACCATCCATCACCGTCACCCATAATGGTGATTATGTTTGTTTAATTTTTATTTTTTAATTATTAAAAAGTGTTTATACTTATTTTTCAATATTTTCATATTTTTTATATCATTAAAACTTCAAAATTATAAATTTTAGTGGTCATCTACACTTAGTGTTAGGTGTCGCTTGCCACATGTTAACTTTCATATATATATATATATTAGAATTAATATATTTGACTATAAGCATGAACGTGCATACAAGAGTTAATGTATTTGACTTTAAGCATGAACGTGCATACACCATAAATCAAGGATTATAAATTAATCATCGAATAAAATAAACAAAAAGATAATACTTGGCGGGCACACAGGCGAAGAAAATGATCAGGTGAGTAATCTGTCGCTAACCGCTACTTGGGAATATTATGATTGCCATCTCTCCTCTCTAGCTAACGGCTTATTAGGATATTGAGATTGTCATATATCTCTCTCACACACATGACTAAATCATCATCTGTAATATTTTTTGATTTAGGGTTTATAAAATTATTACATAAATAATTTTCTTCGTTTTTTAGCTCCTTATATTAAGAAATGTAAACTCACTTGTCATTTTTTAAAAATTTATAATAGGGATGAATCACCTATTGTATCAAATTAGTTAATTTACTTGCGTGTTTTTAATTTATTTGCTTTATTATATGTTTCATTTTCCGTTATATAAAATCTTATTTAAAATAGAATAACTCTGAATGTCTCAAAATATAAGATATTATATTTAATGTTTTAGGTAAACCTCGCCTCCTAAGCAAATGCCCATTCCATATATCTCCTTTCCTCAATTTCTCCTACGAAAAGCTAAACACCTTAATCTCAATTCTCTCCTCTCTTAATCCCTTTTTCAACTCTTGACCAGACAGGTGATGTTCATTGCATCAAACATGCATTTCAATTCATGACAAAATCGTCTCTATTCTCTTTATTAATATATATCAAGCAACACTTTTTCCACATCAATCAGGTTCCTATGCTTTCCATGAAGCTAAAATCGGTTATTTTGATTCTTGAATTGAACAAGATATGATCTCACAAAAGCAGATGCCCCCATCAAACATTATTAAGCTTAACATCACCGTGCTAAAGACATAAAGTTCTGTCTGCTCATAAATTAGTTGTGCAAATATATGAACAAAAAATTATTAAAGGTCAAAAATCGATATTTTAGCATGAAACACGGTCCACAATTTTATCTATTAATCAAGATATTGCTTCCCGCATCCTTTGATCAAGAATTCAAGATATTGCTTCCCACATCATTTTGTTCCAGTAGTGCTTATGCACCAAATTTGCAAAGCTTAAATTTTAGATGCCAAAAATAAGATATTTTCAATTCCTTAACCCCCCACCACACCCCCACCCCCACCCCCAAATTCGCATTTAGTCTTCCAAATTGAAGTTTGAAAAACCACGAGTACTTTACCAAAAACCTTTGGGCGATGGCTAGTGATTAGTGACAAGAACTACAACTTCATTAGGAATGTATACGGCTAGTGATAAAAAGATAAAAATACATTTTGATTAGTGACAAGAACCCTCAAAAAGATAAAAATACATTTTGTTGTATACGGCTAGTGATTAGTGACAAGAACTACAACTTCATTAGGCATGTGAAATCCAGTTAGCTGCAACACTCAGTTTTGTGTGTTGCATCAAGGTAATATAACTCAACTGCAGTTATTAACTTTCCCATCAACTTAAATGGATCCCAACCCCTACATCAAGTTGATTATCACCACGTGTCATCGCTTTATTCATGTCTGACACAAGGTCGTAGAATTTTGTAATAACAGAACCATCTTCTAAGAATGTAAGCTTAAACTTGATTGTCCTAAGAACCAGTTCACATCTCTTGCCAAGTTAATGCCGAGTGGCTGATGCCGAAGGGGTGGTAATAGATTGCTAGAATAAACCATCGTTCTAAAGGTCCCCGCCGCCTAGTTCGATGTGTCCCCCATCTAGACGTTAAACGGTTCTACATTACCTAACGCTTAAGTCCACATAATACTCGCATAATTCTGAATAATCACATATAATGTCTATTTAGACCCTAGGTTGTTCTTTTACCGCCTAAATCTAAAGTCTTTTATAATGCTAAACTCAGTATTCGTCCCGTTAAGTCTTCCTAATACTAGCAATTGACAATAGTTAACACCAGAACCCCCAAACCTGAAAAGAGAAAAGAAAACCTCTAGCAGCAATATAGCCGTTGAGGACGTGTGTTCTGGATTGCACGAAGCATGTCTGTCGTACATGGAATGTGATTCATGGTAGATTAAATCAGGGTTTTGCTTTCTCGGGAATATAACATCAGGTCCTAAAAAGATTTGTAAGTTCTAACAGAGAAAGTAAAAGCAAGGAATAATATTGATGGATGCTACTTGGAAACAGTTCATATGGCTGGAAAAGAAAAATATGTGAATTCCACAAAAATTATCAGTAACTTATTTTATTTCTTCCGATTAAAAGGTAGGAACTAAATAATTATTATAGTATATCTGTGTGGGTTATTTAGCAGACCCTAATCTTTCTGTCCTGCAATCTATAAAAGAGCATTGGTCTTTCAAATTTGAAAAAAAAAAAAAAAAAAACACTTGGGAAATCTTAAATTCTTTTCGGGAAATTGTAAGGTCAACTACTGGTATCTAGTTGAACCAATTAAGGAAGTATACACTAGAGATATCTGTTATCTAGTACATGTGCTTAGCCTAGAAAGGATAATCTAGATGCTGCTTTCAAATTAATTTGGTATGTTAAAGATACTACTGCTCGAAGACTGTTATTTCGACGCACACATTCTCTGTCCTAAACAGCCTACTGTGATGCAAGTTGGGCAATTGTGCTGACGCTACAAGGTCCATATCTGGTTACTGTATTGTACTTGAGAATTCCCCCGTGTCCTGAAAAAGTAAGAACCATGCCACTGTTTCAAGGTCTTCTCCTGAGTCCGAGTACAGAGCTATGGTAAATACATGTTTTCAACTGTTGTGGATCACTTCAAGCAGATTTTGTGTTTTGGAACTATTTCATTACAATATGACAATAAGGCTGTCATACATATTACCTGTAATCCGATTTTCCACGAACGTATACCTTACTAATCACATAAACATTGACTCTCACCTGGTTCAAGATAAAATTTTTGGAAGGTTTTCAGTTCCGGTGTCCTTACAGCAATCAGGTGGTAGTTTTGTTTACAAAGTCATCATCTTCATCCCTGTTGCAGTCTAAGTTACATGGACTCGTATGGAGTGTCCAATCAGATACGAGTATTTTGAAGAATTCAACACAGGTATGTCTCAAATTTGACACCATTTTATTCTAAGATGAAGCGTCCCAAACCACACTCTTATCCGAGTGTCGAGTGTCAGACACGGTAGTTTGTGTCAACACTAAGAGTCCATGTAACATATGTTGCAGTATCTCATTTCCAAGTTGAATGTGTGCAATGACTTCCACCGTTCAACTTGAGGGGATATAATAGTGTATCTACGCAAGTGGTTTAGTGCGGCAATCTTGTAAGTAGTGTGTAAAGATGATAGTTATGGGAGTAAGCTGTCAAGTCTGTGTATCTACTCAACTTTACCAACTTTATTCATATCAGTAATGGCATGTGCAGAAGATTTATATGAGTCTAACAACAAACTATAAAGTGAATATGTACAAACATGGACATTGGCTCTTGAAGCAGTTCATATGGCTGGAAAAGAAAACAATGAATTCACAGAGATCGACAGTTTATTTCTTTTCATCTGATTAAAGGGCAGGCACAAGATGATGGAATGTTCAAACAATTTATACGAGTCATCAATATATTTAATTTTACAGAAATTATACAAGTTAATAATGTACAAATTAACATATATGGACATAAGTGTTGCATAGCTATGATAAAATGTTCGTGTTTATCATAGCTATGTAGAGCAGTGCAAGTGCGGGTCACACATTAGCATCTTATTTCTATCTACACAGTTGCTGAAGACAAACTGTGGCCACTTGGATTCTAATAGCCACTTCAAATTTAGCTACAACAACACAAAAAGAAAACAAAGCAAAACAGTATCAATTTTGTCCTACACTTTTTATAATTACATTAGGTTGCTCGACAGAATCATGAAAAATGGGCATTAAGCTAGACCATCAATGATCAATGTCCTATCACAAGAATGGGCCTTTGGTCTTCATTCTTATGGAGTTGTACAACGTTAATCCTTAAAAAGACACAAATTAAGATATCTGATAACACAATCGGCCTTCTATGAAGTGCAAAAGAAAATGGGCTATTTATTAGCAAACAAACTTTTTCATGGCTGTAAGTTGAAGACTAAGAAAGTAAGCAGGAGCAGTGTTATTTTTGTAGCCTGTTTAGTATGTGACCACATAGCCCAAGCTCACTACAGAAGCCCAAAGTTAGAATATTAACACATCTGAAATTCAAGAATTGGACAAAATCATCTAAATCTTTTCTCAAGTCAGTACGAAAAGCTCCATTCTGTTCATATCATTTACAGATAAGAAACAGTTTGGTCTTATTATCTACAGATAACAAATAAAGTTTTCTTATACACATGTCCCAGTCTCTGGCATTACTTGGATTTTTCTAAGTCTTTTTGTTATCAGAACTATTACCTCTTAAATATAAACAGCGGGCATCACTTCAAGCTTCATAAAACATTTAAAATCAAAAGTTTTGTCAAGCATAAAATTGCATCAAGCAAACAAAATGCATGATAAAGGGATTCTTTTTTGATAAGAAATAATAGACATTTGACAACTAGAGAGGAATCAACCCATTTGGATATTTTAACAGTTTCCTTCTTTAATAATTTATTTATTATTATAATATACTTTAAGCAGCATCGTTTGATGTAAGAATAGTACATATATGCTGAAAAAAAGCAATGTTTTTTTAATAGAAATTGGACACAATTTTACATTTCACATCGACTAGGCTAAAAGTTATTCTCCTATTGAAGACATAACTTATCCTCAAGACTTAAAAAATTGAGAGAAATACTCCCACTTCGAAACAAACTCAATAAATTAAAGATTAAGATCCTTATAGTTATTTTTCCTTCGGATAAGCTAACTGAGAAAAAGTATTAAAATATGGTGGGAAAATTCAAATATGCGATAAACAGGGGTGAGTAAAAAAGAACGTCGAGTTTCTAAAATTGGAAGCAGAAACATTTAATTGGACTTCTGTATCCAGCCGGAATGTTTGGTGCAGATCCACCATCAAGAACTTCATGAAGTTGTTTCTCATTAGTTTTTGTAAAACCATTGAATTCAAAAACACCAGGTTCTAAAAGATTATATACCTAACGATTGGACTATATAAGGAAAACTGAGGCTAGGCTTAGCTAAGGTTACGTATTTTGTACTATTTTCAAGAAAGACAAAGATAAGGGTTAAGTAAAAATATTAGTTTAGTAAGATTACGGAATACTAAAATTACTTTGACCTAAAACGTGTATCGAAAGAAAAGGTAATGACGTATGCATAATTGTTTAAAATCACAAAAATCAAGGGATAATTAATGTAATATCGTCTTAAGAAGAATTAATTCAAAATTGTAATTATAGTGTCAATTGTCAATAACGTCGTAATTTTATTTTTGTTCAATTGTACGAAACTCTTCCATCTTACTAAAATAAGAGATAGGAGTAAGGTGGGAAATGATATGAAAAAAGGGAGTCTAAGTTAGCAATGCTACGTACTTTTGATTTTGCACTATATTTTCAAGAAAGATAATTATAATTTAAAGTTTTTTCAAATAGTTCCGCCCTAAGATGGAGCGAAGTTTGAATATTTAAGGTGCCAATACAAGGCGAGATTTTTAGTTAAAACTTAAAAGGACATGTTTTCTTTGTAAGAGCAAATTCTCAAATATGCCAACCTTACAAGGACTTCAAAACCCAACAACCTTGACTTTAGCACAATCACAAATTTGCTTGCAAAAAGTAACAGAATCTTAAAAACAGTGTTCACATGTACACATACTCCAAGTTATACACAGGAATGCAAGTTCGGACAAATTAAATATAATACGTACCTACTTTGATACTCGCAATACTTTATCCATATTGACAAACGTGCACAGAAAATCCAGTCATGTCATTCATTTTCGCACTGTTGCTGTACTGGATAAAGAAATGTGTGCCAAATGGGAAATCCATGCCGATTCTTAGCCCGCAAAGTCCGGTAAATACAGGTGCATTCTGAACATTTTGAGATATCATAATTAAACCACTTTAAAATGCAAAGATTCTCAAAAGAAAAAAACTAAAACTAATCATTGGTTGTTGAACAAAGTTGTACAGAAACTTATACGGAGTGGTTAATTAAAATAAAATTAAAGTGTTTATTCAGGCATTTTGTCGAACACTTCACTTCGGTGTGTGACACGAGTGTGCTTATATACATTCCATTCCTTGCATGGAGATGGAGCTGCGTTTGGAAGTCGATTCGGCTGCAATTTCCTATACGTACTTGTATATTCAAATGAAGTATTAGGCATGACACTTAAAAGAAACAACTCTCAATTTTTTTTTTGTTACACTAGAAGTCACCACCTTAATATTCACACACATTCACTCACGCACTCATTAATAATTACTCATTTCGTTTTTTAATACATGTTATTTTAATTTTTGATAAATAAAAAAAATTAGATGTTATTCTCACATTTTAAGGTACATTCAAAATCTTTTTCTTTAATACTACCTTAAAGTAATGAATTAAGGGTAATTTTATAATATTAATAATAAAATTTATAACTTTCTCGTATTTTAATCATTTACTTTATCTGTGTTTTCGAAATCTGACCATAACTAATAATCAGTGAAACTAACTATTATGTCAACAAATCATCGTTAATACAAAGTTATAATCTTTTCAGATCGTAACCTTAACACTAACATGTAGGGAGTATGGTTTTTTTTACAATTTCCTTGTAGAGTTAGAGCCTATTACGATGAATCAAGAAATTATATACTAAACCTCACTGTTATATGGGAGATGAAAATAAAAACAGAATAGACATGTGATTAGGAGAAAAAAATAATAGATGTTTAGAGATTAACAATAAACTACGTACGATGTATTCCAGACATGTATTTAGATGGTATCTATAACTCTTTTTAGAAAAGGTCATGAGTTCAAACTCAATTGACATAATCCTCAATTATATCAAATTATTAATTGAAAATAAAAGAATACAATGTAAAACAAAACCAGATTGAAGAACCAGTTAAAAAGAGGTCTCCTCACATTCTAAATATCTATGAAACAAAAAAGGAAATTCAGTAGAGAAAGAATAACACGTTCACTGCATTGCACCCTTAGTAGAGCAACAATAGTTAATTTACCAAAATAATGAGTGAAATTAGAACGTACATCAACGGTTAAATTTTAAATAACAATAATATCCTGTTAATCATTTTCGTCTTATAGATCCTCTAGTGGGGTCAACATGTTTCTCCATGGGGATTACGTAGATGTATTTTAATCTAGACTATGTAAAGTTTAAGTTTCTTTCCGGGACTCTAGCCCCTTTTGTAGCAAAAGGGAAAAAAAAAATACATTGCACGGCTAATCATGGCGGATCTAGAAAAAATTGTTAGGGAGGGCAGTAATTATTTTTTAAGAAATGCAAGAATATAAAGAGAATAATCCAATATCTAAATGTTTTTGTAGTTAGAAATTTATATACCTCCAATTCTAAAGCACTGATGAAATCTTATGACAAAAATGTACATATACAGTAATTTAATTTATTATATTCCAAGAAAATATAGTAATATACTTAACAAATACATAGTATATGAAGAGAAAAAAAAATTACTTTTTCAAGTTTTTAATAAATGTAAATTATAAATATGATTTTAAAAATCTTTGACTATTTAGAGAGAAGTCTAAAATTGGTAATGTGTAGTGTTGAGATTATTTTAAGATGAATGATGAAATTTCAAAAAAAAAAAAAAGAAAAGAAAAAAAGAAGAAGTTAAAATGTGATGAAGAGGATACATGGGGTTTTAAAGAAGTAGAAGGAAAAGCGAAGGAATGCAAGGAGACTTGAACTCTTGCATATCGCTTGAAATTTAGGTATCTTAGCAACCACCCACTGGTACTACAATCAAGCCTAATTCAAGTATTGGTGGTATAAATTATTTTTCTGAAATCTCAGGTGTTTGCCACCCCTAGAGCTAATACCTCTTTATTTAATCAAAATTGCAAAGCTTCATTAACATCAAGCAGCGTAACTAATTTGATATGATTAAATTATCATCCCTATTTATTTTGAGCATAGCAGGTAAACCTTGGTCAGTTGGTCGATTCTCTGCAGGTACAAGTTTAAAAAAGTAATTTTTCATATAGCGATCGAAAATTTTATTCTTCTCATTGAGTTTTTATGCTATCATTTATACTAATATGTATATTAATATCTCATTACAGGGGTATTATCGGAAAACAAACAAAACCTGTATTTGAGCCCAAGAAGGAAGGCCTTTTTCACTCCCATTCAGTCGTCTCTCTTTATATAAACCCACAAAGGCTCTCGCCCCCAGGGAAGAATCTCCTTCAGTCTGTCTCTCTGTCTATCTGTCTATCTACCCTCCTTCCCCTATAGTTTTTACCTCTCAGCTTCTTCTGAGTGATGGGTATGAGCTATCCCTGTTCTTACAATTTTCACATGGCTGCAATTGTCAGCACAAGCTTCTTTAGACACAAAGCTTGAACTGAATTTGAAGCCCCATTGCTTTTGTTCTTTCCCTTGTTTTTCCTTCCTCCCAAAAGTCTATACAACTGTTGGTGATCCCAAAATTCAGAATTAGGAAAAAAAAAAAAAAAGGGGTCTATGTATGGAGAAAGATAGAGCCTATGATGATTCTGACATGACCCTTTTGCTTCCAACTGAAAGACTCCCTTGTTCTACACAGCTTCTTGATTCTTTCTGGATTTCCAGTTCTTCCCCTTCTTTCCAAGGTCGTTTTCTTAAATTTATCTACTTTTTACACTTAATTTATGCATCTCATGTTTTGGGGGTTTGAGTGATATGTTTCAATTAATTTTTCTTGATTTTCTTTCTCTATCTGGACGTAAAAACTCACGTGTTTGTATGAAATTTTACACTTTCATCTATAATATGTATATGGCTTAAATGTTTTAACTTTATACTGATTGTCTGATCTCATTTATGGAGTTGTAGGACTGAGAATCCCTGCTTAGTTCTCTTAATGAAGTGAATATATATGGTCTTTGCATAGTTATTTGTATAATCTTATATGTAGTTCTTGGATCTTCTATATGAATCTTAACTTCAAGTTGTTGATGTGCAATAATTAAGTGCATCAATAGTTTTGACCTGTATTCCTGTTTATAGCCGGCTGACTGAATATTTTGTTTCATAATTCTGTACTGGCGTTTCCGTTTCATATATTTGGTTTTTGGACGCCCATTGGTGAATTTTGTAGCTAATGTAAGATGTGAATTGTATATGGTAGCTATATATATTGTTGTGTTACAAGAGATTTTGATGAATGGTGGCAATATCTATGTTCAGGTGACTCTGTTTCAGGCTCCAAATCCATGCTTAACTTCCAAAACCACACAAAAGAAAACAGTAAATATCATGGGGGATTCTTTCCTTCTCTTGATAAAGATGAAATTGGAAGTGAGGACTACGATCCTTGTTTCCATCAACCCGAAAAGAAAAGGCGCCTCACGGCTGATCAGGTTCACTTCCTTGAGAAGAGTTTCGAAATAGAGAACAAACTAGAACCCGAGAGGAAAGTCCAGCTCGCAAAGGACATTGGTTTGCAGCCGCGACAGGTTGCCATATGGTTCCAAAACAGGCGAGCGCGGTACAAAAACAAACAGCTTGAAAAGGATTATGATTCCTTAAAAGCAAGTTATGATAAACTTAAGGTTGATCATGACATTCTCCTCGAAGAGAATGAGAAGTTGAGAAATGAGGTGGTTTTAATCAGACCAACTTTTGCATTTGATCATTTCAAGTTTTCAACTAGTAATTAGCATTATCAGTTCTATAATATTTCTTTTTTTCCTTCTTTACACAATAGGTAGAATTACTCAAAGAAAAAGTGCTTGTGGGAGAGAAAGGGAAGGCAGGGTTAGACTCATGTAATCTCCTCAATTCAGTGGATGCAGAAGCAAAAAAGCAACCAAATCCGATTAAGGTGTGTGCGAATGCAACTAGTTTACCTATGATGGTGATTAAGCAGGAAGACGCGAATTCTGCAAAGAGCGATGTTTATGATTCGGACAGCTCACATTATGCTGACAGAAACCATAAATCTTTAATTGAGACGGTTGATTCTTCTTGTGTTTTCGAGCCAGATCAGTCGGATTTTTCTCAAGAGGAAGACGATGGTTTCTGCAGGAGTCTGCCATTGCCGAGCTTCCCAAAGCTCAAAACTGAATGCTACAACGATTTAAACGTGGATTCTTGCACTTTTGCAGATTCAGTTGAAGACCAGCCCTTTTGGTTCTGCTCTTATTAATAAGCCATCATTAGAATTTAGGAGTTTTATGCTTTTTGGTAATGTGTAGTCTTGTGCAGTATTATTATTATTGTGTAATTAGATTTTGTAAAAATTTATGAATAAATGTTAGCTCTTTTGCTACTACCTAGATAATGCAAGTTATTGTTCTCGGTCTTTGTTCTTACTCCACCTTCAAGCTTCTGCCGCAATGCTGCATTTAGAGTTCTTGTAAATGTGAATTTTGTTTGTGTTTAAGACGCGATTTACACATCATTTTATTCTTTTCGAAGTTTTTGCTACATTTTAGAATCGATATTCATCGGTTTAAATAAAAACTATACGTGATAAATGAATTATTCAATAAATTTATGAATAAATTTTTTTCTATTATTTGTTATTTTTTTACTATCAATTTAGTTACTCATTTATCAAGTATAATTAATTATTTCTTTATTATCTATTTAATTACTCATTTGTTAAATATAATTAAAAACATAATTAACAGACAAAATGTACTAAAAATGAGTGCAGTGGTGTGGTCTATCTCTGTGTCTAAAATTACTTGTACTACACCTACATATGGAGCAATAGACAAACGAAACTTTAAAAGTTTCATATTTCTAAGGCAATAAGATTTTTATAGAGGATAAAATATTCGAAAAGTTACTTGAGCAGTGCTGCTTATTTTAGTATAAGCAAGAAAGTCAAGATTTCTGAGGGTTTAATTTCAACAATTTTTTCACAGAGTTGATGAGACTTTTATCCAAATATATGGCCTTACAGATGTTGACAATTTGCTATAATTATCATCTTCCAAATATGGAGTAAAACCCTCGTACTTATCAGCTGTTAGAAAATTGATAAAACTTGCTGATGAAAGTTGTTATGCCGTGGGTGTTTTATTTCCTGTTACATTTCAATAGATTATGTCATATATATTTATAGTTCTTTTTTAATTGAAACTAAAATCTTAGTTGAAGAATAACCACCTATAAGACTTGTGACATTATATATAACACATTATATTACGGTTGATCTCATTTCCTTCTCGATGCAGATTGTTGATAGAACTTTTATTGATAATTTATCCTACTTATTAAAATTATGCATTTGTAAAACATTTATTTGTTCAATTTGTGTGGTCTCCAGTAAGTTGATGTTGCGCGGAATTAGCAAGTCAAAATTATGCAATGAAATATAATTATCATACTACATTTTATAATATCACACTCAATATAAATCTTACGATACGTACATATATCATGACGCAATGAATGTTTAGTGGAGTAAAATATTCGCCTCTATAGGAGATCAACAGTTTCTTTTAATTATTTCTTAAAATAATAAATAAAAAAAAAGTTGTCCAGTCTTTATGACCGTTCGAACTCAAAAGTTTGTCATGAATCGTTCCTTACCTCTATATGTATAAACATTAAATTATACATAATACAAATATTCACATTCACACACACACACACACATAAATAATGATAATGTCATATTCAAAACTAAACTCCACTTATCACTAGTCTTTGAGTTACGAAGATGACAAAGACTTGGGGGTCGTAGTAAAATGCTTATAGAAATGACAATAGCTTCTTCCTTTTCACCTAGGACTTCTTGTACCTGTGGTCCAGACTTCCAATAATCGCCCCGTTGTGCCTGTGGTTTCAGACTATAACAACTTGCTTAATTAGATAAGCTATAAATAATTTTCAATTTTTATCTAAATAAAAGTTGATAAAAAAAAATTTTCGATTTTGTTATACAAATAATGAAAATATAAAAGCTTCTATCATTATGATAACAATTTATTGCTTTTTATTTTAATTTTCTTGTTTTAAAATTTTAGGCGAAAGCTTCCCTAGCAAGAACCATAACATTTCACTGACATTTGAACCCACCAAGAAAGAATACAAGCAAAATTTGAGGTCTTAATCAGATATAAATACAAGATGTAAATACGTCAAAATTCAAGGTAACTAGCGAGATTCGAGTCGGAAAATGAATAAATTTGTATACAAGGAAAATATGGTCAAATTAAAGACAAGTTGATTATTAAAATAACTTATCATAACTGGGTTTTCTGCATTATTATCCAAGTATTGTGTACGCATAGATTTGGAAAATAAAAATAATTTTAATATTTTATTGGATTCATCTTTACTTGCCATGCTAGCAATTTGACTAAATTTTATTCTCATTGTGAATGGCATGAGAATAAACAGACAAAAAAAATGTGGAAGTGGTAGCTCATTTGAAGGGGATAAATATGAACATTTAAATGAAAGGGAGATTAATTAAACGTGGAATAGAGATAGGGAAGAATATCTAAGGAACAAACGAATGGACGGTCGCCACGTGTGTTGAGATATAGACGAGATGAGAAGCCTTTGGATGGCATCCTTTAGAAAACATGCCACGCGATAGGGTGCAGAGGTCAGCAGTGGACCCACAGAGATAGTGAATAGAGAGAAAACGTGGACGGTGGAGATGAAAGCGAAGGTGCACAGATGGATCCATGTCCACCAGTACTTTTCACTAGTCGAATCGACCACACAATGTCACGATATATAAAAAAAATATACATATATATATATATATATATATAGGACGACGACACACGTGTACCATCACTATGGGGGCCAATTCCCACGTGCACATCCACATGGCTACTTGCCATATCTTCCTTTCCCTCTATAATCTCTTGTATATTGAATGCCCAAAGATCAAAATTAATAATCCTGTATATATTGTTGAGTAGTCGATAGAAAACCCATCTATTTAATTTGTAAAATTGAACCGGAAGATTTCGGATTCAACTCGACACCTCCATCGCATCTCATTACATGAAGAAATTGACAAGTACATCCTTTTTAGTTTGTTTATAATTAAAATTTAGAACTCTATTTGAAAGTGAGCAACATTTAAAAAAAAAACTTTCTATACCTCTAAATTTAGTAATTAAAGAAGAAGAAATTAATAATATATCAAACTTGCGTTTTTCAATTGTTCTGCTCTCTCATTGCGGTGAAAGAAGTACAAAAACAATTGAAAATGAAGAACCAGACACATAACTAGGGTTTGGTGGTGGGTGGGGGTGGGGGTGCAAAGGAACATGAATGAAATCATTCTCATGCTGATGTTTCATCCAGAGCAAACATGAATTGTTAGGAGCCTTGCGTTATTTTGTCCTCTTCCAACAACATCACAACTGTACAATGGTTTATGATTGCTGATCAATCTTGTTGTTTGGAACTATTAATTCTACCATATTCTTCAGACCATTATTCACACTAATATTTTCGCCATCACATTTCTATAATTATAATGCTCAAGAAAGAAAAGGTTGTCACGTTTGAAAGGGAAAAGAAAAAAATAATAATGAACGAATTGTTGAGCCTGCCCAATTCATACCTAGGATGTTTTATGGCCTTATTTTAACAGTTCATAAACTACTGAAGTGTCCAGCACATACATAACTATATAAGATGGGCACAAATATATGCATATTGCCCATTCAAATAACAAATGTCACTTTTCATTTTTTCCCCTTTTCTGGACCTTCAGAAAATGTGCACTACCTTAAGAATCTTATTGTGATTATAACCATAATGGACAACATTTTTGCAACTTTTTCTTTACACAAAAGTTGAACCCATATGATAACGGCTCTTTTGAAGCCTCGATTACTTGAAATTCTTCAAAAGCATATAGTGAAAGATTACAAATTGAACACAAAACACAAGAACTAGAGCAGAAAGCATAAAGATTACAAATTGAACACACAAAATGATAACTATAGCCTAAAGCAAAAGTTTAGTAATGCTTGCACGTATCAAGCTAACTTTGTACTTGTAGCCCATTTCTTTTCCGAGCTACAGGTGTTTGCACTAGTTAACCAAATATTGACCACTTCTATCAAAAGTTTAAACTTTTTTTTTTTCGCCGGCTAACCTTTTAGAATAAAAGGTGCCCACTCATCCAAGACTAAGCAAAATAACATGACAAATACTCATTAGTTCATGTAGTACGGAACTTGTTTATTTTAAATAAAGTCTAAAATTTGAGTATCATGAATAGAAAAAATAAATATCAAGAGAGTTTCCCTCCATAAAGATTTTGATCCCTCTTCAATTCAGATTAGTCAGAGTCCAAATAAACTATCGGATATTGAATGATTTAAAACAACCCCTCCCCCCAAAATAATAATAATAATAACATAAATCAAGTTGCTTCTAAAACTTGTACATGATATCTAAATTTTCAAACCCATCTGCCTACTTGAGGCTCTACATCTGTAAGGATGAAACCAGAACATTTCCATAAGAGATTCACGTTATAGAAAATAGCTGAAGACAGCCAACCCCACCAGGTGATCAATGTTCAAAAAATTGTCAATAATAAGGTTATATAAAACAAATACATGATAAAGAAAAATATCCCTTTAATAATGTATATAAATGACAGCATTAGCCAACTATTCATTCGTATGAAACATTACACAGGCTGAGGAATTTAACTAGGGTGGTAAATTTTCATGGCAGCATAAGAAAACGACGAGGCGAATACCAAAACCGATTATTCGAAAACCTAAGATTCTATCCTGGAACAGCATGCTACTACATAGACCTATGCATGCTGAACAGAAGGAGAGAAAGCCATTCTTATTAACTCTCACTTTTCTCCCACAAACTCCAAGTGCAGGGTGCAAGTTTACGTACATATGCTGATATAAAATACTTCTGTTTCATTCATACCCTAAAAGAAATTTGCTAGAAAAACATACTCTGGCTATTAAACAGTCAAAAGCTCTTGATTTGGGAAGTATGTTTATCACTGCGCAGTTCTGGCACATAGTTATATCTCTAATCAAGCTTATTTAGGGAACTCATATGTCCACATAAGATTTTTATACTTCCACCTGTAGGTCCCATATTTGTACCAATGTGGAATCAAACATACTCTGACCTATGCACGATGTACCACGCAAGATGTACCGAGCGCATCAAACTATTGTACCAATGTAGAATCACTTGTGGAAATATCAAAAAATTATGTGAAAATATAATTTCTCTGTATTTATAGTTAAAATTAGAATAGGACTGACGAAACAAGTTGAAAACTAGTGAGATATCCCAACCTATCTATATTTGGTGGGTTCAATCAATGCCCATTTTATAAATATGGCTTAGAGTTTGATCCATAAACACAAATAATACACCCAATCTGATTAACCTAGTTCAACCCACAATAACGTTAGGACGGAGGAAAATGTCAATGGAGGAAGACACATGGGTCATACTGCTAGAGTAAAGATGCCATCAGATGAATACAAATTTATCTGCTTAAACAAGTCAGACTTCATAAGATGTCGGTGAAGACCTAGAGATAGAATCAAGTAGGGCGTGAAGAACGGCTGGCCGGGTCTCGACCCTTCAGGAGCAGAAATATTGGACACAGTGGCTTCAGATTCCACATCAACAGTGAGAGAGGAGGTCGTCAGTTAGTGCAATTTGTGAAGACAACTACTAATTATAAAGAGGTGCTTAGTTCTAACAGTGTTTCTAGTTCATCAAATCTACTTCTTTTCAACATAATATGCACTGTCTAGATTAACCCCAACCTAAACTACATATAGGTTTACATTTTTAGTTATTTGTCAACACAGAGTCTATTCTGTTGACCCAAATACAACCCAGCATTTATTTTTACAGGTTTGATTTCTAAGAATCTGATGTTACAACATTCTTTCAGATGTTTAAAAATATCAGTTTTCTCTACTCCATAGAGCATATATATGTCTCCCCGGAAGTATTTGACAAGAGGATTATTGTCATAGTTACAAGTAAAATTTACAAATTTGGGAACAAGTATCTAGTGATACCAGGTTACTGCACAGAAAAGAAGTATCCCACAATGGTCGGTTTACCAATTAAACATTGATCACTGTAAATGCTAAGCATGCAGTATCAGTTAGGTGTGCTCAAAGACCTTTTAAGATTTCGAAGGATACTCCACATGAATGTGGATATTATAAAGAGTATAACACCAGTAATAATAGCATACTTGAGCCCAAGGTTCACCAACAAGTTCACCAGAAGACCAGCCAAAACAACACCACAAAAATTTGCAGCGACCGCAGGCCAAAATGGCATATCGAGAACAGAAGCAATTATGGCTCCTGTCCAAGCACCGGTACCGGGGAAAGGCACAGCAACAAACAACATCAACCCAAGCCATTGAAATTCTTCCACAGGTCCAGCCTTCTCTTTTGCCCTCTTGAATAACATGTCAAGAAATTGAGAAGCCGACTGGTTGCGCCCAGCAAGGAAAGTTGCAAAGCTTTTCAAGTAGAGTATGATAAAGGGAACTGGAACCATGTTCCTGCAGTTTCAGGACAGTAAATTGTCATATACTACAGTATACTTGCGCATTGAACAAACCTATGTCCCAATTAACAAATGGCTCCTTCAGTAACATGATTTAATGTTAATGAGTTAATCCATAAATATAAGATTAGAATGTGCAGAAACCGAAAATTTATGGTTTCAATATATACAAAAAGATTACAATATAGCTTATATATGACAATAAACCTGAAACCTGAAGTTTGAAAATTTCTTACTCATTAGCCAAAGGAGAGAAAAAGGAAAAGAATAAGAATCTTACAAAACCAAAACACTAATTAACTGAGTTTCATGTTTTGTTAACCTATTTAGGGGAAAATTTGATAACTTGAATTGCATTGGTAATATAACAGTGTGCTTGTTTCATCAGTATTAGTCGAAGCACAAGGAGAGAGAAGCTTTTATCTACCAACAGAGCCACACACAAACACAGGCACACTCAAATTTTGAATATAAAGTCAACTTCAAAATTCTGCAGGTTCAAAATCAAATCAATTATATTTAGTAAACATGAGCACTGTAACTATAAATTATCTATAATTACTAAAAGTTGCAAACTTTTTTCGCTGCAGATGGACTTTAAAAATAAAATAGGACTCCTTATATAGTTTCAATGAAGGACTTAATAACCTAATAAAATTACAATGCAACTACACACCATCATTAACAGATTATAAAGGGCACAAGAAAGCAAATAGAACTCTGAAACTTAAACATGAGACTAACCCTAGAATAGATAACGCAGTCAAAAGAACAGGTTTGAGCTGCAACCAGTACCCAACAGGTATAGCTCCCCGAAGCTCAATCACAGGAAGCGTCGCTAAAGAAAACACAACAGCCTCATCGGACCAACCCGAGCTCCTCAGAGCCGTCGCAAATTTGAGTCCGACGCCAGAAGCTCTGATGGAATCAACCGCAGCGGCTGCAGCATCAGCAGCTTTAGCATCTCCCGAAACTGCATAAAAAGCAACTGAAACTGACGCCCAAAGCAATACCCAGACGATGAATTTCACTGGAGCTGGTTCAATTGAAGGCAAATATGCATCATTCTCTTCAATTGAATCAAATGACCCATTTGCAGAAAATCTAGTTGAAATCGAAGAAAGTGAAGAAGAGATCAAAAGATGACGACCCAGATGGTTATATGATTGAAATGTTGAAGAGGGTTTCAAAGTTAAGTGGAAATTGAGTGATTGGGTTGGTAAGAGTCTAACGTGGGGTTTTAGTATATGAGAAAATGGGTTTAGACTCGGTGAGTGTGATATATATAAAGATGAAGAAGCCATTGAAAACAAGAAGATGAAAGGGAAAGAAATGTGTATAAATTATCTATCAGATATTTAGGAGTAACCCCATGTTCAGATAAAACGGATGAGGTTGAAGGAGATCGGAGAATAAAGATAAATGGAGGTATCTTTTCGCCGGCCGCTGCTACATACCGATGCACATGGTTCGAAGTTTTTATATTTTTATTATCTTTTCGCTGCTGGTCTGCTACATAGTTCAAAGTTTTATATTTTCCTTTTAGTAGTATATTTTAAACTTACGCGGTTTTGATTGGTTTTTGTTTTATTTTAAAATTTTTAATTAAATTATAATTTTTATTAGTTTAACTCACAAATAAATAAACTATACACATTTTCTTAATCACTTTTATATTAATATATGTATTTAACATGTGCATAGTTCGAAGTTTTAATTAATCCTCAAAAATAACTACTCAATATCTTACATGAATTTTTTTCTTTAAAAAAAATTCAGAATTTTTAACTAGAAAAAGTTGTTCCTTATTTTTATCACATATAGTTTAACATGCAAAAATAATATATTTCAATATAATTTACCTGTGCTATCAAAACTTGGTAATTTAATTGTTCAATAGTTATTGAGTCTAATTATTAAAGTTGATTGAATTTACTGCTATATGATAACACATATCCTCATTCTTAGTGAGTATTTGTTCCGTTACAATCCACCAATGAAATAATTGATGCCAAAACTAATCAAGCACCAATAATAATATCTTTGGTGAAGTAGTAGTTAAATTCTTTTTGTTTTCCCCCAAAAAAAAAATGAAGAAGAAGAGTTTTCTTCTTTTGCTCATAAGAGTCTATGATAAGTCATTCAAGATGTATGAATTTTGAAAAAGGTAAAAGAGGAGAAGAGGAGAAACGCTAATTGAGCAGAAGACATAATGCATGAGTCCCAAAAGGAGGCGACTTGTACATAATGAAAGATGGCCCCGATTGGTTACAAGAGGGGACTGTTTCGGGAGGACTGGTCGAGGCATTGGATTTTATGATTCGTCGTCTAAACTCCTCTTCATATCATTAATACTTGAATTTATTTTTTATTTAATATCATTATATAATTCAAAGAATTTTCTATCTTATGATCGGTAGTTAGAATTCTACCTCACAACCTGTGACAAAATTAATCAATTTTTAATACAATAAAATTAGACGAACGAGATGAATTTTTCATTAAATTTTCTTTTTTGATACAAATAAGCATAAGACAACAAAATACGTGCATGGTTTTACGTAGAGACTTGGAGCCATAACTACTTGAACCAACAACAACAATTTTTCATTAAATTGAATTCATGATGAGATATTTGATATTTGATGTGTGTGTGTTGGGGTTCCATTCCATTGGCTACAGTAATTATGATTGTACGTAACTTTGTGAAATTTATATAGTGATTTCTTTATAAATTAGAAAATATTCCAGAGGAGAAAGTTGGAAGGGATAGTTATAGGCCGGTTTACTATTAAGTCTAAAATTTTTATTCTTTACAAGTGTATTTTTGTTAATATAGTAACTTATAAATAGTAATTTACATACAGTAATTTATAAAATACATTAAAAACATATTAAAAAATAATAACATAAAAATAGTAACTTATAAGTAGTAACATATAGAAAAAAAATTACTTATTTGAAATTATTTCAAAACACAATAGTTTTAAAGAATTTTAAATTTTGAATTGTACCGAGTCCAAGATTTGCCCAAATGAAAACTGCGGTCAGCGTTGGGCCCAGTTACACCTTCAGCCCAAGACCAAAATGTGAATCGCTTGGGCATTATTAGCCAAAATCCAATGCAAAAGTAACAGAAGAGTGACCTTGAGTTGCATGATTTGTGACGTGGCGGACACCAAAATTTTCAATCATTGAACCCCGTAAGTTTAAAAAAGAAACAACATTCTTACACCAATTAACAATCCTAAAATATAACAACATTCACTAATAATTCAACTATTCAACTATAAAAGTTAATAGCATAATTCAACAATCTTAATGTAAGGAATAAGAGTGCGGAAGCGTGATTTATTTGAGAATATATTAACGACTAAATAGAGAAATAAAATAAAAACAAGAGATATCAGTTTTAACGTGGTTCGGCTTAAGCTTACATTTACGGAAAAAGGAGAGTATAAACCCACTAATAACAAAATGAGTACAGAGAAAAATACAAAGAGAAACACACAAAATCCCAAAACCCAAAATGACTCAAAATGTTTTACTCATAATGAGAAAATTCTCACCAAATAATAAGGGACTCACACAATTTTCTCTTTGTACCTCACACAATATCCTTTCTCTTATCAATCATTCAACTACTTCAAAATGAAGGCAACTCTCCCATATTTATAGAGAAAGATTTAGTTTTCTTAATCATGAAGTAATTAATCTTGATTGGTGATAACTAATTGTGTTGATGAATTCAAATTCAAATTGATAACCATCAATTACAACTTAGAATGAGTTGTGTTTGTCCACATTAAGTTGTAAAATCCAACTTGAATTTGTATATTGACCAAGTCAAAAATTCAAGTCACATACTAACAAATCTCCACCTTGACTTGAATTTCACAAAATTAGAGGATTTCTCTCCACCTTCTCCATATAAGCCCATAAGGGCAATTCAATCATGAGATATACCAATTAAGTCCAAGCAATGCTTGAACTTACTAACTGAAAGAGTTTTAGTCAACATATCGGCCGAATTGTTTGCAATACCAATTTTCTTGACAGAAACATTTCCTTGAGAAATAATATCACGAACAAAATGGTACTTCACATCAATATGTTTCATCCTTTCGTGAAACATTTGATCTTTAGTCAAAAGTATAGTATTTTGACTATCACAATGAACAACAATCACCTTTTGATTTGAGTTGAGCTTTCTAAATAAACCTTTCAACCAAATAGCTTCTTTTATAGCCTTAGAAATAGCCATGTACTCTGCTTCCGTAGTGAACAATGCTACAGTAGATTGCAAAGTGGCTTTCCAATTGATAGTTGTACCACCCAAGGCAAATACATAGCCCGTAATCGATCTTCTTTTATCAAGATCGCTTACATAATCTGAATCAACAAATTCAACAACATTTGTCATGTTCCTCCCAAATTCCAAACAAACATCTGTGGTACCTCGTAAATATCTTAAAATCTATTTCACTGCCTACCAGTGCTCTTTACCAGGACTAACAACACTGACTGCATGCGCTATATCAGGACGGGTACACACCATAGCATACATAAGACTACCAACAACACTAGAGTATGAAACACGTGCCATGTATACAATGTCCTTTTGTGATTGTGGTGACATAGCACCAGAAAGTCTAAAATGAGCAGCGAGTGAAGTACTTATAGGTTTAGAGTATTTCATTTGAAACGCCTCAAAACTTTCTCAACAAAACTCTTTTGAGTAAGATAAAGTTTACCTGCATTTCTGTCTTTACAAATCTCCATACCCAATATTTTCTTAGCTGCTCCTAAATCTTTCATTTCAAATTCACCACTCAACTCTGATTTTAACTTGTTGATTTCAGACATATCCTTAGCTACGATAAGCATATCATCAACATAAAGCAGCAAATACACAAACGAGGAATCTTCTAGTTTTCTAAAATACACACAGCTATCATATTAGCTCATTGCATAGCCATGTTCAATCATGAAAGAATCAAATCGCTTGTACCACTGTCGAGGAGACTGTTTCAAACCATAAAGCGATTTCTTCAATAAACAGACATGATCTTCCTTGCCTTCAATCTCAGAACCCTCAGGTTGCTTCATGTAAATTGTCTCCTCAAGTTCACCATGCAAGAAAGCAGTCTTAACATCTAATTGTTCAAGCTCCAAATTATGTATAGCAATAAGAGCCAATAATGCACGAATAGAGCTATGTTTAACAACATGAGAAAAAACATCATTAAAATCCACACCATGTACCTGACTATGGCCCTTTGCAACCAATCGTGCTTTGAATCTATCATCCTTTTTCTTGAATACCCATTTGTAGCCAACAATTTTCTTATCTTTAGTTGGTTCGTCTAGTTCCCATGTCATCTTATGAAGAGATTCCATATCTTCTTGCATTGCAACTAGCCACTTAGAAGAGTCATCACTAGAAATAGCCTATTAATATGTAGAAGGATCGCAACTCCATCTGTCTCTTGTGTTGCTGCTAAAGCATATGTCGCATAATCATCATGCCACACCAGTTTTCGTCTTTGTCTCGGCATCTTATCCCTAGCAATTGAGTACTCCTCTGCCTCTACTTGATTAGGCTGTTCAGTATCTTGTGAAGTATTTATATTCTCTACCTCAAACTCCACCTGCTCTTGTACACTCTCTATGTTAGCTTTTGAACTAGAAAGCTCCCCTTTTGGACGAAGTATAACAACCTCATTAAACACAACATCTCTACTAATTATAGACTTTGGTGACTTTGTATCAGGCAACCAAATCTTGTATCCTTTTACACCAGAAGGATAACCAATAAAAATATCCTTTTTGGATTTAGGCTCCAATTTTCCATCATTGACATAAACATAAACAGGACAACCAAATATCCTTAATTTAGAATAATCAGCAGGATGACCAGACCACACCTCTTCAGGAGTCTTACAGTCAATAGAGGCGTTTGGAGAACGATTCACAAAATAACAAGCTGTGAAAGTTGTTTCTGCCCAAAAAACTTTAGGCAATCCAGAATTAGATAACATGCATCTAACTTTCTCTAGCAAAGTTCTATTCATCCGCTCAGCTACACCATTCTGCTACAGAGTGCCTCTAATTATAAGATGCCTAGCAATACCTTCATCTTTACAAAACTTATTGAATTCACCATCACAAAATTCTAAACCATTATCAGTGCGAAGGCATTTAATTTTCTTGCCTATTTGATTTTCAACTAAAGCCTTCCACTGCTTAAAAATGACAAATACATCACTTTTATTTTTCAGAAAATAAACCCATATTTTCCTAGAACAGTCATCAATGAAGGTAAACATGTATCGAGCACCACCTTTCAAAAGAACTCGTGCTGGTCCCCAAAGGTCTGAATGGACATAATCAAGAGTACTTTTGGTTCTATGTACACTTGTACTGAAGCTAACTCTCTTCTGCTTACCAAAAAGACAATGTTCATAGAACTCTAACTTGCACATAGTTTGTCCAGAGAGAAAACCTCTTTTGCTCAACATTGTTAGGCCTTTCTCACTCATATGACTTAGCCTCATGTGGCATAATTTGGTGACATCAGACTCTGGCATGGAGGAAGAAACTGCAGCTAGTCCTGTAACAGTAGACCCTCCCAATACATATAGTCTACTAATTTGATGGGCTTTCATCACAATTAGTGCACCTTTAATAACTTTGAGAACACCATTGCCACCAGAAAACTTGTAACCACAAGTATCCAAAGTGGATAAAGAAATGAGGTTCTTTGACATGTCAGGAATATGTCTTACTTCAGTCAAAGTTCTAACTATGCCATCATGCATTTTGATCTTGACTAAACCAATGCCAACAACTTTGCAAGGATGATCGTTTCCCATAAACACAACTCCATTATTGACTGGTTCATAGGTGGAAAACCAATATCTATGGAGATAAATATGGAATAAACATCCTGAATCCAAAATCCACTCTTGCTTGGACTTCATTTTATTTTCAGAAACTGTGAAAACATCACATTGAGCCTTATCTTCAGCAACGTTTGCTTCAATAGTTTTCTCTTGATTTTTTTGATATTTATGTTGTTGCTTATTTTTCAGCTTAAAGCAATCAGCCTTGATGTGCCTTTTCTTCTTGCAGTAATTACAAGTCAAATTCTTGTATTTAGATTTTGACTTGGATCTCGACTGATTATTGCTTCCAGAATCTCTATGAAAAGATCTTCCTTTAGCAACCAAACCTTCAGCATGATTTTCTCTATTATTACCAACAAACTCCTTATCCATAAGCTCTTTCGAAAATAAAGCTCCTTTGACATCTTCCAACTTTAGAGTCTGACGACTATAAATTAAAGTATCTCTAAAGTGCTTATAGGATGGTGGAAGTGAATGGAGCAACATAAGAGCTTGATCTTCATCATCATAAGAAATCTCCATATTTTTCAAATCTATTAAGATTGTGGAGAACTCGTCGATATAGGACTTGATAGGCATACCTTCGACCATTTTAAGTGTGTACAAATGATGCTTGGCTACAAGCTTGGTTGTCAAATTCTTTGTAACATACAAAGATTCAAGCTTGTCCCATAAATCCTTTGCGGACTTCTCCTGCATAACTTCTCGCAAAACCTCATTTGACAAGCACAACTGAATGTTAACAAGGGCTTTGTCATTAATCTTTTGCTTCTTTGCTTCATCCATAGTGCTAGGTAATTTGTCTTTTCCCAACAAAGCCAAATGAAGGCCATTTTGAATCAAGATTGCACACATCTTGACTTTCCACATGGTGAAGCTGATAGAGAGATCAAATTTCTCTATATCAAATTTTGTCGTCGCCATTGCAAATCCCAAATAAATATTAGATAGCTCTGATACCAGTTTATAAGGAATAATAGCGCGAAAGCATGATTTATTTGAGAATATATTAACAACTAAATAGAGAAATAAAATAAAGAGAAGAGACATCAATTTTAACGTGGTTCGGCTTAAGCCTACGTTCACGGGAAAAGGAGAGTAGAAATCCACTAATAACAAAATGAGTACAAAGAGGAATACAAAGAGAGACGCACAAAATCCCAAAACCCAAAGTGACTCAAAAAGTTTCACTCACAATGAGAAAATTCTCATCAAATAAGAAGGGACTCACACAATTTTCTCTCTGTACCTCACACAATATTCTCTCTCTTATCACTAATTCAACTACTTCAAAATGAAGGCAACTCTCCCATATTTATAGAGAAAGATTTAGTCTAGCTTCTTAATCATGAAGTAATTAATCTTGATCGGTGACAACTAATTGTGTTGATGAATTCAAATTCAAATTGATAACCATCAATTACAACTTAGCATGAGTTGTGATTTATCCAGATTAAGTTGTAAAATCCAACTTAAATTTGTATATTGACCAAGTCAAAAATTCAAGTCACATACTAACACTTAATACTACCATGAGTTGTGATTTGTCCAGATTAAATTGTAAAATCCAACTTAAATTTGTATATTGACCAAGTCAAAAATTCAAGTCACATACTAACACTTAATACTACCATGATTGGTTTATCTTACCTGCCATAAGAAAAATTGAACTCAACTCATGCTACAGATTTTGATAGATTTGTTATTAATTTTTTTTTTCATCTATGACTACCTAATATATAGTCAAGAGCTATTTGAACTTTTTTTACTCTGTGTTTGTACATTTTCAAACCTTTTGGATTTGGTTTTTTTTTTTTTTGTCTCAGTTCTAATATCTTTTTGTTTTTGCCAAAAAAAGAAAAAAGAAAAAGAAGAAGAATTAGAAAAAAAACGATTGCTAATAGATGCACGTAACAGGTGAATAATACTTTTAGAAATTTGTATTTTCACATAAAAATCTAATATTTTCACATTTAATCTCACATAATCAGTTTTTGTTAGTAAAATATGCTTGCAATATTACATAGTCGAATCCACATATATGTCAAATTCACATTGTATGTGGAATAGTAAAACATAAAATTTTGTGTATACATACCTAAGGACTTTTTAAAAAATTATATATAGTAGTTTAGTTTCTTGTAATATAAATTATACTGTCCGAATATTTAAAATTTAAACTGAAATAAAATAATATCACTTATTTTATGCAATTATCTCATATCTAACATCAACATCTGTCATTAGTCCGTTTTGGAGAGCCCGAGGATGAAACTGAAAATCCTTTGGTGACAAAAACTATGCCTTTTAATTTGCTCACCGTTCACACATACTCATACGTCTAATGACATGACGAAATTAAATTCAAGACTACTAATCGATAGAAAACAAGACTACTAATCATTTGGGTCGAATTTCGAAACTTAATTGTCACATTTTAATTAAAATATTATATTAAAGATAAAAAAAATTTATTTACAATAATGTTTGCAAATTATTTTTTATTATTTATGTTTCCCTTAATTGAAAATGGAAAGTAACAGGCTCTAAACGACATGCACGTAATGCAGATGATTTATGCACGTAATGCACTACATGTCAATATACGTTTCCAATTTCCCATTCATGGAATGATTGGTTACAAGTTATGACAAGATTTTAATATTTTATACGTATCCCGTTCCGTTTACTTTCTTCTGTTCTACACAATTGACAGTGTTGGACGGAGCCTTAAATTTACGTGAAGGTGCAATAGTGTTAACATAAAAGATAAAAAATGTGAACTGAGTTAAAAGCAGGAAGGGATTTCGCTGATAAAAAAAATATAAAAGATAAATGGTCGGAATAGTTTTAATTAAAATATACGATATTATTTGACCTGTGATCTAGGTAGGGATGTACCAACTACAAATCACAAATTAGTGCTATTACTAGTTTAAAATTAGATTTATGTTTATATATAAAAATAAATTTGGGTAAAGAATACTGGTAATGGACGGAGTATCTTAAAACGCTGGAGTGACCAAACTGAACTTCTGTCGTATTTTTTCTTTTATTATGTGTCTTTTGTGCGAAAAAAAGACAGATCCAAAAAGACAGATATATTGATATTTACGCGGTCAAATGGTAGTATATGTAAGTTTTAAAAGTTGATATGATCGACATATAAAATTTATGTTTAGAATATAATATGTTCTACAATTGGTATTTATTATTATTCAGTATACAATAAATGCTCGGATAATTGCGCCTCAATTAGAAAATGAATTAGTTTACATCAATTTAAACTTAGTACATATTTGATTTGTATTTTATTTTATGGTGGAGGGAGTATAGATATTTTGTAGAGCTATACGAAAATTATGATTTTTATTCTTTACTTGACTCTACTCATTTATTTAAATGAACTGATTTTAAATATAATTTTTAATTCATTTAAATCTTTAGATTCGATTCATTTAAACAACTGAAGGTAGAGTAAACTTGATTAATTTTACTATAATTTGATATTTCGATTTGTGTTCCGTTCAATTTAATGTACTTAACTTGACTATTTAAGCGAATTAATTCTCTAAACATAAGTTTTTATTCATTAAATAAAATGTGTTCAACTCAACTAAACTCAGTTACCGATCTTATTTGTAAGTCTAAAATTTTGTTTTTGCATGCACACACTTGGACTCTTATGACTCGTGTGAATGAAAGGATGATGAGTATCCAATAGTTCTAATATAATTCTATATAATTCATTACCAAACAAAATCACCACCATCTCAACCCTCTTTACAAATCAAATCTCTCTCTTGGCCGCATTCTCTCTCACTCTCTAACTCACACATTTATATGTATATATTAATATATACAAAGTATATAATGAAGTAGAGGGAGAGTGTTTGTTAGCAATAATAATTAGCTGTTTATCAGAATTAATAAAAACACACTCAAAATGGGGGAAGTAGTGCTAGAAGAAAACAAGAAACAGTTGAGTTCTTCATGGTTTGCCTGCTCCACTAAATGTTTCCCAATTTTTCCAGTATCAACTTCTTCTTCAGGCTCATCGGAAAATCATTCCGACGACTCTGCAAAGACAACCAAACGAAAGCCCGGCGGTTGGAAAACCATGCCCTTCATATTGGGTCTCTCTCTCTCTCTCTCTCTTACACACACACACACAAAGTTCCCATATTTCATACACATGATAATGTAACGGATAATTAAAGAAAAACTGTACTCCGTGGTCTGACTGGTCTCCGTGGCAACTGGCAATTTTGTTTCAAAATTAAAAATAAAATTTCACAATCAATTTATTGATTTTTAAATATGAAAATCAGATGTATAATTATTCAATTTCAGTCTCACAAACATGAGAATTGTACATTATGTATACTAATCTTCAAATTACCACTTTTATTACTTTCGTATAAAAAATATACTACATCAATCTCAATTTGAAAATTAAATCACCGAAAAGTTATATATGTAATATCTTTAATTTTAAAATGTAAAAATGCGAGTAAAAATGCATGTATTTTTTTACTAGTGAATCTAGTGTTTGTTTTGATGATATATACGTACGTAGGGAATGAAACATTTGAGAGATTGGCAACAATAGGGCTGTTGGCGAACTTCGATGTGTTCTTGTTAACACAGTTTCACATGGACCAAGTCTCTGCTTCAAACCTCGTTAACATTTGGTCAGGACTTACAGGCTTTACTCCTCTTATTGGTGCCTTCATTTCTGATGCCTATGTCGGAAGGTTTCGCACCATTGCTTTTTCTTCCTTTGCTGCTCTTCTGGTAAGTAAGTCGTCAACGCATGCTACATTTTCCATAACTTGCCCTCAACTTATTTGGATATTATTTTTTGTTTCTTTATTTTTCAACAGAACTTTTTCCTTACATATATTTTAGTACATGTGTATATACTCGTTTAATTATCAAACTTTAAATTGAATATTATAACCGATATGATTCATAGAGAGAATTGTAAAAAGTACATATTTTTTCAACTCAATTTCCATTGTTCAAAATTAAAAGAACGGTGAAATAGAATTTGGGATTGTTACCTCCACAAGCATTTGTGGTGCATGTACAGTCCTGTCGCAGTCCTTTTCTAATATTAGATGATGAAAATTTGTTCGGAAAATATGTACATATTTTCAGCGCGCGCGCACACACATATATATATATGAAGTTTTACTGATCAACATATTTGATAATGAATCTCCATATACTACTTAATAAAACACACATCTATACTTCTAATCTTGTAATAATTTATATTCAATTTAATTGTATAAGGTCGGCTGAACTGCCTAATTATCATTAACCTCATTACTTGCATTCTTATGTTATAATTGTATAAAATTAGAAGAGCCGCCTGGATATTATTATCTAATTATATAAGGGTCGGCAGAGCAGCCTGGAGATTAAATCATTTTATGATTTAACAATATAAGGTCGGTAGACCTGCCTGACTATTATTATATAAATACTATACCTTTCAAAAAAAAAGATGACGATACAATTCTAGCTAAGAATATACAAAATATATATGAACAAAATAACTATACAAATAAGTATTTACCTATTAGATAATATTTAGTCAACACCAAGCAGCAACCATCTACTTGTACATGTATTCCTAAAATTCAACCATGAACTACTCCATCTTCAGATATTTGAAGTGTATAAGGACTTCAAAAGGCATTAGAATTCAAATTCTCAATTTGGTGGATTAATTATGTTAAAATTGTATAGACCTTATCATTATTTTTATTACATGCATTTTTATGTTATAATTGTGTAAGGTCGGTAGAGTCACCTAATTATTATTATCTAACTGTGTATAAGATTGTCAGAGCCGCCTAAATATTTAATTATTTTATGATCGAACTATATAAACTCGGCATATATATACATACATACATACATACATACATACATATATATATATATATATATATATATATATATATATATATATATAAGTGGCGTACATACATTTGACTGTAGTAGTCTAGTATATTATTACTCATCAGTCACTTAACTTTTATTTATTATTATTATTTAACTTTAGTGGACTAAGTTTTTGCGGATGGATAGATATTCGTGTGGTAATTAATTTAATTAACTAACAGGGAATGGTGACCTTGACTCTAGTTATGGCTTTACCCGACCTCCATCCCCCTTCATGCACCCAACACCAATTAAATCTCAACCAATGCGTGGGCCCCACAACCACCCAACTAGGTTTCTTGCTGCTGGGGTTAGGTATTCTCACCGTCGGTACCGCCGGAATCCGGCCATGCAGCCTTCCGTTCGGTCTAGATCAATTCGATGCAACCACTGAAAAAGGAAGAAAAGGCATGAATAGTTTTTTCAACTGGTATTATGCCACTTTTACCCTTGTACTCATTGTTGCTCTTACCGTGGTCGTTTACATTCAAGACTCAGTGAGTTGGACACTCGGTTTCGCGATTCCCACCGGACTTATGGTGATTTCGATTGTGTTGTTTTTTGTTGGGACGAAACAATACGTGTACGTAAAGCCCGAGGGGAGTGTGTTTTCTGGAATTGTGCAAGGACTTGTGGTTGCTTACAAGAAACGTAAGGTTAAACTTCCGGCTGACGGCGACGGCGACGGGGTTTATTATGATCCACCGTTGAAGGGAGCATATGTATTGTCAAAGCTACCGCTAACAAATCAGTTCAGGTAATGTTTCTATCATGTTAATAATTGCCTTCATTTGCTCCAAACAATTGAGTGATCAAATATATTATTGCAATGACTAGGGATTAAGTTACTAATCCAACTATAACTAATTTTTCAAATCTTACTCACTAATTTTATATTTATGAATTCATGTATCAAAAAATAGAGGGTATATAATTAAATTTGCTTATGTTTTGTGATGTATTATAATTACCAAGTAAAATTTATACATTTTCAAGAGTTAAAATTTAGTGATTTTTACATGATTGTAAAAACTACATAAATGAGCTCAAAAAATTTCAAAAAAAAATCACATATAGCATTATTTTTGCATGTCATTCCAATTCGTACAGTTAGATTTTTCTCATATATTTTAAAAACCGAAATATAGTATGAGTGAGTGAGATTATAAAAATGAGTTATAACTCATATTTTATTTTCCCCATATATATATATATATATATATATATATATATATATATATATATATA
>CM025781.1:2010548-2064067 GCA_014636745.2 Centella asiatica | reverse complement strand
ATATATATATATATATATATATATATATATATATATATATATATATATATATTTAAAATTACATTTTTTTTAACTGTAGACACATTTTTTAAGAACTGTTGAAAGAGCTAAAGCCTATTAATTTTCATAATTACTCAAGATTTTATGTGTTTATGATGTGGATTGATTTAGGTGTACCAAACATGGTTTCTTTTATTTAGGGGTCGTTTGTTATTGCTGAACAAACGTTGAATAAACTTGAATACTTACCGAATCAGAGAAAAACGAATAAGCTTGTTTGTTTGTTCAATCACATTCCGCCTTGACGGGCTCTTATTACCTTCGAATGAAAAAATGGTGAATCTACTGCCTTCGTATTCTTCCATTCATTTTGTTTTTATTTTCCTTCCACCTCTAGCTTCGTATCACTCACAAAAAGAAAAGGTAGTTGTCAATATACATTCATGATTACCTAAAATGATGAATAATTCATTTCTAATGATGTAAAATTTTCACAAAATAATTATATTTGTAAATTAAATTTATTTCATAGAAATAATAGTTATATTTTATAATAATTTTATTATTATATTATAATTTCTAAAATTAAAAGAGACAAAATAGTCAAACTAATATATTCAAGCTATTCATTCAGTACCGTTATCAAACAATCTCAATTATCTAGTATTTATCATTTAGATAAATGTTCCTAATAATTTAATACATTCAAATTATTTATTCAACATTCAACGCTTAATGGTTTTCTCAAACAAACAGCGCCTTAATCAATCATCTTCGATCATAATCTTCGCCATAATACGAAAATGAACCTTCGCGGATCTAAATTGGTGCCAGACGAACAACGTTATATTATATTGGACTTTCCTATGGAATTTGGAAATAAGTTTGTAGCTAAATTCAAACATAATATGTCAATACGAAATGACAAAATGTCATCATCAATCCCCATAATTTCTTACAAAAAATAGCTAGCAATATCATTTGGTCATCTAACAAGTAGCCCAATCTGACATTACGCTTTATTATATTTACCAAACTATATTAAAAACAATAATTGTCCCTACTAAATCGATATTTTCATGATTTATGCAGATTCTTAAACAAAGCTGCTATAATAATGGATGGTGAAGTAAACCCGGATGGTTCAAAATCAAATCCACGGATCCTTTGTAGTGTCCAACAAATTGAAGAAATAAAATGCCTAATAAAAGTAGTCCCAGTGTGGGCTTCTGGTATTATTTGCTTCCTAGCCATGGCCCAACAAGGCACATTCACAATCTCACAAGCCCTAAAAATGGACCGACATCTCGGCCCAAATTTCGAGATGCCCGCGGGATCGCTTATAGTCATTTCTATGATCACCGTTGGATTATGGATTCCACTGTACGATCGTCTTGTCGTGCCATCTTTACGTAAAATCACAAAACTCGAAGGAGGAATTACACTTTTACAAAGAATCGGAATCGGAATCGTTTTCTCCATTTTATCGATGATTGTAGCCGGATTAACGGAAAAAGTTAGACGAGACTCGGCTAACTCGCACCCTAACCCGGACGGAATTGCACCCATTTCGGTCATCTGGCTCGCACCACAACTCATACTGATGGGCTTTGCCGAAGCATTCAATGTTATTGGACAAATTGAATTTTATTACAAAGAGTTTCCGGATAGTATGAGGACTTTGGCAAATTCACTGTTTTATGTTACTGTAGCTGGGGCTAATTACCTTAGCACATTTGTGGTAAGTGTTGTGCATGGTAAAACTGGTAAGCCAGATTGGTTAACAAATAATATCAACGACGGTAAAATTGATTATTTTTACTACCTTCTAGCAGCTATGGGGGTGGTGAATTTTGTATATTTTCTGGTGGTTGCTCGGCGTTATCATTACAAAAGCAGGATTATAATCGGCGAAGAAAAATCGGCAGTTGATCTTGAGCTCAATGACGTCAAAATTTGAAGACTATTTGGATTATATTTTATATATATTCTTAAATATAGATTTAAGTATAATATTGATTATTGTTGTTTTCGAAATTATTGGTGAATGATCATGGTTGTAATGTAATGTGAATTGTTACGGGTGACTCACAAGGAATGTGATATATTATTATAATTAGTGAAAAGTAGTTAGAATATGTTTTTTTTTTTTCTCTTTCTTTGTTACAACAATTAATCTATGTTTATTAAAACAATTGGTACATATTTTTGTTAATAAATATTTATTTAATTGATGAGATTCAACAAATATTTTAAATCATGAACGTTTTTTAAGATATGTAACACGATTGAACTTGAATTTAAAAAACTTCCATGTTAAAGTTGTATACAAAAAAATGAAAATAAACTAGTAGATTTGTGGCAACCCTGAGATGCTTGTTTGGCTAAATGTGCATCAACAAATATACATCAAAAGTTAATAACAGAAGTAAGAGAATTTCCCTTCTTTTTCAATATCATAACTTAAATTCATAACATTGTTTAGATAAACAGTTCACAAGAGAGAAGACTTATGAGTTATGAGCATAGAAAAAGCTCTTTACGAGGACCCCAGAAGACCAATAGAGCAGGTCCTGGTTTGTCTAATCTTTTTTTACATTAGATGATAGACAAGTCGCCACTACGCTTGGGCCTATAACTAATCAAAGAATAATTTCATCTGCCTACGGCTCTACCTTTTGGACAACCATAACATTTGTCTTGATATTAAAGTTGTTAATAATGAAAGGTATCCGAATGTTTTCTTAATTTGATATGTAACCCCAAAAAAATTGTAATACGAAAATTAATTTTGTTTTAAATACTAATACCTCAACAAAAGCAGAGGATATTTATAATTAAGTGAAAAAACTCAAACTTAAGAATAATATCGATATATTGTTTTTACCCTTTTTTCCATAAAAATTTTGGATTGAAGGCTCTAAATTACAACAAATAATAATGAAAAATAAAATTTAAACTCTCAACCTAATGATATTAACAAGAGTATATTGAATTTTACTAAATAATTAATCTTCGGTAACTAATATGCACATAATTTCGTAAATGACATGTTTACAAATATTCTTTGGTTTAGCTTCTAATGAATATAATTTTTTATACGACATCATTAAAAATTCTTCTATATATAGAATCTCAAAAATGAAAGGATAGAAAAAAGTTGGTGTTATAATAAGGCCTTGGTCGGAGTTACTAAAAAGTAATTCTTAATCTAAAAATTATTTTTGTAAAGATGAATAGTAAAATTTTTATATTGATTTATAATTTAAAAAATAAAAACAAAATTTTAAAATTAAAATGTGTTATAATTCAAAGCGTTACTTACTCAGCCGAACAAGAGATGAAAGGATGAAATAATAGAGTGTAACTCTTGTTATCCATTGTATTGTATGTATTGGGTATATAACTAAAGGATTATTATTCAAAAACAAATGAAAAGAGAAAAGGAAACCACTATTTAAATTTTGGTTTTGACTTATTAAATATTGTATTAAAAATGCTTGCAAATATATAACTCAAATAAATAAATAAATGGATCTATATAAAGTGAAACCGAGACAGCCATAAACCCTCAAAACCCAGAGCTGCTGGGTAGTGAGTTCAAAAAATACGAGACGAAACTTTAGTTTCAGGAGCAATGGAGTTAACATCATCTTCATCATCATCGCCATTTCATTTGGCATTGGCAACTCTCTTCGGAGCTTCTGTGATGGCAATCTCTGCCTTTTACATTCACAAGCGCACCGTCGATCAAGTTCTCGACCGCCTCATCAAGCTCCGCCGCAAGTCCACCATCTCCGACGAAACACCGTTCATTTCCGATGACGATAGATTCACCGAAAATCATAGAGAAATCGAGGACGATGAAATTACGATGAACTGGTATAGACTTTCCTCTTCTGTCCCCAATGTTGGGTTACCCAATCAGTGGTTTAGTGAAGATTCAAATCAAGCTTTGCCTAATCCTGTGGATGATCAACTCAATTTGATTCCTTCTGGTTTACCTCCTCTTCGAACCGATCAGAGAGATGGTACGTTTAGTAGTAATCTAATGGTGACGTCCTCACGTGATTCCACTTATTTGCTTACATAAATATTATATGCAGATATAAGTGATACGGAGTACAATATTATGAACTAGATACGGATACAGAGTGTTTGTTATTTTGTTTATGTGTTTGTTCGTTGAACTAGATATGATTTAGTTGCTGACGAACCAGTTTTAGCTGATTTGTTACAGTGTTTCAGAAGCTGTTGTTTAGCTCAAATAATAACTTCTTAGCTTTAGTTTCAGAATAGTTAAAAACTATCTGCTACATATAGATTCAGAGTTTATGTTGTCATATTTATTGTTGTGTTCTTTGCCTATCGTTTTGAGTCACGGATTTGATTGCTGAGGAACCAGTTTATCCTAACATTGAACTGCGTAGAATGCTACAGTGATCATTCTACCACATGTAAATACTTTTTCAACATAAATTCAGAATGGTTAAAACGTAATAGTGAAAAATTTTACTCATATTCATGCCACAACCAGAATGCTGGACTAGGTAGTTCAGCATTCTTCATCAGGGGTATCCACCATATGATGCAAGGACGCCATATCCTACTGCATCACTGTTTTTTAGGTATCTCCCATGACCTATAATATTATTGAATTCTTTTAAGACTGATTTGTAAGGGTAGACATAGAAGTCTAAAATATGATTAAGGGAAGCCGAGGAGAATGTTGTGTTGACATAGAGGTTGTGAGGCAAAGCAGAAGATCTTCCACCCAACTTCCTCCTGTCATGGAAAGCTGGACGATTTACATGGATGCTTTTCAAGGGGATCTGATGGTTAATTTATTTTATTTTATTTTTAATGTACGTATAATTTTTTTCCCTTTCTTTTGTTCTCATCTATAAAGAGTTGCTTTCTTTGACTCTTTCTCTTCTCTAATAAATTAGTGTTCTGCTGAATAGCAAAGTTCCATTCTATAGGGTGGTTTAAAGTTTAAGACTTGTAATAGTAATTCTTGAACTGTAAAATTATTATTATCACTATTTTGTTATCAGGAAGCAACCCGTCTACATTCTAAGAGCGTTAATGTAATAGTTCAATGTTTGCGTTGGTTTCTCCTTAGCAGGTGAAAAGATGCGGGTTGGATCTGTTGGTAGGCTTGTAACTCCAAGATCATCAGGTGGCTATGCATATGAAAGTGTGGAAGGTTCTGATGAGGAAGGGATGGAACCTGCTGAGGGAGACAACACCATATGCACCTATGAGAACATAGTCCCTTCAGCTGACCAAGTAAAAGTAACATTAGAATTGCTATTCCCTACACCAATTATATATATTTATGTTCTTTAATAAGCTGCTATACGAATTTTATGCATATTTAAATTTGAACAAAGCTGAACAAAGTAGCTTTCCAAATTTGAACAATGTTATAGCATCATGATGTGTTCTCAGGCTATAATCCTTTCCTGACATCCGCTTGCCCCGATGTCTGATTTTTGTACAGAGAGGAAAGTGACACAGATGTACAAGCTAATACAGTGCAGCCAATTTCTAAGGCTTTCTATGTGTCCGTTAACCACCCTTAAACAAGATGTTAGAAGACATGAACAATAGAACTTGCCCTTGCATTCCTATTGTTTTTCTGTTAGAGATTCAAATTTAGTGAAACACCTGAATCAACAGATAAAATGCCTATACTGCTATTATTTTTCCAACGTACAATTCAAACCATCCAACTCTATGTCCGACTCAGATAATGGTAAACCTCAATCCCTTGTCGTACGAGTATCAACTTGTGGAATTTTGGACTATGATAGGGTTGCCTAAAACACCATAACTCTAGCTACTATTGATAGAAGAGTTAAGCTTATAGACATTAATCTAACCTGCATATTCTGATATTGGATGGGGTGTTACCATAATAATCTTCTCCGGTATTTAGCATCCTTTTCCTGTTTTATTTCTGTTTCCATTTTTCTTTGACATTCTCTGTACTCATTATGTCACTTTGGTTGTGGTAGAAAGACCTCTGCTATGATTTCTAATAGTAACTGGTTCTTATTGCCTTCTAGGATTCATACTCAAATATTCAGAAGCAATTAACGGTTCCATTAAAAGCTGAAAATGCGAACTCTGTTCAAGGTAAAAAATGTATATTGATGACAAATGAAATGAAAACCAATGTAGATCTTGGCAGTGGAAAGGTCGATATATCTTCTGTGCACACTGTGAGGAATGATCCCATTTGTTCAAGCACTATTTTACCTCTGCCAAATACAATGCATGGTACTCTCAACTTCTTTGTCTAAGTGTATTTGATTATTTTATCTTTTTGGTGCTACCATTTAGTTTGTGCTCTCAATATAGAAGTTCAACTGGTGTGTCTGAGGCATCATTGTATCTGTTTTAGTGTTAGTGTGAAGAGGGATCAGTTACTTGATGGGTTTTTCACTTGGGGTTGATTTCTTAGTTGATTTGAATTATTTCTTACACTTTTCAGTGTATTCACACACACACACATATATATTTATATGTATGTATATATTCACCAAAATTTGATGCCTTTTGTCGGCTCATCTTCTAAATTCAGAGTCACTAAGCATTGAAGATGAGGAAGTGCGCAGGATGATTCGTGAATGCTTAGATTTGCGTGAGAAATATGTTTACAGGGAAGAAACTGCTCCATGGATGAAGGTAACTGCGGGAGAATCAAGTGCATCACACTTCAACAGTGATCCTTTTCGTTTTGTCCCTGGTGAAGCAACATCTGTAAGTTTTCCATCATTCTGTTTCAGTAAATGGTTCAGAAAATGCTTCTTGTTTTTTAACTAAGTATGCCATGGCTGTCATTTAAAGAAATTTATCAAATTACTGAGCAGCGTCTTTTATATTGCTTTTGTGTTTCACGAACAGCACCACTTTAGGATGGAAGACGGAGTTGGACACATATATGCTAGTGAAAATGGTAAGATTTCTAAAAACTTATGGTCAATAAAATAAATCAAGCTATTGTTGTGGAATTACTCGAGTCATTTTCACTTTTTGTTGTATGAAAATATATAACCGATCTTTTGAATCTTGTAGACACTGTAGATCTTTTTCCTGTTGCCAGTCCAACCACTTTTTTCACTGATATGCATCACATTCTAAGAATAATATCAATTGGAAATGTTCGCTCTGCATGTCATCATCGACTCCGATTTCTTGAGGAGGTAAATGTTCTTTCAATTTCGTTGAAACATATCCTTGTTATAAATTTTGATCCATGTCAATAATTGTTTTCCTTGCATACCATACAGAAATTTCGCCTTCATCTGTTAGTAAATGCAGATCAAGAGTTTCTAGCTCAAAAAAGTGCACCACATCGTGATTTTTACAATATCAGAAAGGTTGATACACATGTGCATCACTCTGCATGCATGAACCAGAAGCATCTTCTGCGCTTTATCAAATCAAAATTAAGAAAAGAACCAGATGAGGTAAAATCTCTATCTCTCTCTCTCATGTTTTCAGCTTATTGATGATGCTTTGTGAAAGTTTACTCAGTTTCTGTTGGTGATCATGAAGGATATAATATTTACCACGGTGCAGGTTGTCATATTTCGTGATGGTCAATATTTAACACTGAAGGAAGTTTTCGAAAGTTTGGATTTGAATGGGTATGTGGATTAGTTATCTTCGATACTGTCACACGCACATGCACACGCACACACCCAACTCTCTCTCTCTCTCTCTCTCTCCCCACACCCCCACCCCATCTGTCTTCTTATCAATTTCTTATAATTGCATGCTGCAGATATGACCTTAATGTTGATTTATTGGATGTTCATGCGGATAAGAGTACGTTTCATCGATTTGACAAATTCAATCTCAAGTATAATCCTTGTGGTCAGAGCAGACTCAGGGAAATCTTTTTAAAGCAGGACAATCTCATCCAAGGTTTGTTGAACAATGAAATTCACTTTTAGCTGCAAGCATTATCTGGATACAGTTTATTATGTTGAGTTTATAGTCAATCGGTCATCTTAAGTCATGGAAATGATCTTGTGGTTAATTTAATCATGGTTATTATATTGCTTAGAAAACTTGAAACAAATGCTTATGATGCCTAGCATGTTTTTATCAAATTAATTAAGGTTATTTCAGGTCGTTTTCTAGGAGAATTGACAAAGGAAGTCTTATTAGATCTTGAAGCAAGTAAATACCAGGTGTGTGCACTTATTTCTTTTAAAGTTTGATGTTTTATAATTGAATTTTTCTTTTCCTGTTTTTAATTGTAATTTAAGGTTCCCCTTTTCTTCTAACCTGGTTCAAACTTAAAGAGGCATCTCATAGCCTGGGGTTATCCTGAAATGAGCCTTTTGAGGTGGCCAATAGAAATTTAATAATCTTGTGTTCGGTCCTACTTTGTGCTTGCAGGGTCTGTTTAAGATTAGTTAACAACTGTAGTTTACTTGTGGATATAAAGATTTTTCAGTGGACAATGGAGGAATTATAATCATCAGGATAAAATGAGGAATCTTGCTGCATGGATTCACTGTAGCGAATGTTATTATGTTTGCTTAGTCCTTAAATCTCTTGAAATGGCTGTTTTTTACAATGTTATTAAATCTGACTGAACACTGAAGGAACTTCATCTGTATTGCTACTTACCTGAACTTGATAAGTAATTATTCTTAATTTTTGCTGTATCCTACCAACATAGACAAAAATTTCTCTTCAAGAGAGTCATTATTATCCTTTCTTTTCAGATGGCTGAGTATAGGATATCCATATATGGAAGGAAACAAAGTGAGTGGGATCAACTGGCAAGTTGGTTCATTAACAATTCTATTTATAGTGAAAATGCTGTATGGTTAATCCAGGTAACACAAAATGCCTGTATTAATATTTCTCTTAAATTCTGTCCATGTGTATTAATGTGTGGAATTGTGAGAAATCATTGTTTGAAATGTTAGTTGTATCTGTTATATTTAAACTTGCCAACAGTTTCTGGTAATATGTTCTTTCGGATTACTTTGCAGCTTCCACGGCTTTACAACATATACAAAAGTATGGGAACTGTTACATCCTTTGAGAACATTTTGGATAATGTGTTCATTCCTCTTTTTGAAGTCACAATCGATCCGAAATCTCATCCTCAACTACATGTGTTCTTAATGCAGGTGTGTTTACCCCTTCGACGTGTAAATGTTGTATGTTATAATTTGTAGTTCTGTTTCCTATAAACTGGGGGATGTTTAAACTTTGTTTTTTGTGCCTTTGTTTAAATCAAACATAGGGTCCAAGGACACTAGGATGGTATTGTTATATGTGAGAACTTATTTTAAATCAAGATACAATCTCATCCTGAACCACATGTTCTTAATAATGCTGTCTCTACACTTATCTTGGTGTGCTAACATTATCTGATAATTAATAAACAATCCTTCATGAATTGAGACAGTTGTTTGTAAATGAAAATTCCATGGCACTTACCCTCTTCTGTTTAAACGTTAGTTAAATTTCTATGCACTGGATAGTTCTGGAGAAAAAATGTAACCATTTATGTTGAGCATGATAATAGTAGGAAACTTAAGGTTAATGAATGTAAAATATGATACAGAACATATTGATTAACTGAAATCTACGTCAGACATCTATAATTCTTGTATGCTATGCTTCAGTTTTCAATCGATGATGGGTGTCTAAAATGGGCTTTAATTGTGTGCATAGGTTGTGGGTTTTGACATTGTAGATGATGAAAGCAAACCAGAAAGGCATCCTACCAAGCACATGCCCAAGCCGGCTGAGTGGGCAAATGAGTTCAATCCAGCATACTCCTATTATGCTTATTACATCTATGCGAACTTGTATACTCTTAATAAGGTCTTGCATATACTTTCTTCTTTTGGTCCTATAATTTATCTTTTTTGGCTCAATGGTCATTAATCAGTAATTCGGTCTCTATGTTATTACGTTTGAAGATAGAGATGTTTCACTTGCTTTGTTTGTTTTTACTCTCTTCTTCTATAACATTTTCTTTCATCTATGTAAAACACTGTAGAGCTGCTCCCGCTCCCTGTTCAATAGACAAATCATGGAGTCCAATATAAAATATAAGCTGCTGACATGTGCTGTTGATTTACCTGCTGAATTACTCATTCTTACTCTATAAAATTGTTTATGGCACATTTGTTGAGAAAGCAGAAGTCTGAATCTTTAATTCACCTAGAGTAATACCATTTGATTATTAATTCTGAAATCATTAGTTCTTTGCTGTCATCCATCTTTCTGGTTCTATTGAGGTTTTCATTAAGCATCTGCAAAGTTATTCTCCCATGGCCCCTCTGTTTGAGTTTGGGTGGATGTCTCTTGCATGCTGCTGTAGACGTGGGTTTAAGGAGAATGATTGACATTTATAACATTTGTTTTGAGAAAGGCGTCGCATACTATCATTCAATAGTGGTACACAAGTCAAAGCTGTTGAGCACAATACTAAATGCAATTTGACCATTTACCAAAATAAGCCAGTCTGCTCTATTTCTAGCATCATTACATCTATTATTCTGTTGTTTGTTGTCTAATTCTTGAAACCCCCTTCCCTACCTTCCCAATTTCTCTGCTGCCGCCAGAATGGACAAAATTAAATCATCTGTTCTGATGAATTGCCATTCTTTTGTTGTCTTTTCTTCTCAGCTTCGTGAACTTAAAGGATTGCCAACAATCAGATTCCGGCCTCATTGTGGAGAGGTTATTTTCTGCTTTGTGGTTGTTTGACCTCCTATTTCTTTATGCTATTTAGGTTATGCTTAAAAATGTCAACTCTGCAGGCAGGTGATATCGACCATTTGGCTGCTGGGTTCCTTCTTTGCCACAATATATCTCATGGGATTAATTTGAGGAAATCCCCTGTATTACAGTATCTTTATTACCTTGCACAGGTTGGTCAGTCCACATTCTTGTTGCCATATGTCAGGGGTCTTAACCCGCCTGTGTATGTATATCCCACCTGTGATGTTTATTAATTGACTATTGCATCTTTGCATGTTACACGTAATTATGCATTTCATGATATGCATCATTCATTCTTGGGATTCTCTCTGTAAATTTTTTGAAGCTAGAACCAACAGGATCATATATATCATGGGAAGTTGCATTTGGTAATTAAATTTCCACTTGAAAATGTAATTTTTGTTATGTATGTCTCTAGACCTGATATGAGAATTTGAACCAGACTTCCTCTCCTAGCTGCAAATTGGTAAATGTTTGTCAACATAATGTAATTTTCAGGTTGGATTATCCATGTCTCCTCTGAGCAATAACTCCCTTTTCCTGGACTATCATCGAAACCCATTTCCCATGTTCTTCCAGCGTGGCTTGAATGTTTCACTTTCAAGTGATGATCCTCTGCAAATTCATTTAACAAAAGAAGCTCTAGTGGAAGAATATAGTGTTGCAGCAAAGGTTTGTTCACTCCATTAGAGTTGGTTAGTTACATGTCACATACTTGGTAGGTTAAAGAAATCATTGTGTTTCAGGTTTGGAAACTGAGCTCATGTGACCTTTGTGAGATTGTGAGGAATTCTGTTTACCAATCAGGATTCTCACATGCAGCCAAGGTAAGATTAGGATGAGAAGCATGTGCATTGGCATACTTATATATTGCATATGATGTGGTACAAGCCATAGACAGATCTTCTGGATGTGAAATATAATGTTGATTACTTTATTTATTGTGACTATTAAGTTTATGAATGAATGATTTACAAAACCTCTTTTCTCAGACAGACTTAAGACGAAATATTATTCGATTAAAAGTATGCTTTTTGAAACAAAAAAACATAGTCAATTTGTTTAACAATGTATTTTTTTTACCATCATGCTAGAAATCTAGAATCATGGTTCTTTAAAAGATTCCTAAAGCAAAACATTGACTCTGTAGTATAATTTTCCTACCATTTCCGACATGGACATACGTGAATGGAGAGTAGATTCAGAAATTGCAAATCTGTTATCAGTCTTTCACTTCTTCTTGCTGTTGTTACAGTTGCATTGGCTCGGTAGTAAATATTTCAAGAGAGGACCAGAAGGAAACGATATCCACAAGACAAATGTTCCTAATGTGAGAATTTCATTTCGACATGAGGTAATATGCTGTTTTATATGTAAACCTGTGAAAGTGAACTTTATACTTGATAATGATCATGTCCAAATAGCAAAGATATAAATCCAGAATAACTCTAGCTGAGAAGTTGAAGTTATTGCAGACATGGAAGGAGGAGATGCAGTACATTTATTCAGGAAGAGCCAGACTTCCAGAAGATGTAGATCATTGATGAAAATGTATTACTAAGAATACCCCAAAATTTTGTTCTAAATAAGTTATGAAGCATATGATATTTGCCTCGTTGGATGTTCAACCAATTTTGAGCTTGTGAAGACTGCAGCATTTGGATGATCCCATTGAAGCAGTCAATATTGATCCTCGTTTTCCTAGGTGTACGCGATGCTGGAGGCAGCCATCATGGTTCTGTGAGGCAAACTTTTTACTGCTTTGACGGCAGCAGAGCCCAGAAAATTTGTCCTTATCATAAGAATATAAGGTTTCCATTTCTGGTTTCAAGTTACTGCAGCTTAACTAGAAACATACATTGTTACTGTGACATGAGAATTCTCGTTATTCTGCATTGTTGTCGTGCACTATATATAGGCATGAGCCATACAATCACTATTAGACTGCAAAAATCGTTGTTAGAAGATTGTCGCAAGATCATGAAGCTTTATGCTTGTAAATTATCCAAAATATAAATTGTAATGCTTGGTCAATGTATTGTTGTGGTAATTTATCATGACAACTCCAACCTAAGATTAATTATATAGGTTATAACTAATAAATTTTACAGTTAAGCAAATTCATGTGTAACGCTTTTAATGTTTGCACAAAACATGTCATCTAATTTATGTAGTTTGGTCTTAACACAGAAAACTGAAAACTATTGAATGAGGATATATATCTGTGTAGATAGTGTTTCTTTGGTCATGACAATTTTATTGTTCCCGAATACTTGTCTAAATCTTGTGAAAAAATTGACAGAATCTAGTCATGTTATTCATGTGAACTATTTATGCTTTACTAGTAAAATAAATGTTAGCTATAGTTATTCTTTAAAAGAAAAATGGAAAACAAATACAAGGATCTTTTCTTAACAAAGCTATATATGGAATGAAGTGTGAATGATGAATCTAATGAAGAGAACTAATTCATCTGTTCCAAAACTATATATACATTTCAATTTAACGAAAATAGGTTTGCAAATTTTATAATTTAAAATAGATTTGGTATTATTATAAAAATACAATGACATGATGGAATTGGTTGCTTTGTAAAAATTCTACCAAAATGAACAGGGTGAAGGCTTGGAAATTCAACTTTAAGTTGCATGCACTCCTTCGGGCCTCGAAGAATTGGTATGCGGAACAAAAAATAAAAAATTACCGCACTGGTTTATAATTTATGAATAGATTGGATTATTAGCAATTGTTAAACTTTAGAGTTAAATGAATCAAAACTAAATAGATTTATGAATTTAAAATTATATGTAGTCGTTTAATCTTAAGAATAAATTAGATATTCAACTACATATAATATATGTTTTATATTGAATAGATAGAGAAAATTTTCTCAATAAGGAGAATTCGTTTTAGTTTTTTCTAAAAATGAGTCTCGATTTGGAGGGAGTATTTAAATAATTAAATATAATTGGTAAATAAATACTACGTAAAATGGATTGTGGTTCTCCAACTTTATCTCCACAACCCTGCGAATCCAGATTCCTCTACTCCTACTCTCACCCAAATTCGCAGCTTCCAATCCAATCCCCCCTGCAAAAACCCGCCCTAAACCCTAACTTCCCTCTCCACCGCCGCTCACGGCGGCATAAAACCCTCTTTGTAGAAAACAGCATTCACAGAAAACCTAGCAACAATGGCGGAGACGGCAGGCTCTGACGTTAGCGACGGACCTGTTCTCAGCTTCATCAACAAACGCCTTCGTGCTCTCCGCAAAAAGCTTAATCGAATTCGTCAAATGGAAGAATCGATTTCGCAAGGTAAGTTCCTTAACAAGGAACAAGAGGAAGTCTTCCGCACTAAACCCTCGGTATGCGCCGCCATCGAGGAGCTCGAGAAGCTTCGCGAACCTCTATCGACGGCCGTCGCCGAAGAAATCAATCTGGCTATTCAATGCCAGAAGATTGAGAAAACCCTATCCGTAGAAGAGGAACGAACGAGCTCCGAGGGAAATAATCAAGTGGAACAAAACCAGAGTGAAAACGCTGAGACTCGGATTGTTGACGATCTTTTGAATTTGCTGTACTTTGGAAGCATGTTTGACGTGAAATCGCAGAGTGATTTCGCGAGCACGATGCTTACGAGGACGCACGAGCGCGAATCGTGCTTGAGTTATGATTATGTTTCTGATGATGATGCGACGGATCCGCTTGTCGAGAGGGACTTGGATTTGGTTTCAATGGTGGGAAGTTTATTGATTTCTCGGCCTGTGGATACAAGTCTATCTCACAAAAATGCTCTAGAGAAGTGTTTTGAACATGCAAAGCTGTGGCTTTCCAACTCTGATCAGCCAATTGGGCCTGATTCCAGCGTCACCTGTATGATTACTTTATTACCTGTGTACAAAGTGGTGGTCTTCTTTATAGCTTGTTCTCTCATTATGATTAAGCTGAAATTTTGACTGATTTTGCAGATTCCGGGTTGAGAGAGAAGCTTACTAAGATTATGGCTTCTCCTTATTTTACCAGATTGCCGGAGATGAAAGCACCTGGTGATGTGGTGGCAGCTGCTGCTGGAAGCTATGGATCTTTTCAGCCCCAAGTGGAAGGATTGGATGTGCAGTATCATCACAAGGTAAGAGCTTGATTCTGGATTTGTTGAATTGATACCAACTTTTATTTATCTCTTTTCATCCTGACTTTGAATGATCCTGGAAACTCTTTTGGAAGCATGACTTTGTTATTGTTTTGGATGATCTAAGTAGAGTAAGTTAACGTAAATTTTTTGTTAGACATATTCAACTTCTGAATTATATTAGACGTTCAACTTTCATTTGCTTTACTTTTGTCATAAGCTTGCTAAATTTGTTTTCTTTAATGGTTCATTTCTGCTATTTGTAGTATTTTTGTGCTAGTAGCTATGTGATTATATGTACATCTGGATGAAACTAGAGTTCTGGGTGATGTTAAACATCTTGTCTACCGCATTTTGTAGCTTGTCTATTCACAGTTGTTGAATGTGTAGTACAGAATACGTGTCTTGACCATCGGAGTCCTTAGCAAAATGAATTAAAGGAGTTTGATTCTGGTCCTTTTCTCTTCTCTCTGATTTTCAGTTCCTCTTTTAATTTGTACAGGGTATTGTTGTAGTGGCCATAAGGATGGTCTGTTTTAAGATCTCTTCCCCGCAATTGTTGCAATGGATTCCTATATACATCACAATCGGTCAACTTTTTTTAATAATTTTTATTAATGTGGTACTTTTAATATGCTGTTCGATTCATCTTGGTCTTGAGGAATAAACTTAATGCGTTGCTGTTATTGTAAACAATGTCAGTTCAAAATCACTGTAAAGTAATCTATTATATTAAGGTGGTGATGTTTCGGACATGGGCTAGATTATGATGTGCTTAGAGATGAAAGTAATTTAACAGGAAATGCATCAGATTTATCCCTCAGCATCTTGGGCTTAGTGCTTACTTTTTTGACTGTCGAATTGCTTGCGTTGTGTCTCTTCATTTTATTTCTTTAGATTTCTAAATGATATTCTGTGCTATATTTCTATCACTATCATTACACTTGGTACTGCACTATATGTTTTATATTTTATATATTTTAGGTTTTAAAATCACAAAGAATCTATTTGTTTCTTGATACGAATAATCTGTTAATGCTTATCTGTTTGTCATGTACCATTAGATATAATACACATTATGCTTATGCTTCATGAGGGCATGAGATCTTTTTTGTATTGTGGTCAGTTCTTATTAGCTCTTGAGGTTACATGTGAATACGTGATTATGTGATCATATTTGCCTTCTTAATCATAATCATTTCAGTCAGTATTTGCTTTTTATTGACATTGTTCAGTTCATTCTATTTAACATTTAGCTTCTCTTCTTCTAGCGACTCTGATGATATATTAGACCGGCTGTCATATGAAACTTCTGATATGATAGCCAAACAGGTAAATTCTCAAGTAATCATTTCATTCAGGAATTTCACTGAAGTTCTATGTCTTTATGAAGAGAGGTAGTTGACTTTTGTATTCTGGCCACATACGCTTTTTTGAGTTGGATTTTTTGAGAATGATGTTTTTGGGAGGCATCTCTCCCAGAGTTTTCTGTTGCTTTATTTCTGCCTTTTCTTTTCTTATATGTGAACAAAATGTTCTTTTTTGTCTTTTCCCTTCTCATCTTAGCGAGAAGTCCGTTCAGGTCTCTTTATGTTGCTCTTTGAACTTCAGTTGTAATTTAGTCCCTGAGGATTATATTTTGTACAGGCTCCCTGAGGATTATATTTTGTACAGGTTTATACAACTTTTTTTCATGCTAGAATATAGCACTACAGCAACTGGTCTCTGTATTAGTCTGTTCAAGGGTTCAAAATGTACTCTGGAATTTTCCACTCATCTATTTGTTCGAAGGAAGAATGCTATGCTTCTCCCACCTTTCTAAAGCTGTAACAGGATACAGTTAGGTTATTAATTGTGTTGGAATAGTTAATATTCTTATTGACCATGTTCTTGTTTGTTTGAACTTGTTTAACTCACTTGCCTATATGATTAAAAAATAGTCGGTATATGTTATGTACCAGAAATTATGTACCAGAAATGTTTATCACGCACCCTTAATTGATCCCACCAAGCTTAGATTTGTGCAGTGAATCCAAGTTTTGTTTGTTCAGTTAACTGCATTTGTACACCTCAGTGACGAACTCTTGTTACTGATTAGAGCTTGAGTTGGCCGTTATAGTCCCTCCCTGCTCTTAAACTTTCTCTTGCTTCTAATTTTCTGATTCCGTTTTTCTTTCTAATGGTTGGGTGACATTTCATATGTTAACTCATGTAATCTGGAACTACCAGATTTCACTTCCTGTCTACCATTTTTTTTGTGGCTTATCTTCTTATAACTTACCATCTATGCTTCATTTACATCAAGTTAAGCATGAATTATACTTTCTATTGTTGATTAGTTCATTTTATTGTTTGCCTAATTTGTCAATGTTCTTTAGGAAGAAGATTTATCAAATTACGAGGGAAGTGAATCTCATGATAGTCAGTCTGGTATTTTGGAAGGACCTCATAAGGTTGGTTTTGTACTTGAACGCAAAACTTGGGTAAATCTGTTGTCCTTTGTGTGTTTATTATATGTATTGTACTAATTGCTGGCTTTCTTTTTGTTCAGGTTGAATTTGAGACTGAAGATTCTGCAGAGCTACCAACTCAGGCAGCAGAAACGATCAAACCACAATCTGGAGAGCAAAATGAAACAGATGCAGAGTTAAGGGAGCAACAGAATAACCCCCGAGGAAGGTATCAGAACCAAAGAGGTTTTCGAGGTGCAGGTGGTCGTAGGGGATATTCAAATGGTCGCGGAGGTCGGACCGGCAGCTACAGGGGAGCAGGGGCATACCAGAATGGACGTGGCCAATACTATGATCAGACAGGGAATTATTATCCTAGGAACTATAATAATAGCAGAGGAAAGGGGGGTGGGAGGGGTGGTGGTGGTGGGAATTCCTATAGCAACCATGCTTCTGCAGTTCCAGCAAATCCGTGACCTAGTTCTCTAGGCACCTTCTAGGCTATTGTGGTACTAATCTTTTGGGTTGGTGGGAAAAATGTTTTGCCTCTGGATGAAAAGTGGATTGAACAATTTGAGTGTGGGTTGCCATAGAGAGCAACATCCCAGAACCGTTTTATAGTTCATTCTAAGGTGGACTTGTGAAAGAAGGTTTAAGCAATAGCTTACCGTTGAAATGCACTTTATGGTATTCCTCTATCTTGCTGATGTTGAATGTGATATCAATTGTTTAAATCCCCACACCCCGCCAAAAAAGAAAAAAAGGAAGTATGAACACTGATGTGAGAAGAAAAGATTCAATGCAAATTAAAGAAAAAGGACGAATGGCGCCGGGATAAATACCTTATTTGACTTGCAAATGATTCAAAGCTCTTTGTTGCTCGATTTGATTATGAATGCTGTTCTAGTTCTCTACAGGTTTAAATCGGAAAATTATATAATGGGAGGGTTCTTGCTGGTTGAAAAATAGCTGAATTATGGAATTTTATGTTGTTTTTCTCCCGGAAAATTTTTGAGTTTACATTTTGCACGGAACTAACAAAGATGCACGATACCCTCCCTCCGTACGGGGTTCACAGTTTTCAAAATTTTAAGGCGTGAGTTTTTGCCATATAATTTTTGCTAGTTTGTGAGGAATAGGTTTGCTTCCTTTTGGCATCTGATTTTGTGTTCTATTTTTTTTTTTAGTTTTTCATGTCATTCTTAGAGTTTTAAATCATTTACTAGAAGGAAAAAAAAAATTAAAAAAGGACATGTATTTATTATAGAGAATAACTTGACATAAGATGGAATACCAACAAAGAGGATAATAAGGTATAGATGGAACATCAAATCAAATGAGATTAAAGATTTAAAACGTTTATTAAACAATCTTATAGTTAAATGAGAGAGAACGGTACATATGAGGGCCAAATGAGATATAACTATTTCTAGGAAATTAATTTCCTTAATTTCTGTTGTTTGTTTACTTATTGGAAAATAAGTCAAAGGAAAATATTTTTTGATCAAACAAAAAGGGTATAAAAAATTAGGGGAAATGAATTCCCCTTTTCAGATCAGGAAAACATTTTCCCAGTCCCAATGCTTCTTGTTCTCTTCTCGTTTTGTTCTCGCTTGTGGCTTCTCACTCCTGTAGCTCCTCACTCCTCACTCGATTTGTCATCTCTCTCTTGTCGATCTTCTTCCCTATAAGTATTCCTTCCCTATCTTCTCAGATCTCCTCCATCTTCATATGTGTTTGATTCATGTGGAGTATATTTGCGAGATTTTGTTTCTACATAATCAGATTTCATCTCTTAAAAAATTAAAGAGATTGAGATGAGTATATATTTGTTGTTCAATGTAAAAAGACTGAGGGATTTTGACTCGTTATATATTGATAATCAAATTTTTTTTACAATATCGTTATATATTAACAATGAAAGCCGATGGATTTTGTTTTTTTGACGTCTGTGTTATAAAATTATAATGGTTATTGTCATATTTGATATGAGTTTTTTATTTTTAAAGTTTATTTTCTTTTTAATATGGGTTTCATATGATTATTGAAGTTTGTGTTATTTGTAGGATTCTAGTGATGTTTTTTTTGTTGTATCTACAATCATTGGTTAATATGGGTTCTATTATGCTTTTTCTTTATCGAAAGACTAAATTATTAATAGCTCTATTCACTATATTACTATTAGAGTAAACTTTGCTTATTTGTTGAATTGCTTGAGTTTGTCTAGATGAATGATACCATTCGAGCTGCTGTATTTAGTGCTGCAACATCAGTCATGTCTGTAGGTATTATAATTGTTGATAATCATATTGTTGACAATAATTATATACCGAGAGAGCCTCGTGTCAGCCAAGAAGTTGTAAGGGAAAAATATATACATAGTATATTATATAAAAGCAACTTACCTTGCACAAATTAAATCCGTATGAAACCATCAACATTTTTTGGACTTTGTGATGCTCTCACCGGTTACAATTTACTAGTACCTAAGGATGGAATCATGTCAATAAAGGAGCAAGTGATGATGTTTTTACATATCCTTGGACACAATGTAAGATTTCGGGTGGTTGGTGCAAGATTCGATCGATTTACAGAGACAGTGCATAGATATTTTAAGATTGTTCTCAAAGCTATTTTGAAGATGTATAAGTACGTCGTTAAGCTATCGGATGATACTACTCATCCAAAAATACATAATAGTCAAAGATTTTATCCTTATTTTAAGGTATATATTCTAAATGAATTCTATATGTTATTAGAAAACATGACATTGCACTTAGATCATATAATTGACTCATAAGTTTATTTTATAGGACTGTGTAGGAGCATTAGATGGAACACATATTGGTGCAAAAGTACCTTATGAAATGCAAGGAAAATTTCGTGGTCATAAAGGAGGGACAACACAAAATGTCCTAGTTGTTGTGAATTTTGATTTGAAATTTGCTTTTGTATTAGCCGGTTGGGAAGGAAGTGCACACGACTCTCGTATTTTAACTTATGCGTTATCAAAAGGATTTGATATTCCTGAAAGTACTTTCAATACCTAATTATAATACACTGACAGTGTCTTTATAATATTTTAGGAAAATATTACCTTGGTGATTTTGGTTATGGTCTACGACCTGGAATTGTTTCTCCTTATCGTGGCGTTCGATATCATTTGAAAGAATATAGTAATGACCCACCTAAAAATGCAAAAGAACTTTTCAACCTTCGTCATTCATCCTTGCGAATGACTATTGAGAGAAGTTTTGGAGTTCTAAAGAAACATTTTCGAGTTTTAGATGCCAAGCCACATTGTTCGTTTAAAACTCAAGTGAATGTCATCTTAGCATGTTGTATCATACATAACTACATAGTTGGAGTAGATCTTGACGATATAATCCTTCAAGCTGAAATTAATGATACTTCAAATGAAGTTGATAAAATCCAAAAAACGCACCAGGAAGAGAGAATTGAGAATAGAGAATGGTCACTAAAAAGGGATAGTCTTGCAAATCAGATGTGGAGTGACTACATAAGTAACAAATTATAGCTATTTAATTTTCTTTTAGTTCATAATCTTTGTATTTCTACTATTTTTTTTATTTGAATTTCAAAGTAGTTTTTAGTTTTCAAATGTGTTCTTGAAGTTCTGATATCTTTTTGTAACTGTCAACTCTATATTAATGAAATGTCATGACTCTTTTATCTTTTTCTTCTCCCTACAGTTCTACTTTTGTGTTTAAGTGAATTTCTGGAATCTTCTATCCTAGTAGTTCTCTTGATATTTTCTTGAATGCAATGTGAACTTGGATGCAAGTTAGTTGGAGAGAAAGACATCAAGCACAAAAATATTAGAGTGAAATAAATATATGATTTGCAAAAAGGTGTTGATGTTTAGACTGTAGTTTTGAGATTGCAGTTTTATGGTTATGTGCAATTTGTTGATGCTAATTTTGATGTGGGTTGTTAATGCTGAATTGTACTCTCTAAATTGACTGCAGTTTTTAGGCCGCACTCTCTAAATTGTAGTTATTAGTTGAATGCCTGCTATATAATTAGAAAGATTAAATAAAGTTGATTACTTTCCTACAAATTTGAACTTATCTGTTACTATGCATTTTGATAAATTCTTGTGAACTTGTAGTATGGTAAAAAATTGCAAGGGCAAACAGTTTAGGTGGACAATACCAATGGAGCGCCTAATACTTGAGACACTTGCCGATGAAACTCGCAAAGGGAATAAGCCGTCGAGCACATTCAAGAACGAATCATTTGTTCGAGTTGCTGAACTTGTTCGTGCAAAATTTGGATGTGAATGCACCCAGATCATGTTGAAAATCATTTGAGAACTTTGAAGAATACGTGGACAACCATATGCAAGATTCGAGATAAAAGCAGAATGGGATGGAACCACAACTTGCATATGGTTACCTGCGATAAGAATGTGTATGATGCCGAAGTTACGGTAAGAAAATATAAGTATCTTTATATACATTTTTGTGTGTTGTTATCTTCTAACCAAATTTAGATATAGCTTGTTTGACTTGTATCTGTTGTATTCCATTTGCTTTACCTGAAATTAGCTTCTTATAAGATTGATGAAGCTGAACCAATTTCAATATCTAGAGCTTTTGATGTCATATTCACCAGCTTATGTATTGTTATTAATTCCATTTTTGTATTTTAATTTTGTCAAAGAACACAAACGTTTCTCTGTTGAACTTAGATCTCCAAGTTCTGGTATTTATATATGTGAAATCTTTTTATTTGTTACAGGCTCATCCTTATCAATAAAAATATTTGAACAAAAAAATTGATATGTATGAAGAGTTGGCACTTGTTGTGGGTAAAGACATTGCAACAGGGACTTATTCAAAGTCATTTGTTGTCATCGAAACTCAAGAAGTTGACTCCAATCCTATTGAAGAAGATAGACAAACTTCGTCAAGTGCTCCTTCCTTAACGGTAAAGTCTCGTTGCAAGAGAGCTCGAGAAGATGATAGTTCTATTATTGCAGAGGTAGCTGAATAACTTGGTGAAGTTGCGGTTGCAATCAAAAAACTTTCTCAAGATCAATTATGCATAGAAGATCTTTATAAAGAGGTAATGAAGACAAGGATTTGATGAGATTTTTCTTGCAAGTGTCTTTGATTACTTGGTAGAAAATGAAAGGCAAGCCAAGGCATTCATGGTGAAAAGTGAGAATCTTCGTGTAGCATGGATTAAAAATTTCATGATCCGGCACCACAACGATCAATATCGTTGATATTTGTTTAGTTATTATTTAAGAAATTTGGGATTGTTAATATTATGTAAGACATATGAGTTTGTCATTTTATTAAGAAGTATGAACTTATTACGAATTTATTCTTGTTTTTTTATTCTTAGATTTAATATGGTAGACTACAGTGGATTTTTTTATTTGAAGTATTTGAGTAAATTGTGTGTCTATAATAGCATGTGTAATTTGTATAAAAATAACTGTCACATGATATAAAATAAGTATAAACGAGTAGATTTGTGTTTTCTACATACTATGTATAAAAATAAAAAAAGAGATAAAAATTGTACCCTTATATTTATGTCTCAAAATATTTGCATTTAATTTTAAGACAAAGATTAGACAAAAAAAATTAGACTCACTTTTAATTCATTAAAATTAAAAGGAAAAAAAAATGTTTTCAGGACCGTCAACCAAACATAGGAAAATGTTTTTCAATTGATTTTCAGCATGTCAATCAAAAATCGGAAAAGAAATCCTTTTATGAGAAAATGATTTCTCAAAAAATATTTTCTAGAAAACATTTTTCGGAATTTCTTTTTCTTGTATCAAACGAACTCTTAAACCGTTTATTGGAGTTTGGTAAAATAGTACCCGTTATGAGTCGGTCAATATCAGTATCAGTACCTGCTGTTGGAAGGTTCTGTCAAATAAATAAGTTTATAACGTGCCATTAATGGTGGTTGTATTTAGGAACATGTTTTGCGGCATTTCGTCAACATCATTGTCATCACATATTTTTCTGCACTCCTTGTGGACGGTGATTTATTTATTTTCTTGTTTTCAGTGATTTCTACGATCCAAATTTACTTATTTAGTCGAAACATTACGTTCTGCTTATAGTGCAGTACCTTTCACAAAATTCTGTTTTACCAAAATTCTAAGATCACACGACAACTGAACTAAAACATAAAATGAGACACAAAATTGAATAGGAGATTTCAAATCCTTTGAACCACTTTGAATATTAAATTCACCATTTTTTGACATTTAAATTAAATGAATATATTTACGATTACACGATTATAAAATAGGTCTTATATAAAATTTTATCACTTGTGATTGTGATATAGTAGAAAATTTAATTCTTAAAATGGATTTAACCTCCAAAATCAAATGAAGCCAACCGAAGTGGAACATAGGCAGTAGTATACATAAAAGTGTTTCCCAATTAAATATAAGTTGTAGTTAAGCTGTATCTTTTGAATTCTGATAAGCTGCTTTTGGAATAAGTAAATTTTAGAGAACAAAATAATCTCTCCATTACGATAATATAAAGTAACTTTTCTTTTCTTTTTTCTAATGCATTGGGGTACATATGCTCCAACTATCTGTCAGTTCCTCCTCCAGATGATAGAAAGCATCGAATCATATACCTCAATTACAATTAAGAAATCTGCCCAGTGACCACTACCATTATAAAAGGTAGAAGAAGCTAAAACTCTTATTCTAAGCCTAAACTTCGCAGCTTTTTCAGAAGAAAAACATAGTTTTTGCACACCCCTGCATTCCAGTTTTCTGCTTTCTAAAGGAGGAAGGAAAGATGGGAGGTAGCTATTCTTCTGCTGTAGCTGTCTCGCGAGGAGGCAACGTATTGCCGTTGCCAAAAAGATCTGGTCAAGTTATTTCATTCCATTCCTCAGCCAAATGGAAAAGCCATTACCGACTCTCCAGCCAAAGAACGAAACTGGTAAGTCTCTTAATGACCACAACATGTACAGACTGGTTTGTTTCAGCTTAAATTTTGACAATTTTAGATGCTAACAGTCTAATTTACACTATAAGAATCTATAATCTCTAAAATTTAAGCCGAAAGAAACGGAGTTATAGTTGATCTATTTTCACTAATGATTATTAATTTGGATTGCAGATGGTTGTTGGTTTCACGGCTGTATGGTGTGGACCTTGTCGGACCATGGAACCTATCATTCGAGACTTTGCTGCTACGTATGTAGATGTCGAGTTCATCAAAATCGATGTAGACGAGCTGGAAGTATGTTCGTCCTCTCGTCCTTCCACTTCATGATGTTTTATTTCACTACCCATAATCATTAGCTGATAATAATCAAAGGGTATTATTAATAATTTAATACATATTTTTTGTGTAATGAAATGAAAAACAGGATGTGGCCCGGGGATATGGTGTGCAGTTAATGCCAACATTCATATTGTTGAAGAAAGGAAAAGAAGTTGACAGAGTTGTGGGAGCCAAAAAGGAAGAACTCCAAAATAAGATAGAGAAATACATGGCATGATATATACTTTAAATGAATACCTGGTATTTTCTGTAAATTGAACTGGTTTAGGCACCGATTCTCGGTTCAACCGATCCAACCGGCAAGCCCAGTCTGGTTTTTATAATTATGCTAGTAGTATGGTGTGTGCAGCACAAGAGAAAATAAACTAGTGGACATGATCATCACTCTTTAGTGTCACTTGACACCGTGAAATCATAAGTGTTACTAAAAGGGGAAGTCTAAAGCTAATAAGCCAAATGCAATATTACGTATTATATATATGTATGTAACACATCCATAAACTTATTATATCTAAACAAAAGCCTAATCAATGTTATATTGTGCCTATTTGCCTTTTTCATTCTGCCAATATTAATCCTTCAATGTCGAGAGTTATATTTAGAAGAAACCTTTCTAGAAATGATCAGAAATTCAAAATTTTGTAAGTTTAAAAGAAACATAGAAATCATTAGTTAAAACCTAAAATCGTTGGTTTTTTTGAAGTGAGTCCCTTAATATATTATATCCTTTTTAAAATGTATAACGTTAGACTTTTTTTTAAATAATTTTAGTTGAAATTTAGTTTATGTTATATATTAGTATGTAATACATCCATAAACTTATTATATCTAAACAAAAGCCTAATCAATGTTATCTAGTGCCTATTTGCACTTTTCATTCTTGACTGCTAATATTAATCCTTCAACCTCGAAAGTTATATTTAGAAGAAACCCCAAAAATTCAGAAATTTTCAAGTTCCATAGAAACATAGAAATCATTAATTAAATCATCAGATGAATTAAGGTAAAAAACAGAAATTAAAGCAACAAAGTTGTTACAATGAAGATTATTTTACAAGAGATTGGAATGATTATAGAAAATGAATAAACATTAGAGATATGTCTTATGTACAATCCAATCGAATTTACTAAAAAGAAAAAAAAAACAACAAATCTGCGCCACATATAACTAATTAATCAGCTCCATTTTCGTAGAGGCACTCCAACAATTCGCAAAGTTTAACTCTGTTCTAGTCAAGAGCCACCTCCAATCTCCAAGAGCTTTTCTGATCTCGGAGTAATTCTTAATGAAAATTAGTATATCATGCGACGTGTATACAATTTTTTTTTGTTGTGTGGCGAAATTATGGTAAGTTACGGTGGAGAAAGTGAATGTTTCACAAAAATTTCTATTTTTTTTTATTTTTAAAATGTGACACAAATTCACATATATTTATCGTAGTGTCCAAATTCTTGGTTCTTTTGAAATGGGCATTCCTCTATCTTCAAGATTAGAAGATTGCCAAATTAATCCAAACTTCACCGTCGGATGATTAAATGAAAATTGATACATTTGAACCTGCCCTCTTTTGTTTTCACCCATAAACCAGAATTCGGTACTTAAAAAATACTTATTTTAATCTGATCATTGGTTTTGCTCGTCATTAATTACCTTTTCTGAAATAGTTGATAGATGGATATGTGAGTGTTTGTGCGATTTCTAAACAGTGACATTTTATGTAAAAAAAAATAAAAAAAATACCCATTTTCCGTGTTAATTATGCTGATAACATTGGATGCTGAATGCTGACGTGGCTGATAATAAATGTTCCGGTGAGAGCTTGTGGAACGAGTTGCGTTTCAAGGCGTGCAAGCGAGTGGCTAGGATTGACAAGACAATGAAAATTGGAGTTCTTATTTATTGGTTAATCTAATTTTAAGAGATATATAGAAAACGGTGTACATATTTGGTCAATAAATCATGTTGAATTTCTTTTAAATTAAATAATCGACAATTACATGTATTAATGCCACAGATCTCCCACAGCACCACATATTCGGATAAACAAAAAAAAAAAGAAAAAATAGTGTTATTGACCTGAAAAGGATAATTATTGAAGAATTTATCCTTGTTCTTCCCTTGCACTAATCAACTTCTTATCCAATTGCGTTGTGAGTTGCATTTTTAGTTTTATAACCTTATTGTAGCGATAATTTGTCGTCAAGTTTTAATTTGTCCTCCCACTTTGATCCGAATGAATTTTCATCTAGAGTTCAATTGATTTCAATAGAAATGATTTTAAATTAAACTTTTATAATCGGCAAAAAACTATAATAGAAATGATTTATTTTTTTTTATGATCAAAATGATTTAAATAGAAGAATAGATGATTTTATTTAATATAACATGACACTTTTACCCTTTAAAACAAAAAGAGAAGTACTTTCATTTCATACCGACTACCATCATATTATAAGTTCATCCTATTACACAAAAAGTATACCACTCGTATAAATAAAATAAACTGACCGAGTTCATACGGTCATATCTATCAAACAAAATATTAGCCCCCATAACAAACAAAATGATGTCAACAGTTACCAAAATAATATCTCCATTTTCTTAAAAACAAAGAAAAGAAACATCCCAACGTCTCAAAGCATGAACCAATATCTAAAAACCGTTGCGTGACAACCATTGAGGCTTCAATCTGTCAGGACAACCGAAGAACGAGACATCTTTTTCATTGTTAGCTCTAAGAAAGTCCTCAACATCAAGTATTTTGTCATCTGCAACTCCGTACGTCTCAAGCTCAGCATAAATCTCCATGGCCGAGTAAATCCTAGTATTCGACTTCATGAAGTTTTCGTTTGCAACTGCAAGTGCTTGGGCAATGTCAGACATAGAATTAGTGACACTCTTTAACCCATCCTCAAGTGTGTTACGTGATTTATTTGATTCTATGTCATCGAATTTTCTCTTCACACCTAGTTTGGAAGTGGACTTTTTGTTTTTGATGGGTTTTGGGAAGGATGGTGCACCAGAAGAAGGAGAACTTCCAATTGGGCTATTGGCACCAAGGTTCTCCATATTTTCAAGAATTATCACATTTTCTTCTTGGAGTCGATCAACATCATCTATAGTGTTCATCTGTGCATCCCATTGTCGCATCCTATCTTTAGCAGCTGTAGACCTTGTACCATTTGCTCGGTCTTTTTCGTAAATGTCACGAAAAAGCTCAAGATTAGGAATCTTTTTGTCTCACATATCCTTCATTTTTGGTTTCGCCTAAAAAGAAAAAATAATTAAAAACATGTAAAATTGAATTCAGCAGCATAAAGTTAAATTCAGCAACATATATATTAAATCATGTGTCACATTAGCTGTATCAAAAGAAAAAACAAATCGCTTCTTTTTTTTTTTTATTACCATGGTATCCACCTTATATGATCAATGAGATGGACTGAATAAAACATAAAAGGGATACTAAGTGATAGTAATTTGTTACGATTACCAATAACTTGTTAAGCCATGTTTTTATTCATATTCATGGTCACAGATCAATCAGAGAGAATTTAAAATGGAAAATAAGGACACAACCCATGTTATATAACTACAGTACCTTAATTTGCTTTGGTTAGATCGAGAATTTATAGTACCTTGATTAGGTCAGCCCAAACTTGAGGTCCAGCTTCAATATTTTTTGTAGAATCATTCCATGATATTCCACTCTTCTGAAGTGCATCTAGTGCCAGATGCATCAGCTCCTTTAAAGTTTTCAAACGGTTAATAATTTTTTCTTTAGTGATTTTGCAGTTGAATTTTTCATTGATGGCTTCAATGGCAATTCTATAAGCCTCTCCTTGAAAGTTCCTATCATCTTTCAGTCCTTTGAGCTTCTGTTCTCTCAAAACTTCAAGAAGAAGAGTATCCATTGTCTTTGGCCAAGAAAAATAGTCGCCTTCTGGTTGTCTTTCCTCATGCTCGACACCATCTATTTGCTTCTGATTTGTGACATGTTCTCCCTCAAAAGAACTATTAGAGTCCATTGTATCCGTATAAATTGCAAAGCAACACAAATCAACTATCCCTAATGCGAATTTAAGACATAATCATTCCACATCCTTTGAGCAATAGCATCTCTTAGCTGTTCACCAAGCCTATACTCTTGATTTCTTGAAGAAAATCGAATAGTTTCAATTTCAATTTCTCTACGCGTAAGCTCTCTATCAGAAACTGTATTCTCATCTTAAACAATTCGCGCGCATTTTCTGGAGAATGATTCGAGTACTCTTCAAGGTGGTACCCCATACCGCGATAAGGAGTAAGAAATGAGGGTGACAACATATATCCTCAGCTAGATAATATCTACCTACAAATAACAACATTAATAACTATTATTAATGCTTAAAATGGATAAAAAATTAGACTAAAGTTTGTACATGTATAGCAAAATATAATTCATTACCTTGAGGCACCTTCAATCTATCTTCTCGACTTTAGGCATTCTCAAGTACCCTTGAGTCATGGGCTGAACCCTCCCAACCCGCTAAAACACAAGTGAACTTCAGATCAAACGAGCATGTTACTAATATATTTTAGGTAAGGAATTGTTTTCTGTTTCTATATCTTTTTTTCTTCGAGCCTCGGTACCTTTACACGGATATGGGTTCCATCAATTGCGCCAACGCATTTCTACAAATCATATATTTTGTTAGTTATAACAAACAAATAAATGTATGCATGCTTAATTAAGAGATATGTCAAATAGTACCTCAAGATATCAAAATTTCATTAGGCATTGGAGTCTCTTCTGTAGGTTGCACCAGAAATCTATCTTCGAGTGATATCAAGGCTCTAAGAACTATATGAAAATGGCTACTTACAGTACCAATTGATCGTCCAAAAAAGAATCGAATCGTACGGTTCCTCACATTGTGTGATAAGACATGCAAAAATTTTGCCAGACGTGTTCTTCGACACAACTATAATTGTTGTCTTTAAGACGACTAGTTCCATGAAGAATGCTACAAAGCCTTTGGAAAGCTTCGGGTCCCATTCGTAAAACACTACGTGACTCTTCATCATCCCACAACCGTTTCATTAACCTATCTCGTATTTCTTTTCGTTCAAAATTTTACTCGTAAAATCGGATTCTTGTAACACTCTATTTGGATTAGGACATTCAAATATGCATTGTATGCACTTAATGCAGCTATAAGAATAGTTCTGTAACCCTCGTAATCATTCATCTTTTTCCTAAAATCAAAACAGAAAACAAATAACACTCTGATAAATGTAAACCTTAACATGAGTTATTTTAATTCCTCAAATAACTATGAAATAAGAAACAAATATCATTAATAGCAACTAAGAATAAAGCATGCAATTAAGAGAAAAACAGTAAAGTGACAAAATTAAAAGCAAATTTCGATAAAATTATCATTAACAATCAACCATTTTATCACATTATTTAAATCAAATAACTAAATTACGAAATCATATGGCTGCAGGATCCAAGATCAAGCTAACCATGGGGCTTGAGACTTAAAAGGTTGAAAGAGATTGCCAGAGAGTTTGTTTCGCTTGTGTCTATATAAATATCTTTTTGCAAGTTGAATAAATTTTGGTATCCTAATACATCTCAACTTTATCTTGAAAATGAGGTTATATTGTTTTATCGGAATATATTGTTTTTTTTTAATTGATATTATATTGTTGACAGTAATTTTCAGGATAAAAATGAAATCTTTATCGGAACATGCTATCTAGTCATATCATATCATTTATATTGTTTTTTTTAATTGATATTATATTGTTGACAGTAATTTCCAGGATAAAAATGAAATCTTTATCGGAATATGCTATCTTTTTCTAATCATATCATATCATTTATAGTAACTTTTAAGATAAAATTAAGATGTTACAAGGATGCCAAGATTTATTCCCGAAGTACAAACTAAAAGTAGAAAGGACACAAGTTGATTCAATTATAAACTCCGCATATGACTGCACATGTTGCAAACACTTATCATTTTGTTTCGCAGATTTCATTGGTATCCAAATCCTTTACACTTCTGCAACGTACAGGCAACACAGAATCAAACACAATTCGACCTGATATTTTAAGTTTGTGCTATGAAACTCCACATGGTGGGTTCCAATTTTAAGTTTTTATGGACATGTTTTGATAACTGAAGATACAGTCAACATCTCTGCCTTAGCAGTTGCTTTCACTACGCTTAAAGAAGAAAACAATTAAAAGCAACAAAACAAGAACATGAACAACTTAATGTTGCTGCAAGTAATTAATTTATTAATCAATAAATTCATTTGATGTTACAAAGCCACTAATTTCAACAACATAATTTTCACTCAGATGCTAATACTCGGTCCAAAAGATGCTCAATAGAATTTACACAAAAAATCAATTGCAAATTTGCAACAGCCCCCGGAGAGGAAATACTATACAAGGTGGAGACAGAGGCCTAATACAATTAAATCATACTACATAAACTTCTAACAAAAATAATTTATTGAATTCTCTTCACGTACAGGAATATGTATGAATAGATACTAATTCCCTGCATTATGCCTTTTTTTTAAATCTTTCCATCAGTTGGAATTTATCTACTCGCGACATAAGACTTTCTAAACGTAAGACTTTGGCCTTCCAACCACACGTTCCATTTTTTGTTCGCAGCAAATGGAGGGAAGATATACCCTGATGCAACATATATATAACCTGAAATTGTATGTCTATTTCAAAAGCAGAACACTATTGAAATCTGAAGTGCAAAGCATTCAAGCTCGTCCGAAGCCTTCTGCCACTGATGCAACAAAATACAAGATGATAAAATGTTAGCAAAATCTTGGTTTTTGACATCAATATGTCGTATTTAAATTCAAATTAGGTGTTCACTGAATTAAGTAGCAGCAACTACGGTCCGTTTTGTTTCATCTTACATTTTAGAAATTTGAATTATTGCAGTGTAAATTAGACTGTCAAAATTTACAATCTCTCAAATATAAGCTGAATCAAATGGGACTTATATATAGAATATCAAGTATTAACATGATGAAACTATAGTAACTATCTAGCACTTAATCTTCCATTACAGATTTACAGGGATTTCTCCACATTTTAAGGATTGAGAAATGTATTCAAATTCCAAAACACAAAAGTGAAATGTGAATAACATATGAATTAGACATAATATAATGAAGCAAAAACTCACCTTTTGAAGAGGATTGAACAACAACCACATGCATAGTCACATGATTGGGAGGGAGCTGCAACCTCAGAGGATAAAGCTTTCCATTCAATGGGTTTTTGGAACACACTGTTATATCACTAAGTCCAGTCTCTTCCTCCAATCTTTGAGTCAACTCATCAACTCCATTCCCCTTGAACAAAATTGAGAACCCCTTTGAGTCCTCTTCATCCCCATATAATTCATTTGCAATATGATAATATATGATTCTCCCATCGTCCCTCTTTGGCGGCGAATTCGCAACCGAATCAACCGACTGTAACCAAACAAAAACAAAAATTAAAAACAAGATATTCAACAATTTTGGGAAACAACGTTATAAGGCAAATGCGCTCAGCTTTTCTGTGATGTATTTCATCCGGTGCTCCACTTTCTTTAGCATTGGCACGTATCCGAGTTCTATAAGTAGTTATAAAAATAGGAAGAAAAAAATAAACTGAACGAGGACATTTGGGAGGGTCCTGAAAGGGCATTATCGAAATGCGATCCAAATTACTTCAATCGAAGGTTGAAGTACAAAAAAAAAAATGAATGGAGCAGCGGATGAAATATCGGAGCAGCTAAGTCGGATATGAAGATTAATATGATGATGGATAAAGGATTAAACCTCTTGTCTGGAGAAACTGGCAAGAGAACGAGTAGAAGGCGTGTGAGATTCAGAAGATTCCACCCGAGGAATCAACTTAGGCGGCGGAATTCCGGCGGCCGGCGACCGGACGACGATATCGATGACGTCAACTTCCCAAATTACCCAATCCTGTGTGGCAGACCGATGAGGAATATCATGAGTAACGGAGTTTCTCCACGGCGGAAGACCACCGTTAGCCCGGAGAAACTGGCCGTACCGTGTCCTGAACTTCACCTGATTATGCCCCTCCTTAATGGGTTCCCACTCGACGGAGGAATCAAGCCGGTGAGGCAGCGTCTGAAGAACTTTCCGGCCAGTCATCCCGAGGAGAAACGGCTGATTAGAGGCGGTGAGGTACTTGCCGTAGCAGCTCTTGAGGCGGATTACGAGGGTGCCATCGTGGGAGTTGGCGGCGGCGCTGACGAACTCGACGGACCAGCGGGCGTTTTTGGAAGATCCATTGCGGTCCTGGATGACGGAATCTTCGTCTTCCTCGGCGGTGAGGTACTTGTCGTGGTGGCTGCGAAGACGAACAGCCTTGGCGTTTTGAAACAGATCCATTGCTGTCATTTGATGAACAACTGGGTTTGCGAGCTTAGGAGAGCTCTGTAAATTAATAAATGGAAACAGAATTTAGAATTTATTACACAAATTGTTGGTAACGTAATTGGGTTTTAACAGTTTTTTGGTGATCACTCTAAATAAGGGAATTAAAGGGTTTAAGGACAAGAAGGTTTGTAAATAATTTTGATTACACCGTCAATATATCTCATATATATATATATATATATATATATATATATATATATATATACGCACACGCATATATATGAATCTGTAATGGATGTTCCTCGGTCAAATAAAGTTTCTGAAAGTGGTCTTTTCTTAACAAACTGGTGAAGAAGGCCGGCTACTTTCTATATTACCACCTCTGTTTCCTCGAAAGCATTATTTTATTTATTTTTATGACAAAACAGATAGTAACATGTTTACAAAAATGTACCATATCGATTTAAGATCTGTTTGAATTAATATCGTGTACACAAAGACTTTGAAAATAGAGATGTTACAAGTAATGATTTAATATAATATATTAGTTTCCGCACACATTTTTACATTACTAAATACTAAATATTTAAAATAAAATATAACTTTCTTACAATATTAATCTTCATTCTCCAATTTTATTTTATTAAAATATTTAATATATATATATATATATATTAAATTATGCTTAAAAATAGACATAAAAAATAAATTAAATCACTTATTTTAGAACAAAGGATACATAATGCATAATACTTGTTTTACTGTTGTAATATATAAAACATCATCTACATCACAATTCTAGAAATTATCAAGTAACATTTCAAAGACTTAAATGCGAGGAACAAAAAAAAATCTCTGATATGACAATATTTTAAATATTTATAGGAAGAGATGTACTCCTTAAATTCTAATTCATTCGCCAGACCTTTTTTTTTTTTTTTTTTTGAATGTCTCATTTATTTATAGTAATACTCTTTATAAAAAGTTATATATTTTAATTTATTTATATTACTCTTTCAACATCTATTTTATATCAAATCATTTTACTCTAATTACTTTATTTTCACATTATTTTTATTCATTTTAAACTAATTTATTTTTACTATTTATTTTAAAAAATATTATACATATTTTTATATATATTTTTTTTAATAATTATAAAAAGTCATAAATTGCAAAAAGTCTACTTGACGTAGCGGACCTTCATAAGTGACATTTTGATGTAAGAAAGAAAGAGAAGCAAAACGTGAGAGTCAACGTCGCCCACACATTTGACAGATCGAGACAACAGATCCGAATAGGCGACACGGTCATGGACTCGCTAGTAGTAGTCTTATCTTATTAATTGCGGAAAATGCCAAGAAGCTCATGCCGAATGTGTTATTAAGAATAACTAATACACATATGAATACTATTATTACATGGTACAGATTATTACGCTTTTTAAAATTTAAATTTGATTTGGTTCGCCAGAAGTAAATAAATTGTTAATAGAAATAATTACATAATTTAATTTAATATATATGATTGTTGATGAAAATAATTATTTATTTTCTGTTTTATCTGTGTATAATCTATATATAATTAGATAATATTGTTCTCTCTAAATGTATATATTTGATGGACAATATTATTTGTGTATCAAGTATGGTTATATTTAGTCTACTCGGTTATAAAATTTGCAAATTAAAATTTGATATTCTTTTTGCTCCATTTCTTTTACATGTACTAGATAGATATGCGTGTTATACAAATACAAAAATATACGGAGTATTAATTAATGTAAACTATTTAGTTTAAAATTATATATGTAGACTAGAAAAAATATTTAACATTGCCCACATAAATACATAAGATATGTTCTCTTAAGTTCTTATGTGATTAGATTGACAACTATCATGTGGTTATCATTTTCGTTTGTTCATGTTACTTTTTTAATTAGAACTATATATATTACAGAAGAAAAGTCAAATCCTAGTTGAAATTGAGCACTTGAATGGATTGTTGTTTTTGACAGAGTCAAGTGTCTTGTTTGAGGAATGTTAATCTAATAGAAAGTTCTTGCTTAATAGTAATTAATGTAATTAATACATCAGAATAAGATAATCGAATTATAACTCATATTTAATTACAAGTAATACAACGTAATATATGACAAATGTTATTATGTCACATTTTATTCTTGTTGCTGAACCTTTTTAAAACAACATAGTTCAAAAATGTTTCAAGTGAACTACCGGGGCAAGTCGTCTTAGACAATTACAACAGGTTAAATTTTTTTATAAATAACTCTTTCAATCCTAGTTGTAATGGAGTATTATCAACCAAATCAACGAGAATTAAATAATTATATTTACTTCCAATAACTACTCAAATATATCAACAATTATGGAAGATTTAGAAAGAAATCATACCTTCCTTGTGAAGGACATCGGCGAATTACTTCCCGAGATGACCGACACCGGCGAGCCAACATCATCGGAAACCAACGACGAAAAACTCGAAACCGCCGACAAATGACCATTCATTTGCTCTTCCTCCGATATTTCTACACCCTCCACCATCCACAAAATCCAGTTCGCAGTTGAACCGGTTTGAGGATTATCATGCGTAACGGCGTTCCGCCACGGCGGAGTCCCACCATTTCCTCGTAAATATCCTCCTCCGAATCCCTTAAGCTTCACCTGAAATCCGTCTCGGATCGGCTGCCACTCGATCTTCAAGTCCTTGATGTTTTTCGGCGCCGTTTGGAGCACCCTGTCTCCGGTCATGCCGAGAAGGAACGGCGAGCTTGATGCGGTGAGATAACTGCCGTGACAGCTTTTGAGGCGGATGGCGTGATGGTCTGAATCGGCGATCTCGACTAGCCACCGCGCTTTACGGGAATTGCCGTGGCGGCTCTGCCGTACGGTTTGTTGGTCATCGTCGGCGATTAAGTATTTATCGAGGTGGCTCTTAAGCCTAACAACTTTGTGGTTGAAAAACTCCATAAGAATTTTTAGTTGGTAATGAGTGATATGTATATGTGTGTGAGTGTATATATATATATATGTATATATGTAGGTATAGAACGAAATGTCGATGATCAGGGATCTTAATTATAGTTTAACAAAGTCAAATTATTTAGTTGGTAACTTGCAACAGGTAAAAGAAGTCATTTGTCTATAGTATTCGAATTTTTTAAGATCGAAGAAGATTCAATTCAATAAACCTATTAGTATCCACACCAAAAAAAAAAACCAATAAACCTATGACAGTATTACTTTTAAATTAAAAGTTTAGAATGATAGAATTTAGGAGGTTGTCCTATTATAATATCAAGATATCTAATAATTTTGATATTTTATTTTAGCTAGAATATAAGATAATAGTTATATACGATGTATTAAATGAGGTGGTTGGTACCAAAATTAGGAGTTTTAAACTAAATATTACATTTTTACTAATAAATCAACTCTCACCCGCAAGAGTATTAGAGGAAATCATTTAATCGTTGACTAGTACAAGTACTAGTGGAATGGGAGTATTATATTTGTGATTTATTTAATTTGTTGATTAGTATACGACTGTGGCAATACACGACAACGTCTTATGGTATGTTATCTTCGAAAACAAGCGTTGCAAAGGTGTGAATGCATTGAAAATTTTGCCCACGGATTTAACAAATGATTGGTCGCTCATTACAAATGAAACTTCCATCCAGGTTCCACTTCCAGAATTGACCATAAACTCAGAGAAAGAATTCCTTGCCGCAAGATTGAATATTTGCTTGCGGTAATGCCATTTACGCCAAAATATTTATTATTTTATGGATTGAATTATATTTTTTATATATTATATGTAAAATTTTTATTTTTTTAAAAATTTTATCTGTATTTTTATTATACAGATTAAAAATATTTAAATAATAATTATTTAGTATATAAATTTATTGTTCAAATATCTTAATAAATTCTGAGATTCCTGTGTAAAGATAATTTTTAGAATTTTAATATTTTACTCTTTAAAATAAAGATTACAGAGAATATAGAAAATTTAGTACGAGTCCTTTAAAGATTAGATTTCATTCAAAATAACGGAGTACTTACTATAAATAAATCATCAACTAATTTCATACCAAGTATTTTACATAAAATATGAATATTATTACGAGAAATACAAGTTATGCACTTATTAAAATTTAAATTTATGTTAATTTAATTTGTATTCATGATACTTTACCACAATATTGTAAGTATCCCCAAATTTCGGACCCGAGGAAAGGGGACAGAAAGTTATTCTAGGTGTTTCTTTTTCTCGTCTTCGTAGAAGTTAATTGTTTTATTTTTTTTGGAATCTCTTTTGTAACAAAAATAAAAAAATCAAATATTCTTAAATACCACGACGAATAATGTGACACAGTAAAACAAAATTATAACAACCCAAATTATATATCACAACTTGAAATATAAAATTATGACACTTAATCATGAAGATAAATTTGAGGCTGCACCGTCTTATTATTCAACGTCGTCTTAAAATTTCTGCTCGCGTAATCTTTAGACAAGAGGTCGACCGCGCAAATGCACATAAATAATGATGGTGACCTGTTGAAAGCTATTAATGAAAAAAGAAGAAGAAGAAGAAAAGTCCTTAATCATAATAGAGAGCAAAAAAAAAAAGTGCTTAGAACTTAAATAAGAATTTCTTGGAATTTAGAAAATTTAGTCAGAATCGGCAGAAGGTTAATCGCACTAAGTGTGAAATTTTGATACACTGTGAAACGTGTCTGGTCATGGACTAAAAGATTTGGGCTACATTAATAATCTTAATTTTATTGTTCTAAAAGAAAAACTTGTTCCAATTCTTTTTTATTTGAACTTTATCATTTGATGATTTTAAACAAATGTTCTTTTATTCCATCAGTTTTAAAAAAACGAGTAATATTTCTAAAAATTGTCTAATATTTTTGTGAAAGTCTATGAATTGGAAATGAGTGGGAAATGATTAACATTACAAATTAAATATATTAAAATTCCAACAAAATAAATTCTCTATTATACTAAAACATTGTTAAGTTATTAACATAATTTGAATTTTAGGATTTCACAACCTAATATAAAAAAAATAAACTTATTTTTTCTTTTTTCTTTTTTTGAAATGGAAGGAATATTGTTGTTTAGCCGTTTAAGCTTTATTTTCACAAAAAAGTAAAGGAAAAAAAACTTTACAATCAACAAACAATAGAATACAATTATAGAATTTAGTTCAATTCATGATAATAAAAATAAATAAAATCTACAAAACAAAAAGAAAGAAAAAAATGAGAAGTAATCAAACACAAAACAGTTGATAATTGATAATCTTAAATAGTAATACAACTACGTACACCATAGAAATTAAAATCATAAATCCAACAAAGCTGCCCCTAATTTAATTAATCTCAAAACTTCAAAAGCATACATCAACGGTCACTATTACTTTGAAGATGCATTGGCCCGAGCTTGAATCCCCTTAAGAAGCTCAACGATCTTGTCAGTCTGGGGAATAACGACCTTAACAGCATCATCCTTAACAAACCTGTGGGCCCATGCAGTTAGCTCTGGCGTTTTGATTTTGTCCAGCAACTTTATGCCCATATTCTTCTCTATAGCCTCAAGCCAGACCACAGAACAGCCAAGAGCAATATCTAGGTAGCCAATGCTATCCCCACCAAAATACTCCTTCCCTTTGCTACACTTCAAAAATGCATCCTCCAACAGCACCAAACTTTCATTGATTCGCTCTACTAATCCTGTCTTTTCCTCCTCTTTTGCTGTTCTTAGATCCCTTAATAACTGTAAGAACTGCATATAACACAGTGTTTTAAAATACGTTAAACGACAGATCTAGATAATAAATGAAAAGTTTAACGTCTAGACGAATATTATAGAGGTTAATTAGAATTAGGCGGAATTAAATATTAATGTGATAGTAAGTGGTAAAAAACCGTCTAATGACTAGAAGAGAGATTAATCATATTAGGCGTGAAAATAAAGATACCTTTAACTTACAAAAAGGTAAGCATTTGTTTCATGACAAACATTTAAAAGGAAAAGAAAGAAAGAAAATCAATGTACCTTGTCATCAATATAGGCAGCCCAAAAGCGAGCAACTGCACGATCATAAGGATCGGAGGGGAGAATGGAGGGGCCACGACTATTCCAGGACTCATCAATGTATTGCACAATGATCAGCGACTCCGAAACGGAGTTATCGCCATGGATTAGAACAGGGACTTTTTTGAGAACTGGGTTTGATTTGAGTAGTAATTCACTTTTCGAAGTTAGATTCTCTTGGACGAACTCATAGTCTACAGATTTGAGATTAAGAGCGATTTGAACCCGATTAACAAATGGACTATACCATGTGCCAAGAACCTTAACACCACTTGAAACAACCATGATTATTTTTTGTATGTGTAAATAAGTAGTATTGGGGAATTCGTTTAGAGTTGATGAGGAAAATAGCATGCTCATTCTCAATACATATATACATGAAGATCAGAAGTTACTAGAGTTGTAGTGGAATTGTGATGAAAGCGATGATGTACGTGATGGGTGTGAATTTAAGAAGAAGTGATTCCGTCCATACATGAAAACGAACACGTGTGAGAATTCACACACAAAAGTGATGCTATGCATGTTATTTTACGTTCTCATATCAACATCTATCAACCGTTTGTAAGAGAGGGACAAATTATATACCGCATTGCGCATGTGATATCTATCCACTTTTTTTTCCCCTCGTAAATGTAATTTAGAAGTTTATACGGAGAGATGTAAATCCGTTGCAACATGTATATGGGCTTCGAGTTTATGTATTTTTAAATTATTAAGTTGGATCTTGGAATAATTTATTGATTTCCTTCCTTTTAGAGTTCAGAGTCATTAAACAAATGACTCAAGAAAATTATATATAAAAAGAAATATGATATTCTAATTGCAAGATCAATTGCCAAAAACTTTTACATTCAATATGTTATTGAAGGCATGGTCATCTCAACATCATTATGAGCAGGCCAAGCATATTTTTAGAAATAGAAACGTTAGGGCTTTAGGCATGGGCCATGCGTAACACCTCCAGACACTTTTCAGTACTTGGCAAAACATCCTTAACAACATCATGGGAAATAAAGGAGTCAGCCCATTCCACCAACTTGGGAATTCTAGTTTTGTCGAGCAGCTTCACATCTTCCAAAATGTCCCTCGCTTTGATCATCGTCACGAGGCTTCCCAAAGCAATGTCAAGGTACCCAATGTTATCCCCACCAAAATAAGCCTTCCCTTTGCTACATTTCACAAATGCCTCCTCCAAAACAACTAACCCTTGCAAAGCTCCCTCTATCGTCTCCGCCTTTGCCTCTCCTTCTAGGCTTCGGTGATTCGCTACCGATGGAATCCACTGCAAGATTTTCATATTGTATGTCGTCAGTCAAACGATGACGAGGGCGATTTCTTAATAATATCAAAAAATTAACGCGAACAAAATTAGTGACGGATTTATAATGTGACAAATGGGATTTTCGGGTCAAATTTTAATATACATGAATACGAGGGCAAATTTTATTTTTCTTGCCTCCCTAAACAAATTAAACACGAGGTAATTGGGGAGTTTCAACAAATGAGTTCTCGAGAAACATTCTTTACAATGATGTTTATAAATTTTAACAAAACTTTATAAGATGTAAATCTTATATATTGCCATCAAAATTTTCTAAATTCATAAACATTGTGCCCCAAATAATAAATTTCAGGATATATTTGTTTTAGTGTTTGGCTCGATACCAAATTAAACGATGACATATATTGTCAAAGCAGAACAAGAACTTGCGAAACATTAACGATAATATCACACAACTTTTATATGGAAAAAACGTTAAAACAAGAAGTTAATTTGCACCACATAAAAGAATGTATAGATAGATACCTTATTATCAATATAGGCAGCCCAAAATCGAGCAAGGGCGCGATCATAAGGATCAGAGGGGAGGAAAGAGGGCGCAGTAGTACTCCAAACCTCATCGATATACTGGATGATGAGAAGGGACTCAGAAATGGGGTTATTAGCATGGAGAAGAACTGGGACTGTTTTGTTAACAGGATTTGATTTTAGGAGTAGATCACTTTTCGATTTCAGATTCTCTTCCTCGTACTCGAATGGAATGGACTTCAATTTGAGGGCGAGTTTAACCCTATTAACGAACGGGCTTGTAGATATACCCAGAAGCTTCACTTCACTTTCTGCCATTGAAAATTATAGCTAAAATCTCAAACGAGTTTCTTACTAAATCATGGAAGACGGCATGGGACTATTAGTGTGTATATATAAGCAACATATACGGTAGTTGTAGTGTGTGCATGAGTTTTAGATAATATCGATCTCCAGTTTATGTGACTAAGAAAGTTGTAAGTAGCCGGCGAAGAGAATCCATTAGCTTAGTTTTCATCGTTGCATAATAGTTGTACATGAATTCAACTTTAAACGAAAAATATTTAATTAAAGATAATATAGTTGTTACAGATCATTCAATGCCAAATTAAGATTATTCAAAGTTTTTTGAGGTTGCAAATAATAATATACAATTCATGAATTTTTCATTCTTCTTAGGAGACTTCAGTTTAATTTGATTTATATTATTATTTTATTTTATTTTCCGTTGGGTAGTGATATTATGATTTTCAGAAATTACTTGATAGGTAAATTTCATTTGTAGGGGGTGCTTCATTACTTCTAGTCCTGTGTTAGCATTTGGCCGGACATAAGGAAAGGTGACAAGGCCGGCACAGAATTTTTTTTTTTTTTTTGTATTTTTTTTATCTGCCTTGACAATAGATGTTGTCAACTACGAAGAGTATATTACATTCAATAGAATCCGAATGTTATTTTGTACCTAAGGAAAAATTTGACAAGGTTAGGACAACGCACGGAGGTTCCTATAATTAAGAAATGGCATTTTTATTCTTTTATTTTATTAGAGATTTTTACAAGGGAATTACTGCTCTTACTTGCTTTTTTAAAAATATTTTTATATATTTAACTACTGAGAATATACTATCCTTGCTTGATAAATTTTGAGTTCTACAATCAATTTGCGATAAATTACAATTCAAAAGATGATGGGAAAAAATCAATAAATCTTTCGATTTAGTTAAATAAAAGCCAGACCTTATCCTGATGGTGTGTATGAAAATTAAGTTGTGTTTAAAATTTATTTAATTTTTTGAAATATTAAAATCCATTTCACTCGCCTTGAATGATGAATTTGAAGAAGAGTGATATGCAGAGATTTTAAAAGTACAAAATGATTTGCACCAGCCGGGAATCGAACCCGGGTCTGTACCGTGGCAGGGTACTATTCTACCACTAGACCACTGGTGCCGCGATGAAAACGAATAAGTTAAGAATTTATTAGTATGCTGAATATGTCGTATAAGATTCTCATATCCCCTAGAAAAAGAATTCAAAACAGAAAAAAAAAAATCATATTATTGGTCACTACCCCGTCACTAATTATTTATCTAATTGAAGAATAAATGTCGGAGGAAATATCCCCCCACTACACAATGTATTCCTTTAGTTGACTTTTTATTATTAAATGACCAGATTTTAAATTGAAATTTATATTTTTTTTGCTTACGTATACATTCAAAATCATGAAATTTGGAGTTTTAATAAATTTTAGCAGTTTCTAAGGATTATTATTCTTTTGTCCATATGAAAACATACCTATTTCAATTTGAAAATCACTCAATTTTCTTTCAAAAGTTAAATTACAATGTTTATTGTTGGACCAAAAGTGCATCTTTAGTATATGCTAGATCCCATTGTATGACATTCATATGATAAACAAAAAGAAACTAATTTCGTTGATTTAAAAAAATAACCTGATGTGAAAGCACTACTTGTTTTGTTTACTATTTAAAAGGTATTATAATGATGATAGCGATAGTGCACTCAATATTATATAAATAGAAAGAGATAATGTTCTTATCTGTGATGCATTTCTTTACCTCACTCCGTATCTTTAAATAAAATAATATGTGCTATCTTATAATATTCCTAAAGATCCAATATAGGTTCCACTTCACTTCCATATTTTTTTGTAATTAGTTTACGTAAGGCCTTCCATTTTTGAAATTGCTCCGACTAAATATAGACTATATATATAGACTATATCTCAGATGTGATTCATGTCTTACGTTATCAAACAAATAGTTTTGGCAGATTTGAGTAACACTTTTTCGGCAAGCATTTGGTGTTTAAAAAATTATGTCGAGCCGACTCTGTTTTAAATAAAATTTTAATATTTATTGAATAAAATTAAATTAGAAGTTCAAGAAAAAAAATTGAAACAAAGTGAAGTAACTAAATTTATTTATTTTAGTTACTCAAAAGGAAAATAAAAGATTAACTAAATTTCGCGGAAAGTTTTTCTTTCTCTTTGGTAATATTTTAAGTTATTGTTTGAATGGGGAAGGGAAACTAAACCATTAATATCATTAATGACTGAGATATATAAACTTTTACATATGTAACTAATGTTCACATATAGTTTTTACAAGCAATTTTAGAGGGGTGAGATGAACTGTTTCAAATGATGTTTCATCTTTTATTTTATTTATTTTAAAATTGACATGTACCTTTAAGATTTTATATTCTTATTAAAACATACTTTTATAAGATACGCATATTAATTTTAAAAAATATGAAACAAGAGATAAAGTACCCGTTGTAATAGCTCAACCAGGTTCGTTTTAGAGACACGCTAGATGTCTACATACACACAATTTATGGTTAAAAAAGAAAACAGTCCTGTTATTTTCTGATTAGATATGGGCAATATATGTGAGAGGATAAAAACGAAACATAGCAATAATTTGCCGACCCAACTCTCGCTAGAGACTCAATCAACTTGGGCTACATTATATGAATGCTTTTAGTTGTGAAGACATAACTACCCCAACCCACTGAGATTTAATGAGAAAGAAAAGTCTAAGTCAGCTTTGACATTTTTGTCCAACTTTAATTTGCCAGAAAAATTCATACCAACTTAATCTTTCTATCTTTACACTTAAGCTAGCTTCTGTGTTCTCATCCATAGAATTGGAAATTTGTCAAATGAGAGAGAACTGCAAAGTAGTATTTGGTATGGAAGTTTCAACAGCTTCTGGAAGCCATGATTACTATTTTCTATCTTTGGCAATTTGCACCCTTAATTTTTAATTTTTTTAGTATATAGTCTGTGAGTTACTTGTTAAGGATATAACACAAGGACTAGATTTTTATAGTTCTTGTTTCTTTCTGTTTTTCATTTGGAGAAATGGAATCTGCTGTCAACATTGTTTTCTTGTTTTGTGTTTTGGTGCTGTTTCCTTATCCTTCTTCTTCACTCCCTTTGTGTATTGACTTGAGTAAGTCTCTCTCTCTCTCTCTCAAAATATATCAATAGCTATATATATATATGTGTGTGTGTGTGTGTGTAACATTACTAATTTGTTTCTTGTTTTTTTTTTTTTTTTTAATGAAATTGGAATATAGGAACCCCTGTGATCCCAGAGAAACCTCTGGCCTTTTGTAGTGCATATAATGGAAGTGTTTGCTGCGACTCAACCACAGACTTGCAACTGCAGAAGCAATTCCAGTCTATGAACATTTCTGATCCCGCCTGTGCTTCTACTGTCAAATCTATCCTTTGTGCTGTAAGTTCTTTTTTACATTTTCCCTTTTTTGTCTTTTCTTTTTTCTGCGGGTATGGCGTATGGGGTATGGCATATGCGTGTGCATTGGGGAGTATGTGTTGCGGGGGTTGGAGGGTGGGACGTGGGGGGTGGGGTGCGAGAATGGTTTGAGGTTGCTTTCGCTCAATGACTTCGACTATTCAAGGCATGTTCAAAACTTACTTTTTAAATCACTTTTAAATTTAAAAGGTTACTTATTAGACGAAGAGTAATATTTTTATATTAACTTATAATCTTAAAAAACAAAAATTTTACTTACTAAAATTAACTTTTTAAATTAAAATTAGATCATAATTCAAAAGTTACTTAAAATTGCTGAACAGGTCCTTACAATCTTGGTGGAAGTAGCTTCATTCCATTTTAGTTTGAGGATAAGCTAGTGATGTAATGGCACCTATAGATTTTTTAGTCCAAGAGGCAAAAACTTTGTTTTATTATTGCTCTTGTGTTGCTTGTCGAGTTCATATGCTGATTTGATACATTTAAGCAGTTACATGACGAAACTGTTTTGAGTAAAGAAAACTGCAAGTAAGTTGTTTTCGATCTGGAAGTTCACATTAATTAAACAGAAGACATCCACTACAATCCAACTAAATGACATGATATAGTATTAAAATGAGGTCCAAAGAACTTTTGAAACAAAAAATAATGTAAAATATCAAAAAGCGTATCAAATTTTGATTGGCTTTTTTCAACTAAAATTGGTGCTGAATCACATGACACCCATGAGAATTATCAAAGACTTTTGTAAAGATCATCTCTTTTGAATGCCATGAACTCATGTTTCTGCATATTACTTGGATTATTTAAAAAGAAATGTTTAAATTCAATGAAACTTTGACTTTATGTAATATCTTATTTGCTCGAACATAATTAACTGTTGACAAGCTATAATAGTCATGTATGTTTCTAATTTAAATTTTGGAGATTCTAGATTTTGCTAAACTGAAACAAACAGGTACACAATATCATGGTAATTCATTTTCGACAATACAACCTGGTGATTAAATTAAATTTTCTATAGCAAGTTCATAAATGGTGTTCAACATGTAATTTGCAGAAATGTGATCCGTTCTCGGGTGAGTTGTATAAAACTGAATCAAGATCTCGTCCAGTTCTACCAATCCTTTGCAACTCTACTGATTCAGGAGGCTCGTTTGTGTCAAAACAGTCTGCAAATAGCTACTGCTCAAAAGTATGGGACACTTGCCAAACAATCTCCATAACAAACTCTCCCTTTGCTCCATCCCTTCAAGGCCGCGGACCCGGAGTTCCACAAAATTCCAATGCATCCAAACTGACTGATCTCTGGCAGTCAGAATCCGATTTCTGTAACTCGTTTAGTGGTGTTTCCAAGGAAGATTCTTTATGTTTTTCTGGTGATCCAATTGCATTAAACAAAAGTGATACACTGCCTGCCCCTAAAGGTATGTGTCTTGAAAAAGTTGGCACTGGAGCTTACCTAAATATGGTTGCTCACCCGGATGGCTCTAACCGGGGATTTTTCTCTAACCAGCCTGGTAAAGTTTGGTTAGCTACTATCCCTGAACAAGGCTCGGGGAAGGAGTTGGAACTCGACGAGTCTAGTCCATTTGTTGATTTGACTGATCAAGTTCATTTTGATACTAGCTTTGGGATGATGGGGATGGCTTTTCATCCAAAGTTTGCACAGAATGGACGTTTTTTCGCGTCATTTAATTGTGATAAGGTGTCATCTCCTGCATGTTTTGGAAGGTGTGCTTGTAACTCTGATGTGGGTTGTGATCCTTCCAAGTTACCTTCTACGAATGCAGATCAACTATGCCGGTATCATATGGTTGTTGCAGAGTACTCTGCTAATGGAACTGCATCAGACCCTTCATTGGTAAAGATAGACATGATCATGTGCACTTCTTGTACTGGCTTTATTTTTCAGTTGATGATAACTGACATTGAGTTTTGGCGTACTTATATTTAGGCGAAAATGGCAAAACCAGCAGAAGTCAGAAGGATATTTACAATAGGACTTCCATCTTCATCTAGCCATGGTGGACAGATTCTCTTTGGTCCTGCAGATGGCTACATGTATATCATGACTGGAGATGGTGGACTCAAAGGGGACATTGACTTTGCTCAAAATAAGAAATCCTTGCTTGGGAAGGTCATGAGGGTTGACATAGACAACATGCCTAGTGAGTAGCTTTCTGTGTTATAATTATCAGTTCATGATTTATTGATTTTTGTGATTTTTTTTTATTAACTTTTGTATATATCAAACAAAGACTGTCAGCCAATTCTCTTAGTTCTTTCCATCTGTTAACCAAATTAAAGAAAGATTCTGCATGGTATAGGTGAAGAAAATGCAGATTTATGGGGAAATTATACCATCCCTGAAGATAACCCTTACCCTCAGGACAAAGGTTCTCAGCCTGAAATTTGGGCTCTAGGACTTAGAAATCCGTGGCGTTGTAGCTTTGATTCGGAGAGGCCTTCCTACTTTGTCTGCGCAGACACCGGGCAGGTTCTGATGATCTTTCATTTATCTTGCCTTCATATTTCATAACTCAGTGCATATAATCCTTATCACCATTTGTATCTGATTCTCAAAATTATGTTTTGAGTTCATTCCAGGATAAATATGAAGAGGTCGATGTCATCACGAAAGGTGGAAACTATGGATGGCCTATGTATGAAGGACCCCTTGTGTATAACCCTGAGAATGGCACAAAAAATACTTCAGATCCAATCTTCCCTGTTGTGGGTTATACTCATTCTGAAGTGAACAAAAAGGAAGGCTCAGCCGCTATCTCAGGCGGGTATTTTTATCGCTCCACGACTGATCCATGCATGCAAGGAAGGTAAAAGAAACAGATTCTTACACTGATGGAAAACTGAGTATCATCTTATAAACATTCTAACTATCACCGTCATTTGTTCAGCTATTTATATGGAGACTTGTATGCTGGAAACATATGGGCAGCCGCAGAAAATCCGAAAAGCAGTGGAAACTTCACCACTGCCTCAATTCCTTTCAGCTGTGCAGATGACTCTCCTATAAAATGTGACTCAGTGCCCAATAGTTCTCTACCTGCTCTAGGTTACATATTTTCGTTCGGAGAAGATAACAATAAGGACATTTATATCTTAACAAGTACAGGGGTTTATAGGGTAGTACACCCGAGCCGTTGCAAATATGTTTGCTCAAAGGAAGTTAAAGCCACCACGGTACCAACTGCTCCTCCACCATCATCTTCGAATGGTCATCAAATAGCAAACCAATATAAGTTGAAGTTTTTTCTTTCTTTCTTAGTTTTAGCGGCCTTAAGTTCTTAGGCGGTTCATAATGGTGCAACACTGTAACTCAAACTCAGATGAACTTTATTTGTATCGTGCAGTTGCGTTTAAAATTTTGGAAGACAATATAATAAGCAGGCGATGTACATCCTTCCCTTCTTTCAATATTTTTGTTTAAATTGAAAAGTTTTGGTACAAGACTATCGCTTTAGTGAATCAAACAGCTGAACAGAAAAGGATGATACGAGCACATCATGTTCGGGATTATATAGATCGAAGGTGTTTTTTCAAATGATGACAATGACAATGCTAGTACACCATGTTCGTCATCAACTGCCTGTGGCATTAACTTTCAGGAAACCAGCAGCTGCCGAAGAAGATAAGGCAATCACACCATGGTATGCCATGGATATACATCCAAACTGTGCCTAATTTTCTCCAACACAACTTAACCGCCCATGGCATTCACTTTGCGGATACCAGCAGCTGCTACTCTTCTTGGCTTAACTCCGGGACAAGATAACTTCAATTAACAAAATCTTTCCCTTCTTTGTCATTAAACCAATCTATTGATACTTAACCTGAGATGTTCAAATAATGCAGAAGTTATGTTACAAAGAAGAGAAAATAACAGTTCTAGCAAAGCAATGAAGTAGAAATGCTATGAACAACAGGCAGCCTATGCTAGTTCCATCATGATAAAAAATTTCTTCCCTCGTCTCAACATCAAATCTGTTTTGGCTATGTCGAGTAGTATAAGAGAATTATAAGTTGAAACTCCATAGGCATATCATCATCAAATAGAGGAATCACATCTATTTTATGCTTAAAACAATTGTGGAGAAAGGGGAGGGGAGAAGGAAAGGGTCTCTATGATGCTGCTCTACAGAAATAGTGGAGTTTGTTTAACGGAAAGAGCAGAATGAGAAAAAGTTACCCTTGGATCAGGTTAGGGGACTGACCTGTCTCTCACCTGATAACTTGCTTCCTCCAAGCCTACATTATCAGCAAATATTCTTTGTTCACGTTCATGCACTGGGGACCTGGTGGAGGGTGGGAGGCTTCGTCCAAAAACAGACGGTCCAAAAGTTTCCGGCTTGCACATTCTGATGATTTCATCTGGCGAAAGACACCAATTTCTGAACTCAGACAAAAGAATTATGCCTGAACTTGTCTATTAGCATTTCATTCAAATTGAAGCTATTTATTTGAATTATCGTTTTTATCCACGAGAAATTTCTCTATAGCTTCATCACAGAGCTCAAGAGTCATTGCAACATTCAATTCATCAAAGTTTCTTTCCAAAAAAATATTGTATAATTCTTTGTTAGCAACCAAGCCATCTCTTCTCATTTCTTCAAACAGATCTTTTGCTTCCATATATCTCTTCTTTTTGATAAAACCCTTGATGAGCGCATTGTATGAATCAACTGTGAGTTTGTATCCTTTCTCAACCATCTCTTTATGCAAAAAAAATGCCTCCTTCATGTTTCTAGCTTTACAATGCCCTCTTATTATTATATTGTAGGTGTTCCCGTCAGGCATCACCCCTTGGCTACTCATTGCCTTGTATATCTCAGTTGTACTACGCATATTCTTTGTAATGCAGTACTGCTTCAAGAGAGAATTATAAGTGGTGGTATTTGGTTGTATATTCTTCTCCAACATCCATTTTAGCAACCTCTCTCCATCTTCTAGCTTCCCTGATGTACAAAATCCATTCATCAGAACATTGAATGTTACAACTGATGGTTGGATCCCTTTATCTAACATCTCACTAAGGAGCTTATGAGCCTTGACCATCTCTCCAGATTTGCAATAAGCATCCATCATCGTAGTATAAGTATACGTATCAGGATAAATCCCGGCCATATCCATCTCACGCACTAGCTTTTCAGCCTCTTTTATATTTCCAGATTTGCAAAGTCCATTAACAAGTGAGTTGTAAGTGTAAATATTCAATTCAAGACCCTTTCCACACATTTCATGAAGAAGCTCGTTCGCTGTATCTACCTCCCCGCATTTGCAGAGCCCATCAGCTAGAGCAGTATATGTTACAACATTTGGCTTCAGACCTAGATAGACCATCTTGTTATGAAGAAGAAAGGCCTCATTTATATCACCTGCCTTGCAATAACCATCAATTAGAGCTGTATAAGTAACTTCATCTGGTACAAAGCCTTTCCTGGGCATTTCGTGGAAAAGCTTTGCTGCTTCCACAAGATTTCCGTTTTTACAAAGACCACATATAAGAGCAGTATATGCTATCAAATCCGGAAAAATTTTCAAACTCCACATCTCATCAAGCAGCTTGTATGCAGCCATAACATTCCCGGCTTTGCAGTGACCATCAAGGAGAGTTGTGTAAACTACATTATCTGGAATAATACCCTGGGACATCATTTCCTTAAATGCCCTTTCTGCATCCATTACATTACCTGTCTTACATAAAAGAAGGATTATGCTGTTAAAAGTAAAGGAATTTGGGTTCAATCCCTTTGACTGAATTTCTTCTACAAGTTTCAACACCATTTGAAGCTCCCCAGAATGACAATATCCATCAATGACAGAGCTATAACTTACAACATCAGGAGTACAACCCCGCAACTCCATTTGCAGGAGCAAATTATGAGCTTCTCTAATTTTCCCTACTTTACAGAGGAGATGGATGATTATATTATGTGAAGCAGTGTTCCAACGAATGCCGACCTCAGGAAATTCAGTGAAGGCCTTCATTGCATTCTTGATTGTATCAACATTGTTTGATAGACGATAAAGAAATAAATTACATGAGTCGACGGATATAACCACCCCATAACTCAACATTTTATGAAAAAAGGTTATGGCTTCATCAAGATTCCCAGTTTCAACAAGGACTTGGAAGAAAATATCAAAGACAAAAGGATTAGAACCCCAATTCTTGTAAGTGTATATCAATTTTTCGGTAAATTGAAGAAACGAAGTATTATCTAGATTTGGTTTCATCCAAAAATCACAAATAAGCCCGTTAGCCATTTTCAGATCATTAGCTGCAACAGCAATTTGAACGACAATACAACGAGCTTCTAGTGATGGCTCCCTACGTATGCACCACCAATCAAAGAAATCTAAAACTAGTCGGTAATCATCTTTTATGTTCATGAGAACCCAAATGAGATGGTCAGGCCTAAATCTGGACTCAAAGGCCTTCAGGATGCGGCTGACTGGCTCAGTGTGGCGCTGCTTGACTGCAGTGGAGATGCGATAAACGAGTTCAGAATCTTTAACTGTAGGTCTTTTTGGTGAATAATCAGGGAAAGGTCTAGCATTATTTGTGGCAAAGGAGGATAGCTTCCTTATAGTGCAATTTTTCAGAAAGAAACGAAATAAGAGACCATTTATTCCAGAACCCAAGTGAATGCTATGAGACCAGAATTGGAAATAATGGGTGTGATTGAAGATAAAAAACCTCTTCATATCTGTGTGAGAGACCCATCAATGAAGATTTTGAGTTTTTAAGTTCAACAATGCAGTGATTCTTCTCCATGTAGAAGAATTAAAGCATGCAAGCTTCTTCATTACTTCAGCATCACCTGTACAAGATACAAATATAATTAGGTGCACACCCACAAGTCAATGTAATTACCAGCTACCTGGACCATGGGTTTCAATTGTTCAAATCGGTTAACTAAAGTTATAAAGAGTAATAACAAGTAGAGCACGAAGCTAACTTATTTTAGAGGGTAGAATGCGTTCTAGTGTTATTGTAAACCATGTTTGATACTCCGTTTGTTCCGCAAAAGAAGACATCGATCTCTCTATCCTACGACTATGAAAGCTTGAAACTTATATCGTGTTTAGGATAGCAAAGATGATATGTATTTAGCTTGTAATATTACTTTTACATGAATCAAATTGACAAAAATACATAAATTTTAAGTTTTCAAGAATGTGTACAAGATAATTCAAATGTGACACCTTTGCTTTCTAATGGGTTCACCTGAACTTCTAACACTTAGAATAACATCTAAACATCACAGTGCACTACAAAACATGTAGCACCAAATGAACTCCAAAAAACTTGTCATCTTTCAGGCATTTTATCAAATAAGTATTGGGCACCCGATAACAAACGTCAACCCCTCAAGACCAAAGCTTTGTTCTACGAAACGCAATGTAGACTAAACCCATTCAACTGCACAGGATCGTAACAAAAAAGATAGAACCAGAATCAACACGACTTAACCTTCATATAAGTAGAAGCCAATCAAAATATGATATTTCTAGCAAGAAAAGATGAACAAGTTAAAATGGTAAAGAATCTCAAAAGAGGAAACAGACATTGATGGAATCAAAATTTAATGAGAATCCAGTAATCCCCAGATTGAGGAAAGATAGTAATCAATACCTTGCAAGCCATCAATGTCAAGACTCCGAGGTCTGCTAGCTGAGCGTATCGCAACTATTGTTAGCAGAGCAGTCGATACTCTAGTCTTGACCAGACCGAAAATATGCTTGGACCTTTGAATAGGAGGAAGGTGCTGGGTCGGGTCAAATCGGGTCGAGATGATGTTCGAAGGTCCGATGTCACTGAGACACCCACAGTGAAAACCCAAAAAAGTACCTATGAAGCTATCCTTTCAAAATAATTCCCGTGTTTTACTATTATTTTTCAACTTTTTTCATTAAATTTATGTTATCATATTATTATGCACGATATTACTATTTATTTAATAAAATTACAACGTAAATAATAATATAAAAATATTAGATAGTTACATAGTAGCATAAATTGTACGAAAAAGAAAGAATTAAAACTATTTCAAACTGAACGATTAATTATAAAAAAGTACATCGGCCTGTAAATTTTCTGTTCACATATCGTCAAATTTTATTTTTTTTCTTTTTTTATCAGCACTATCATCAAAATTTCTTGAACGTTGATATTGCTAGGCAAAAATTTTTGTGACGACAGAAAATTTATATTTTTGGTATTATTTTGATAATTATTTATTTATTTTGATAATTTGTTTAGGAACAATAAATTTTATCCATAATTTTTCAAATGGTATGCTCTAACAATATCAATTATTTTTTCTTAGATATATTATAAGACATCTTTTTGTTTTAAAATCACTAATATGTTTGAAACTTGTAAAGATAAAATTGGCTAACTTAAGTTTTTCTTATGCTATTCATTTTTTAGTTCATTGACATTATCAGAGGGAAAGGGGAAAAAAAATCAATCCCCTCGCAATACTATTTTTACCCTAACGTCGTCAACATGTTGGATCGGAACTAATATTTGGTAGTCTATCATTTTCGATCGGTTACTTTACTCTTTTAGAAGGTTATATTTTTATAGGATAAAACTGATTAGAATCATTTAATTTTAATTAATACAATTATATGA
>CM025781.1:1894367-2010538 GCA_014636745.2 Centella asiatica | reverse complement strand
AGTTCCATATTTTTTCATAAAACTGATTAGAATCATTTAATTTTAATCAATACAATTATATGATCCGTAGATTAAAAGTGCATAAATTATTTTCTGATACACAACAGCTAGTTCAAGTTCCATATTTTTTAACTGGAACCCCCTATCGTGTTGCAAGCTCCAAAATCTCTTGGATGGTGGGTTCGCATGTATTAGTACATTTAGTAGGATTTACATTGATTTAGTATAAAAAGATATGCTTAAAGAACGTATCATTGATAATATATATATCTGAAGAAGAAAAAGTGAAAAAATTTGCAGCCATGGGTCGAAGATCTTGAGTTTTATTCGTCTAACGATTTTTATTGAACATTTGACAATTTCACAGGAAAGAAAGGTGTGATTAATCTACTCCAATGTCTCATTTTTTGTTCTATTTGGTCAGTCAAAAACCTACAGTAAATGTACAGGTCAAGTATTATAGGTCAAAGCGAGCAAGGTATCGTTCCCACGAGAAAGGGTAGTCAAGTACCAAATTAAGAAATTCCTATTATTATCTAGACAATCTAAAAATGGTTGTTTTAATGTAACAAAATTTATTATTAAAACTGGGTAAACACGAGAGATTTATAGCAAGAAAATATATGGGTAAAGGTTCTAGGACTAGGACTTTGTCAGTTGACTTACCCCAATGGAAATAAATTAATTTCAGGGTTAAGGATTTATTAATTACAATGGACGAATTTCCAAATTTATATAATTTCCTCTGTCGAGGTAAACTACGCATGCCTATAAAAACGTTATGTCTACTTTCGTGATCACAACAGTGGATATAAACTCATTAAAAACAGTGAAATTCGCAATTGCTTGAAACCACGTCAAGTGTATAACTATCTCTAAAATTATACTACAAGAAGTTTAATAATCCTACGAACTAATATTGAACTTCAACTGTCGTTCCATCATTCAATACCTTGGATTTGTAACTATTTGGCCAGAATAATTACAAGAATAATAACAAGATTATCAAATTGTAACTAAATAAATTCAACCCATTTAATTTAACTACTCCATTGAAATAAAATCAAAAGACTACATCATTGTCCTAGAAATAGAGAAATTAGCCACACATGATATTGAAAACAAACGCAAAATCAATTGTATATAATCTGAAAATCATCATCTAAATAAGAATAACAACTTAAAGATTAATAGCAAGAGATTGGAACAGAAAAATCAAATTAGATGAGAATCTGCAGCCCTTTCTTGCTACGTCTCTTGCTGCGTTTCTGCTTCTCTCTCTCTGTTGTGGCTGCCTCACTGCAGCCCTTCTCTTACTCTAGCAGCCTCTCACCCCAAGACCCCCCGTGGACTGCTCTCTCACTTTCTCGTGGCTGCTGTACGTTTCTCCTCTAGGTCTAGCCGTGCGTTTTTTTTTTTTTTCCTTTTACGCTGCCCTCCTTTTTCGCCTTTTTCTCGCTGCAGTCTCTTTTTCCCTCTAGGTCTCGCCTCTCCACCCAAGGAAACAAGTGGGCTGCTCTGGTGTTTTTAGTATTAGCTGGGCTTGCAATTCCTTAACTGGTGCAGCACATGGGCCATGCCCAATAACTTATACTTGACAATTACATGTTTCAATACTTCATATTTCAGGGGTAGTTTTGTCGTCCAATTTCAGCATACTAAATGGCTGAATCGTAGCTTGGTGTCAAAATAAAAGTTATAGCCCTTCATTCAAGCTTTCCGACGCCTATTTAACCGCAATAAACGGAACTCTAGAGAGAAAGTTATGGGCAAAATACTGAAGTCTGTCCAAATCTAGCGAATTTGGTCTTTTATATCCGAAAATAATGCTTTTTCTCCGTCTTTTCCTTTATATGAGCATAACTCATAAAACCTACAATAATTAGACAAAAAGTGTGTTTAACCCATAAAAATATTGCCAAAATATTAATAATCAGAGGGTATAAAATATATAAAAATAACACTTATCACTATTCGTTTTTCAATTGATAAATGTAATGGACACATGACAACCTTAAAAAGAATGGAACATAAAAATACAGCATATATTTGGATAGATTGGCTCGTTCCGGAAGAAAGAAAATGCTGGGCTGCTGACAGTCCGTCGAACAAAATCTAATGCAAATTTTGTACTTCGTTTCCCCAATGTTAGGACAAGATGGCACTGCTCGTCGTTTGGGATCATATACTCATATACATTATCAGATACCGAACTCTGATCAGAGATTTTACAAAGTACAACATTCAATTGACTGAAAGTTATAAACTTCAGAAAAAAAAAACCTACGAGTTGGTATAGGTTCCTGATCTAGAATCTTGATTGAGATTCTTTCTTGTAAAGTTCAGCATAAACCCGCTCTAGACAACAACACGGCATTCCGTAAAAAGAAAGAAACCGACGTAACGAGTTACAAGAAGGTTAATGGAATGGCCCCAATCTTGTAAACGACTTGACCGAAACTATGGTATACACAATATATGTAACAAAATCTTGTTAATCTCGTCCTCTTTTAACATTATTTTTTATGTTCTACCTACCCTTTTTTCCTGGGTGCTACCGCATGTTACAGCACTGGGGCTTTCCTCGAGTTTGCAATTTTTCCCAGAGACATGTCATCTGTCTTGGAGATTGGTAATGCGCAGTATAATAATCTTCTATGCATCCAAACTGACAAAAATACAAGCTGTGTACATACTCAACTGGCCTTGAATTGTTGAACTTGCCAACCCACATCCCCATGCTCACATCTTCCATCTTGAACAACTGTACCATGTGGAATATACATTGATCAAGATCACAAATACTTACTGATAAAGGTATGCACACATACACACAGAGGAGCAAGTCGATTAACATACTCGTAGCTTATGTTTTTCAAACTCAGATACAACATAGTGAGCGATGTCAGATGATATAATGTAACCCGGCCCATTGGCGTACGGTGGATAAGCTTCTTCCGGCCACTCCTGCAACTCTCCACGAAGAATAATGGTAAGTAAACTACCCATGACATTGAAAAAAAATTCGCATTCAAAATGGAAGGTGAAAATAGAAGAAGGCATCAAGGCAAATAGCACTAAAATATTTAGCAAAAAAAAAAATAGCACTAAAATATCTTTATGGACAACTAAAAGTTAAGGCAGGGAATTCTATATCTCTAGCCACAGGTTTGCCAGAGAGACATGTGACCCTTAGCTGGTCATCATTTCTGACTGCTGACTGCTGAACATTCACATCACATGTACTTTTTATTTTTTTGTACTATGAACAGTTCTTATATTCAAGAAGAATAATATAAATCCAGTCTTAAATTCAGTCTATGATAGAAGATTTGGAACTATCAAAGGTCATATCGGCGGTTGATGAATTAATAAACTTGAACGTTATCCATTATAACTGTGTGCCAGTAACTAAATGAAAAGTAGAAGGCTTTTGTGTGCATCACTACCAATTGCAGAAGCAACAGTATCAATCTGCTCAAATAAAAAAAAAAACCGAGTCTCCACGCTCAACAGTGAGAGGAAACGACAGCAAAGATAACTATTTGTCTCTTGTTTAACAATTAGTAAAGGTTCAGTTATCAGATCACCAAGAATGCAAGTTTGAAGAGTTAAGTAATATCAGTGGTAAAAGAGTTCAGTAATATCAGTATCTTCACCATCACAAAATCTTTGTGAAAAAACTATTACAGCAACTGATGATGAACTATTTCCTCTCCGTTAAAAGGCATTATGCCAGCATTATGTATCAGGAATGTTAAGTCTACATACATAAAAGTATACACCAATAAGGATTTAAGGTTTTGAACTGTCTAAATCTATCAAAACCCAAGGAAGACACTAAAAAATTATACCTTGTATGTCACTGCCCATTTACCATGACGGAGGGGCTTGTGGTAGTAATTGATGTTCCCCATATACAGACTTCCACCATTCCGGACTTTCTTAACTTCTTTGGTAATTGCATCTATTCTAACAAATGTGTCATCGTCACACTTCATAATATACTTTGCTGCCACTGTCCGAACCTGTAATCAACTCCAGGCATCAAATATATATAATTAGTTAGCAGAACATTCTTAACAAAAAGACAACAGCAATAGTAATAGTAGTAGTAGTAGTAGTTTTCTCGAACTTATTTCAATGCTCACCCCATACTCGCATATTGCTAGAGTCTTCAGAACAACAAGGTCATAATTGTCCATGTAAGGCACTATAACAATGTCCCCAAAAAAATCGGCTTCTTTCATAAGCTCCGCATTAACTTCCTTTCTCCCATGCTACCAAAAATTGAAAGGAAAAATAATGTGAAAGGGTCATCCAAACTTGAAATATTTACTTGGAAAGGATTTTGGGAAACTAACAATATGCCCCTTGCAGCAATTCTTACCAATGCTACAAAAAACCGAGCCACAACATTCAATGATTTGATTGATTCATGTTGCATCCAGGACTTCCTCACGGCCATCCTTTCAGCAAAATGATTTCCTGCTGAAAGAATCCCTATAAAAATCTCAGCAGGTGCATCAGGGAGAGGTGGGGCCTTCCACTTAGGTAACATCTCAAGATGCCTCTGTGGAGCAAAACTTGGATGAGTTGTGGGTAAGGAAGCAGCATATACAGAGTGCACACCAATATCCCCTTTTACAAATAAACCGGTGGCATCCTCAAGAGTGAAACCCTGTAGATTTTACAAGAACGCTTATAAAATTTTGAAATTGGTCACACACTTGAAAACATAAGATATATTAAAAGGACACTCACAGTGCGATAAGGAAAAGAAGTAACATGCCTCCCATCTACATTGATATGAAAACCTTCTAAGCCAGCATGTAAAGTAAGAACAAACATCTTATCCTCCACGAAAGGGAATGGCCAATTAATAGGAACCTTCTTTGTCCGTCCAATCAGCCTATTTAACCACCATGTGGTCTTTGCTTCTTCTGAGAGATTATCATCGTCTCTTATCCACTTCTCACATTTTACCTGTCCATCAACTACATTAAACCCAAGATCAGCTAAGCTTAAGACTCCCTTATAAATCTTAAGAATCAATATTAAATGTAGATGAACAAAATTGACACACACAGACACCACCTTTTCCATATGAGCAATTCTAAATCCTCTGGTTCTATGATCACCAGAAGCATAAAAGAGACCATAATTAATATTCAATTAAGAAAAGGACCAATCTTTAATGAAGTCACTAGCATTGGAATCATGCCTTCAGAATCCAGACCAGGTTTTATAATTTCAGATCCAATCTTTAGTCATCATAAGATGTCCAACTAACCAACAACCATCTGACGGTGACTGGTCATAACTACAACAATGATGAGAACCATCAAACAATAACTCGATATATTAAACATGTTCTTTCCTTTATGGGTATAGTTGCTTTGTGTTCTTTTTTTACTTTTCCTTTTCTCCTACTCAATTCTTGGATTAAAATTTATATACAACATCAAAAGTAAAAATAGAATAGAAACCAAATCAAATTGATCACAAAAAAAAAAAAGGACACTTACCAGTCTCTTCATCTGCCCTAGACCTCCACCCCTCACACCTGTATGCAGTTCCCCATTGCATCCGGTAGCAAGTATTCTGCTCAATCACTGGCCTTCCACTCCAATCCCCCTTCAACCTCGGATTAAAATGAAGTATCCGCGGCGGATCTTCCCCCTCCACAGCCTTGAGTCCCTGCAACTCCATTATAAACTGTGACACCATCACACTCTGCTCCCCTTCTTTCAACAACCCGATTTTCGGGTCTTTCTCCGCGTGTGCCCAATAAGGCTTCCCCACAACCGTAATATGCGATCCCAATGCCAACCCACATGGTATCACAATCATCTTACCCCTCCTCATAAACTCATCCCCAGATAAAGATACTGAATTTGGGCAAGATTCAGAGTAATTATCCTTCTTATTTCCCAACTCAATATTAAATTTACCCGACACAATATCATCCCAAAGATTCTTACCCATAACAAAAGCATCCCTTGCCACTGTCAGAAGCTCGGTGAAATCATTACTACTGATACTATCAAATGTACTTTCATCAAAAACTAAACCGGAAACTTTCTTGTACTCTCTCATACGCCTTTCAGGTGTTCGACGAAATGAGCTATCTACAAAGACATTGATTTTGAGTGGACCAATGAAATTAATCTCAGCTGATTCAAGTCCTATACTAGTTTTGAAAAGAAGGGGGATTTCAAAGGTCATCCATATGAGATACAGAAACAGAACTCCAATCAAGACTTGAATCAGTCTGAGTCGACTCATTAATGGCAATGTATCACTTTTCCCTCGCTTCATTGCCAAAAACCCTACCTTTAGGGTTTTACTAGAACAGATTATGAAGCAAATAGGGACAAATTTACTGAAATTGAATTGAATTTTGTTTAAGGAAAATGCTAAACCCTAGAAAAATTTCAGAGATGGGCAAGCCAGGTAGTTCAACAGCTAAAATATAATGATGTACAGATACAGAGAATTAATATATATACACAGAGAGAGAGAGAGAGAAAGATTGCTTCACCTAGAAGGTGGAGGAGAAATAGCAGTAGTGCTGGTACAGCAAAGAAAAAGATGTGTTCAGAAGAACGACACCGTTTGGTTTGGATTATAGTGTTCTAAATTTCTAATCATGAGTTAAGCACCTGGGTCTTCAGATAGGCCTGCTACTACCATGTCCAATTTATTTTCTTTTTACTTATAACTTTTAAATTTTGATTTCATTGAGAACGATAGAGGTCCCAAATATTCTATTGCCATTACTAGAGTTAATAATTACTAACTCCCTTTTTTAAAGACCCATTTGAAAATTAGATTAGTTAAAAAAAAGAAAGTATTTGAATTTTTTTGTTATAATGCCACATTTTTTTAAATTTTATCACTATATTCTTCTAGTTCTATCTATAATTCACCATTCATAAATTTAAAAAAATATGAAAAAATATTTATTATTTATACATAAATATTAATATTTATCAAAAATTTAAATATAAATTCAAAGATTTAGTTGTACATGCAAAAGATCCAAAATTTGTGTACATTGATGAAGATATTTAATACTCCTTTAATTCTAAACCAGCGCAAATCATCAATGTAAGAAAGTAAACTTAATATAAATTCCAAGCAAGTCCATCCCTGACACGATAAACGCTATGCGTATCCCTTTTTCATAAAAATTTGTATACAAATTAATTTATAAGAATTTTTTGGAATATAATGAGTGAGAAATCGTAACTATGTAGGAATTACCGGTACCTTGTAATTTGAAAGACATACGGTGATACTCCTCCGTTCATTAATAATGATAGATTTTTTTAGTATTTTTTCGTATATTAAGGAGAGTACTTATTAAAATATTTGTTACTCCATAATATTTATTTTATTATTATCTCTCTATAATTATATGTTCCTAAGAATTTATATACTTGGAAAAAGGTCATATTATAATCATTGAGGGACAAATTAAGAAATAAATGGAAGACAATTTTCTTGGGACAAGAAAATAACTATCAAATAAATATATTTACAAAGTCTCTAAAAAGACTGTCATTGATACACGGAGAAAGTAAATCATAATTTTATACTAGTAATTACTCCCAAGTATTTTTTGTCATGTATAATTTATAGAGGTTAAATAAATTTTCAATTGCTAAGCTGCATTTATTTTTTTATTACAAAAAAGGTATTGCTTAAAATTCGCACATTTATGCACACACCCATATTTAATTAGTTAACCAAAAAGTTTACAAAATTTGTAGCTCAAATTATTCAAATTTGCATTTCATTAAATATTTCATTAAATGTGACATGGCGTGTAATGGAATGTGTGAAAATAAATTCAGATATTTTAATGATAATTCTTGTATATGTTTCGGTTGGGACTAAAATATAAAAGTGACATACCCTTTAACTTATGTTTATTATCTCATCTTTGAAATAATGATTTATCAATGATTACATAATGAAAAATAATAAAACACTACAATTATATTATTGGACGATGGAGGAGACAATTGAGGACTAATTATTATGTAAAGAGGGTGGGGGCGAGCACTGAACCATTTTCTTGATTGGTTGGTTGTACTTGTTTGTGGAATTTCTAGATTTGTTATGACATGTTATAGTTGGTATTTTGCCACTTATCAAATTTTTGGATTGAATTAGAAGTCTCTACATATGATAAATGCATTCCGAAATTACAAAACATTTCACATCACGAATTTGAGTTTGAAACATTTTATTATACAAATGTATAATATATAAGTGATAAATATTCAAAAGTTGAGTACTCTTATTGGGAATAACGATCAAAAGTGGTGTGGACTTGTAGAGGTGGTGCTTCATTCATGCTTAGTGTGCTAGGCGGCAGCTACCCTTTAAGTCAGCTTGCAATTTTGTTTCACATCGTGTCATTGTCATTTATCCAAGTGAAATCATTCAAGAATTATAAATCATATTTTTATTTTAAATGCTTGAAGAACGATAACAAATTAACAACTACCATATTAAACTGATTTTTTTTATAATTCAACAATTAAAGTTGTTATTAATTACAGTAATATGCAAAAAAAATTAACCTTCATTTGTTTGAAATTTGTGGGTTGCCACTTCTTGTATATAATTGTAGAAAATTTTAGATATCAAGTACTTACTTCGTAAGGATTTGATCTTTGATCATTGTCATGATAATGGTTATATATCATAACTTCAAAAAGATAATATTCTTTTTTTTCAATATTAAAGATATATTTTTTTTTGTTACTCTAAAATTAGAGACACATTTTTACTTTTAAATTATAAAAAATCATAAAATTTCTTAATCATCATTTTACTATTTTGACTATTTAGTAGTTCATATCATAAGTACTATTACAATTACTTTAAATAATATGATAATAAAGATATATTTAAAATATAAAGTTGTCTTTTATAAGGTAATAGTAATAGATGTATGAGTAAATATGTTATCAAAATATAACAAATACCCAAAAAGACGTGAACAACTTAATATGCTTAGTAATAATTTAAATGTTTATAAACTCCCATATTAGTCATCTCTCCTCGTGTGGGCCTCTTTGATATAAGGAACAAATCCTTTTCTTGGAATGTCCTCCTAATAATTTGTCTCATCATATTTTTTTGGTATTATCCTTCCAATCTATAAAGAAAATGATGGTTGAAAGGATACACGTGTTTCTACATTTTTGTCAGTATGTGTCTTTTGTCTGGCAATTTTTTGGTGTAATTTTATTACACAACTCAACAAATCCCATTTCTTAATTTCCGCCCTAATATTATAGGGCTTTTTCTTACAACTGTCTGCTAATAATGAAACTCAAAAGCTAGTGAAATGCACATACAAATTGGGCCAAGCTAGTAAAACTATGAACCCTCGTAGAAACAGGCCTTTATTTGTGGAATGAAAGTTTGAGCATGATAGACCATGTGATAAAAACTTGCAATACAGATATGCTTCTTTTAGTGGTCAATTTTTAGTGAAATAAAATTTAGAGTGAGAACATGTAATACTGAGTGTGTGACATACAAATTTTGATATATCTAAAAGATATATTTAATTTTTTAAATATTTATAATATACTTAAGATTTTGACCATCTGAATATCAAAACTTATAACCTCTTAATTTAAACTAATGTTTGTGACACACACTTATGTGTGTGCATATTTTTTTTCTTTTTATCTGTCTTTTTCTATTAAGCGACTATTTTTTCTCTCAAACATGCGATACAAATTCACCGATATCTCTCCAAATGTGACGCAGGACATGGGTATCTCTCCTAAGTTTGTTCTCTCTCCTAAGTGTGATGCAAATTCACGAATAATTTTTATAATATTCAAATCTTTAATATAATATAGATATATCTTACGACTTTTAAAAATTTCAGCACATTAAAAAAATATGTTGTAAATTAATGGACCTAGACGAAAGAGTACTACTATATCACATAAGTTTATTTAGAGAAGTTCTGTAAATCATATCACTATCGAAATTTAAAATTATGTCAATCAAGTCAACTAACCGACAATTTCTTTTTAATTTGTGTAACACAAGAAATGATTAATATTGAACATCTTACGATCAAACGAAAGAGGAGCTTTGGCGGCCAAAACTATGAAGCATAATTGACACTTCCCATGTTTTTTATTATTCCTTCTCTAATTACAATAAGAATATCTCACAATTTCGACGATCCCATGAGCTTCGATCTTTTTCACTACCTTTTCATTGATATTAAAGCCCACAGCTTCAGCCACCTCTTGCATTTTGTCTTTCTCAACATAACATCTATTTATAGAATACTAAACAAAAACTTGAGAACAATAAAAATTTAAGAACTAATCACTATTTGTTCTAACCATCTGGTTATATATCTTTTAAAACCCACAAAAATGGCTACACCAACGTTTGAAACTGTCGAAAAATGTTCATCAATTAGCCGCGAAAATGACACGGTCGTAGCAGATTTAGATGGAACATTAGTTCGAGGCCGTAGTTCATTTGCTTACTTTGCTTTAATTGCATTTGAAGTTGGTGGCATTTTAAGGCTACTTTGTTTACTCTTAAGTTCGCCTTTAGTCGGATTTTTGTACTTCTGTGTCTCCGAGTCTGCTGGCATTCAAGTTCTGATTTTTACAACGTTTGTTGGAGTGAAAGTTTCGGACATTGAGTCCGTGGCACGGGCTGTTCTGCCAAAGTTTTATGCTTCTGACCTTCATCCCGAATCATGGCGCGTGTTTTCGTCGTGTGGAAAGCGTTGTGTTGTGACTGCGAATCCAAGAATTATGGTGGAGGCATTCTTGAAAGATTTTTTGGGAGCAGAAAAGGTGTTGGGGACTGAGGTGGGAACTTTTAAAGGGAGAGCTACAGGTTTTGTTCTGCAACCTGGAGTGCTTGTGGGAAAACATAAGGCTGATGCGCTTAGAAAAGCATTTGGAGATGATCGACCACAAATAGGACTTGGAGATAGGCCTACTGATTATCCTTTCTTGGCTTTGTGCAAGGTTTGCTATTGGTTTTGAACTAAACTTATTTTAAAGTTGGTTGGATAGACCATTTCAATTTATACTTTATTTTCTATTTTGTAGTTAACAAGTGGTCAATTATTTCATTATTTTAATACCGAAACTAAACCCTAAGTAAACAATAACATTTTTCCTACTTCAAAAGATGTTTCATCCTCTATTATATATTTTTAAAAATTGACGTGTGAAATTACAATTATTGAATATAAGGAAACTAGAAAATATTTTTAGAACGCATAACAAATTTTGGAAATTTGTAACATGTATCACGAACTGGTACAAACAAACGCATCCCTAAATAGACACTTGACAACTTAGACAAAATGAATCATATGATTGAGAACAAATTGAAACAATCCATCTGATTTCATTTGTTTTTGACTCGGAGATAAGATTTTAATGCTAGGAATGCGATACACTGAACCAAATTATAATTCATCTCCCAAAACAAGTCTTACAAAATTGTCACATGTATATTTTCCCGTCTTTTTTTCTTTAGCCCAAAGCATTCAGTTTTGATACTGTACATATTAATATTCAAATATTTACAAGCAAAACTGCTCTCGTAATACTGCCGTAGTGCCCTGTAACAATTTTATGTTGAAAATGCAGGAGGGTTACATTGTGCCACCAAAACCAAAAGTAGAGGCCGTACCAAATGACAAGCTACCCAAACCCATAATCTTCCACGACGGCCGTCTGGTACAAAAGCCAACCCCTCTCATGGCACTAATCACCATCCTCTGGTACCCCATAGGCATCATTCTCGCCATCCTCCGAGTCGCCGTCGGGGCACTACTCCCAATGCAATACGTGTACTACGGTTTCTGGGCCCTAGGTGTCCGAGTCACCATCAAAGGGACCCCACCACCACCCGTCGAAAAATCCTCCGGCCAATCCGGAGTCCTCTTCATTTGTTCCCACCGTACTCTCCTCGACCCCGTCTTCCTCTCCGTCGCCCTCGGCCGCCGCATTCCGGCCGTCACGTACTCCCTCTCCAGAGTCTCCGAAATAATTTCTCCGATCAAAACCGTCCGACTCAGCAGAGACCGAGTCAACGACGCGTCAATGATAAAAAAACTGTTAACAGAAGGTGACCTCGCAATTTGCCCCGAAGGAACTACTTGCCGAGAACCGTTTCTACTACGATTTTCCGCAATGTTTGCTGAACTCACCGACGAACTGGTGCCGGTGGCGATGCAGAATCAGATGAGTATGTTCCACGGGACGACGGCGAGAGGGTGGAAAGGGATGGACACGTTTTACTTCATGATGAATCCGAGTCCGGCTTATGAATTGACTTTTTTGAATAAGTTACCAAAAGAGTTAACATGTAGTTCCGGGAAGCCTAGTCATGAAGTGGCTAATTACATACAGAGGCTGATTGCATCGACTCTTTCTTATGAATGCACTGCTTTGACTAGAAGGGATAAATACAGAGCACTTGCTGGAAATGATGGCACTGTAGTGGTGGAGAAATCTGGGAAAAAGCAGAGCAAAGTAATGGGATGCTAGCTATCTACTTATAAGTTCTTTCAGGAATGACATATTAGTGCATGCACACAAATATCGGTGAAGTACTCATATACACATGAATAAAGGGTGTAAAAGACAATATTTCCCCCCAATTTAATTGTAATTTAATTTTGAGATGTATACAGATAAAAAAATGCGTGAAAACCAACATTTTTTTTTCAAGTTAGGGATGTGATATATATTGTTCATATTTGAATAGCAATGAAATTAAACATGTTACTAAAATTAATGTTAATAAAGTTTATTTATAATTACATATAGCTGGTGTCCAAAAATATCAGCCTATAAATTACATAGAAATAATGTTAAAAAAAAAAGTGGTGTATTAAATGTACGGAAAATTTAGTAAATTATACATCTAAATTGTTCTTGAAAATTGTACCTTAGAATTATTTTTGGATAACTAAGAAAGTCAAATACCACAAATACTATCTTCTATTTCAAAAATAAAGATATGTTTTGATTTTTCTGAGTCAAATAAGGGCATATGAAATTCTAAATTATTACTAATATAATTGATTATAGTTGATACAACTACTATATTTTTTAAATTTATTACAAAAAATTTTAATTACAATATAATTTACATTCAAAATTTTTATAAGTTATACTATTAATTTTAAAATTTAATATATAATTATTTAACCAAAAAAATCAGAACTTATATATTTTTTTTATTTTAGAACGGCAGTATTTCCCAAAGGAGGAAGTAATATTTAACGATTTAGACAGGTATCGTGTCCTTACCTCTTGTTAAATGTGGTAATTATGTCGGTTAGTAACTTGGTGATTATTTTCGGTTATTCTTCCCCCATTGTTCATATGGACTGTTGAGTTCGTAATAAGAGTTGCTCCTAATTCTGCGACTTCTACGTGATCTGTTGAAGCACTATAATTATTTTTGACCATTTCTATATCTTCGTTTCTGGATCGGCTACACAATTACGAAACGCACCGATCTTCGTCTCTTCATCTTTCCTCCAATTCGTTGGTTCATTTGGCATGAATTATCACAGTTTTCGATGATAGTTCTCCGTATTAGTTAACAAGCTCCATCGACATTGATCAATAGAGTATAGTAAAGGAAAGGAATAAAAGAGGAGATGCAATCGCCGTCGCCGGGGTCAAGTTTGGGAGATTCGACGGAGCTTGGTGGTACGCCGGAGCTCACACTCAGTGACAAGCTCAAGGCCTTCAAATCTTCCAATTTTGATCCTGAAGCTTATGTTTCCAACAGATGTCGTAACATGAGCGAAAAGGTTACTCATTCTGTTCAATTTTTTGCTCTGAATTATGATTTTTTTTTCTTTTTTCAATGGACTGTTTCTTCTCGGCTAGTTATTAATATTGTTATCATTGAATAGTGGTTTTTGTTTTGCTTTCTTCGAGAATGATGATTTCGAAGAGTGTTATATGCGAACTAGGGTTGATAATGCATTTCGATGCAATGTTGGCACAGGAAATAAGGCATTTATGCTTATACCTTGTAGACTTGAAGAAAGCCTCCGCAGAGGAAATGCGAAAAAATGTTTATGCTAATTATACATCTTTTATACGGTAAAGCAAATTTGTTTGATTTCTTTACTTTTTATTTGTTGTGTTAACTCACCATGGATGTCTCGATTTCACACTACTACCTTGTTTTGTGATTTGTTTTTGTTTGTGATTTTCTTTTAGGTTTGTGCAATATCATGCAGCCTACATAAATCTCATAGATATTCTTTTATGAAGCCTACGGGTAATGAACTAATGAAGTATAAAATTGCAGGAATATAACTAATCTTGATTAGTATTCTATATGTGACACGTTTCATACTGTATAGTACCATAGCGGACGTGACGAGGTCCTAAAGAGTACAGTTACCTGATGAGAATCCAATCTACATAAAAAAAAAATCATGAATTGCTACACTGGACTTGTATATGTAATGCCTGTTACTAGTATGATTATGAACCGTTCCAATCATATCAAGATTATATAGTCCCTTATATAAAGTATAGTACTCTCTGCTGAAAAAGTAAAATTAAATAGAGAGTACATTGTGATCACTGTGATATTGTATCTTAAGTAACATATGCCTTGAAGAGTTTTCTACCCGTTTCTCTTAAAAAAAAATTCTTGGAGAAAACTAGAAATGTATGCAATATCTTCCTGGGCGGATTCAATCTTTCAGTGGTTTATCATTTGACAAAATATAGAAATGCTATGCATCCTTAGCTGTATCTGGTCTTGTAATTCCTTAAAGAACCGCATTCATACATCAGAAGAGGTGATGCAACAAAACATTTTAAATTAACAAGTATAAATGTTTTTTTGGCTATGTATCCTGGATGTTGCTATTTGACATTCATAACTACCTACTATTTTGGAACATGCAGTACATCTCGGGAGATATGTGATCTTGAAGGGCAGCTCCTTGCCTTGAGAAATCTCCTATCTACTCGTGCAGCTCTTGTTAATGGTTTAGCCGAGGGAGTGCGTATTGATTCCTTGTCTTCTCGTCATGAAGGTTCAGTAGAAGAGGACGATTTTAGTTTTGAAGAGACAGAACCTTCCAATACAGAAAAGTGGCTTGCAGAATTTATGGAGAGCCTTGATGTTTTACTGGCTGAGAGAAGAGTAGATGAAGCATTGGCTGCACTGGAGGAAGGTGAACGCATAGCAAAGCGAACCAGTCAGCATCAGACATTGACCTCTACAGCACTCTTTGCACTCCAGAATACGATAACTGAATGGAGGCAAAAATTAGCGGATCAGCTTGTGGAGTCTGCTTCCCAACCTTCTGCTAGTGGCATTGAACTTCGCTTAGCTGTACAAGCTCTGAAGCGACTTGGCGATGGTCCCCGTGCTCATACAATGTTGCTTAAGTCACACCAGCGGAAGTTACAATGCTATGTAAAGGATCTTCGTCCAACTGGAATTTCACCTGGAGTAGCATATACTACTGCCCTTTCACAGGTCACCTTTTCATCCCTGGCACAGGCAGCAAGTGATTCCTTGGCCATATTCGGCGATGAGCCTGCATATGCATCTGAACTGGTAACTTGGTCTGTGGAGCAGACAGAGATTTTTGCACTTCTTGTGAAGAGACATGTTCTAGCATCACCAGCATCAGCAGGGAGCTTAAGAATAGTTGCTGAGTGCGTTCAAATATGTTTGGGTCACTGCTCTTTGTTAGAAGCTCGTGGCTTGGCCCTCTCTACAGTCCTCTTGAAGATCTGTAGGCCTTGTGTTGAACAAGCATTTACCGCCAGCTTAAAGAGAATTGAACAAAGTACAGCTGCACTAGCGGCTGCAGATGATTGGTCACTTATTTATTCCCCAGTCGGTGCACGCTCTTTCAGTGCTGCATCTCTTAGTACTGTTACATCCCAGCCAAAACTTTCAAGCAGTGCTCACAGGTTCAATACAATGATTCAGGTAGTTATCGCATTTTTTCTTTATTAAAGAGTACATGTCCTTTATAATATTTTATGTTTTCATTCGCAATTGATAGTTCACTTTGTCATGCTTATTGGGGTGGTGGATACGAAACTTTTTTGTCCTTATCTTAGTTGCATGGTGTAAAAAAAGGAGAAATATCAATTTCGTACTGCTGACAGTATGGAAAATCTATCATCGGTGTCCTCTTATCCTCTATGCTACTTCTTTGAGCTTTTCTAATCCTTTATTTGCATTAATATGGAACATCGTTTCAGGAAATCTGCGAGGATGTAGGTTTACTTGAGAACTTGCAGTTAGCCAACCAAGCCTTGGAAAGTGTGTTGCAACTCTTTAACTCGTATGTTAATATGCTGATAAATGCATTGCCTGGTTCAATGGAGACCGAGAACTTGGAAGGATCAGGGAGAATCGTTAGGATGGCAGAAACTGAAGCCCAAGAAGTAGCTTTGCTAGCTAATTCATTAATTTTAGCAGATGAATTACTCCCACGTGCTGTCACCAAACTTTCATCCTTGCAACATAGTACTTCAATTGATGATGGCTCTCGAAGAGGTTCAGACAAACAAAACCGTTTCCCAGAGCAAAGGGAATTGAAAAGGCGGCTTCAACGCTTGGTTGACCAACTGAGAGATAGCTTCTGCCGTCAGCATGCACTTGATCTCATATTCACAGAAGATGGTGCTGTTCGTTTGAGTGCAGATATGTATTTAGGTATGGAAGCGTACTCAGAAGAGCCAGAGTGGTTTCCATCTCCAATATATCAGGTAAAACAGTGCAACTTTCAGTTTCTATCTTGTTGGTCATCGTAATTTGCCCATAGAATTTCATACTTAAACGTGATAGATTGATAATTACACAAGTAAAAGAGAAGAACTCTATGACTCACTTCAGTGCTTGGGAATTGTGTCACATGCTCGAGTGTCAAACATTGTTTTAGAGAAAGAACTCTTGCTCCTGGTTGACATAAAAGGTTTTGACTTTTGGACCCTATTAAATACCCTTGATAAGAAGCTATATGGTCTTTTTTCTTCATAAGCATGCCTTTTCACTTTCAAGATCCTTCCTTAGTCAAGTTGAAACATAAGGTCATCCAGGCCTGCATTCTGGAACCTGCATAAGCACAAGGTTCTACCATACAATTGTCATATACTTCTCCCTGTTAATGAACGTTAGAGACACCAGAATGCTCTCACTCTATATAAAGATCTTAATTATTTTTAGCAAATTTGTTTCCAGGAATTGAACAATCGGTCTTTATTTCTAGCTGAATTATTTAGCTAGTTGTTCTTTACATATTTGCATTTAAAAAGAGGACTGTCTTTTTCTTTCAGCATACTGAACTACATGTTACTTGGATAAGGAATTCCTTCTATAAGTTCTGTATAGAGTAGTCAATGTTCCATTGTTGACGTCATGCATAGTGGTTTGGATATTCTACTGTTCAGCTTCTAGCTTCATATATGTCTGCCTGCTGATGATGACCATTTATGTTATTCATGGGAGAAAACTTCAAAATTTTGTGCATTACTGCGTTCTTTCGAAAATCTGGTAGGCATGAAAATATCTTATATCTAACTTATCTGATCTTGTACTAACTGATGCCAAGGTTGCACTCTTTCTCCAGTTCTATGGTTTGGAATATTTCTTTGATCTAAGTTTACTCAAAAGTCATTCCTGGATGGTGCTGTAGTCTGTAGCATGTTTTAAGCAATTCTCAGCCAAATTATATGACAACCTAACATTAGATTCATCAACTTGATTGCTTAAAGCATGAGAAGGCCCAACAGTTAGGAAGCACCTTCCATATCACAGAGTGCAAGGTTAAAACTTAAAAGATCTATGTAACCAGCAGAACTTTGGAAATTGCACAAGCTTTATTTTGAAATTCTTAAACTTCTGAATTCAGGAGCTTTTTGCAAAGTTGACTCGAATTGCTAGCCTAGCATCAGATATGTTTGTTGGAAGGGAAAGATTTGCGACAATTCTTCTGATGAGACTTACAGAAACAGTCATCTTGTGGCTTTCTGATGATCAAATCTTTTGGGAAGAGATTGAGGAAGGGCCAAAGCCTTTGGGTCCTTTTGGGCTTCAACAGGTTGTCATTCAAATTCTCTTTGTGTCATATTCAAGCATACTATTGAAGTAGGCTGCTAGTACCTAAACATTATCATTTTATTTTCGTAGAATGATAATAAACTCTTGTTCTAGCCATGATTTGTACAACTCAATTTTAATAAATAGAAGGTAATTATTATCTTATATGTTCTTTTGTTTCTTTTGTGCAGTTTTATCTGGATATGCAGTTTGTCATCCTCTTTGCATCCCAAGGTCGTTACTTGTCTCGAAATCTGCATCAAGTTATTAAAAACATCATTGGTAGAGCTATTGAAGCAGTTGCTGCAACTAATATAGATCCATACAGGTATGTCAATAGCATTAAGATGGGGGTTAGTAACTTCGGAGCTCAGTAATATAATGCTAATGAAAATCTAATATCATCTGAAAACAATAGATTTATATCAATGTTTCTTAGTCCGTATGTGTCCAGCTTAAGATGTGTTCTTTGTGGTTTTTTGTTATACAATGATTTCTGAAGTATCTGCAGCTATTCTTTATGATCACTGTCTAACTTCTTGAGGATGCAGTGTATTGCCCGAGGATGAATGGTTTGCTGATGTTGCTCTAATAGCAATAAAGATGTTAACTGGAAAAGCCAATTTTGGGAATGTAGATGGAGATGCTGGCAGCCCCACTGCCGCATCTGTTTTATCTCAGGAGTAATTGTTTGTTGTTAGTATGTAAGCAGTGACTTCCTATGTATCTTGTTCCTTTGTCCAACCTTCTATTTGAGCTGCTCCAAACATTCGCCTTGGCACTAGCTGTTCTAAACTTTTCACCTAGACTAGACAGTACATTCTTCGTTTCTTGTCGAGAACAGTTCGAAACTTGAATCGTGGAATCTTCATCTACAGTCATCCTTACGACAGCTAAACCGCTGTGATTCTGTTAAGACAAAACCTGGAAGTCCCTCGGTTGACGTCCTGATGGCCTAAAATTTTAAAAATATAGACTTCATGTAGGGCATCCCACAATGTTACAGACATCATGTTGTATTTTCAAATTTGTTCTTATATTAAATGATGTTTGTAAATAATTTCATGTATTTTCTCAAGTAATAAATAACTGTTGTTTACATATTGTTCAATATTAATATCAATACCGCGTCAAAAATAATTATCCAAATACCGCAACTTTGTACCATCATTCTACCATCTCATTTTTGTCCGTTCTTAGCAAATTGCTACAGTGTATAGCCGGAGCTAACAAGATCACTATTGTTGGGGAAAAAATAAATTAAATTGGAAGTATTGTCGGCTTTGTTGGCTCTCTGTTAATTGTCCAGGTGGTGCTGAACAGTTTGGTAAGGGAGCCGTGCCAGTGCATTAGAAAATTCAAATGAGAGCCTCTACTTTCCAATTGTAGTAACGTTCAAGCACTAATCATAGGGCCTCCTGACTTGACCCTAGCTGCTGGTAGTTTATGTAATCTATTTTATTCAACCGTACACAACACAATATTTGTTCCGGTAACTCTTCTGGCTTGTTTCCCTGATTTTACAAAAAATATAAAATGTATCAACACAGACAACAACAATAAATTAAAACAAAAAGAATGGGAAAGAATATTCAAGATATAGAATATAAACAGAGTTCGCAGGACTGAAGTGATTGTTTATATAAAACAGTCATAAAATTAACTTGATGTAAGGGTGATGGGAAGAGAACATGAGCCTCATATATAAGTGTAAATAGATAACTCAGTTACTTATTCACTATTTTCTCGTATAAATATTGAGCTTGTTTACATCTTACTCACCTGAATTGTAAGGCCAAAGTCCAAAATGCAGTGCTTTAGTCTATCTAAAAATGCTTCAAATCCCTTCCTAGATATGTAACTAAATCTGTGCATGTCCAAATCAATCTCCCAATAGTTTTCTCCCTGAAAAATTGCACACCAGCATCCTTGTGAGAAGCTACCAATTGAGTTTTTTTTTAGGGGGGCGTGAATGACCAATTGACTATTTTGCAACAATGAATTGAAAAGTCAAGTACAAACTTACTGAGTAGAACTGATGTTGAGGGCGTGAAAGAACAGGCTTTTCATTGTAGGCATGCATAAGTTTCCTTTCTCCTGCACTTAATGGAAGGTCATCCACATTTACTACACGACCCAGAATCTTTAACCTTTCCCGGAAGGGTACAACTGTGTCACTCGCAAAACCTTTGACTTTCTCTACTTCATCATCAATTATTTTCTGATCATAAGAAGAAAAGAAAAAAGGGTTATGATAGTATGCAATCATCCACCAGAATTCGTGCAAATACAATTTGATTTTTTGATTTTTCCTTGAAGTGAACATGAGAAGAAAAGCATGTTAAAATTGTTTCATCTTACCCTGATTCCTTCTTGGAAATGGGAAGGAAATTCTTTAGAGAAGCTTTCGGAAAGTTTGAAGTACATAACAATGTTCATTCCTTCACCATCAGTTTCACTCTGGAAAATGGCCGCAGGATACAATGGAATCTGTAAAATAAAATACGCAAACAGATAAAGTCTTACCAATTGAAAAACTTAGAACAAAACAACAAAACGTGGAAAAGAAAGGAAAAAAAGAGAAAGATGGACCAACAACAACAGAGGGAAAAATACACAACCAAATGAAAAAAAGATAGGGCGGAAGTTGAAGGTACCTGACAATTTACGACAAGAATTGGTGGTAGTTCCCTGTTACAACTAATACTAGGGAGTTCCACAAACTGAGCAATGTGGTCAATTTTCCTTTGGGATAGGTATACATCAACTCCAAATGGATAATATGCAGCATAATTTGGAGCAAGATCCTTTCTTCTGTCCCTGGAAACCAAGCAAATAGTATCAGTGAGCACAAGACACAATTCAACTGTATTACCCCAACATGAAATCTAAAGATGGGTTAATTTATATTTTAAAAAAAGAAATATATAAAGACTTATAGTTTCATATTTGCATACAATACAGTCTGGCATCTGTCCTAATAATTGGCAATTTTCTTCTCACCTTATATAATTCTTCGCCCGGACCTTGAAAGTACTTGGATTAATTTGTGACCAAGAATCGGAGAATTGTTTCTCCAATGGGCAAAATGGTACTTGCGAACCCGCTATAGGTCTCTCAATAAGGCTCTTTGAAGAAACTACGAGAAACCAGAAATGGGGTAAGTTTTACTGGCTTAATTCATCTGTTGACTTAAGCTAATCCTCCATATATTTAAAATACACAGGACAAACAGAAGGACAACTGCAGTAATTATAAACATAAGACTAATTGTAAAACTATTCTGCAAATTTGTATGAAGTGATAAACTCTAAAGAATTTAGCAGTGAGAGTACTCACAGAAAGTGGCATTAGGATGACCCTCTTTCCATTTAAAAGAAAGTTTATGAGCTGCCTTTTTCCTTGCACTAGGTGGACTTGAGCTTAGAGACCTTCTCTTTTCAACTGAAGGAACAGCAGTAGGAAGACAAGGCAAACAATTATTTGAAAGAATCCCACAGGTTTCTAACAAACCATCTATTCTGCTAGCACTTCCATCCAAAGACAAGATTTCATCAAGGAAAAATGGTTTCGCTGCATCCTCTGGATGCACAGAACTTCTGCAAGTTTCCATTACATGATTTCGCGCAGAATTCCCTGCTGAAGAATTCCCTAGTCTATGTAACTGTCTACTGTAAGCGGTATAGATGATGTTGACATCACCATCATTACGATTCACATCTCTATGAGTACCAATAGTTAACCTGGATGCACCTTCTGAGTCATTTAGGGTCAGCACATCTGCAAATTTAGATGTTGCATGATTATAACAATAAATGGAGTAAGATAAGATGAATAATTACTGGGGGGAAAAAACACTATATATGTTAATACCATTAGGGAAACTTTGAAATTCCTCATCACTGGAGTCAGATTCAAGTATCGCAGCAGAATCAAACCATGTGTCGTCAACACTTGCTCTTGCTGGTCAGTTCCATATCAGTGAAATATGTACTTTAGTTATAAGAGAATATGATGAGTGTTGGAATAAAAAGTAACCATAGTTGTTTGTCTAGTGCACAATTAAACTCCTATTCATAAAGAACCTATAATTGTTTGTCTACTCTAATGTTCTATGCCATTATACACATGATATTTTTTACAGTATTTTTTTTGGGTTACGCACAAATTATATGTTTCACCACCCGGTAAATGAGCCCACCCGAGCCGAGTGCTTGAGTCTAGCTCATCAAATAAATGGACAAATCAGCCTGAGTCCATTATGATCATATTTATTTCTTCTTAAATTTTAAAGATTTTAAATTTTTGTATAATATATTACACTGCCAAAATCTAAAATATCTAAGTTTTTAGCCGAAACAAACATAACATATGCTTAACAACTGAAATACTTGTATTCGAATCAACTCCGCTTACAAACGAATCAAATCAAGTCGAGCTCTAAACGTCTTTTGATTATAAACAAGCTGACCTCAATCCATCTAAGCAGAGGCTAAATAAACAGGAAAAACTGAACTCGAATTTCAAATAGGCCTAGTGTTGGACAGCTCGGTTTGTGACGAGTTTACCGACATTATACATATGTATTAATAGTTGACAACTTCAAACGTCTGATTCTTTCTTCTTTTGACTCCAACAACATAAACCATTAGGCTCACAACATCTACAAATCAATTTTCGAGTTTACATTGTATACATATATGTAAGTGTTTATACATAATGACATATGAATAATATATATGGACTGTATATATAATCCGTGTATATATGTGTGTGTAGAGAGAGAGAGAGAACACTAACCGTGGAAATTACTGGAAATGTTATGGACGCGATGATCTAGCTTATCACATTTATGAATATCGGAGGAGTTAATAGACAAGCGAGAAGATAGTACTCGGCGCTCTATTGCTTTTCGTTTCTTTTTCCGAGACTTGTTCACCGATCGACGACGGCCTCCGACGCAATTCTCCGGCGTCGACACGCAAGCTCCCATTAGATTATTTCTCTCTCTAAAGCTAGTCAGAAATATCGAATCATAATCAATTTAGTAAAAATATGTACATTATTAAGAGTCTGCCAATTTAGACAGAGGATATATATATATAGACAATCCCAAGTATCACCGTTTTCTTTGTCGCTCTGTGTGCTCTATATCAAGAATTAACAGCTGTTTTTAAATTTTGATTTAGTTTCTAAATTTGAGGACTCCGTCAAAGAAATTAAAAATTATACCGAAACAATATTCGTTACAACAATATATTACTACGCAATATTTTATGTTTTAACAAAATTTTAAGATGATTAAGAGGAATTACTTTTGATTCTGGTACATGCTTAGTATTCTTTTCGTTCATGAGATTTATTTTACAAAAAAAGTTAGGCTTGAATAATTTTCATATTATAAGATTATAACTTATGAATTTTATTATTATAATCTTCTTAGTTTGTCATTAATTAGATATTTATGAAAAATAAATAATTATTATTTAAATATATAATCTTTAATCAAATATATAATATTAATATTGTTAAAAAGTTCAGATTAATTCTTTTTGTGAAAGGGGAAAAATGTAAATTATATAATTTACACACTTTATCAATTAATTGATCTTTGAAAAACTTGTCTTTAATTTTTCCTAATATTAATATTACTGTAATGTTGTTGCAGACTTGCGGTGTGTAGCGATATTTGATTATTACTATATGTAATTCTTACGAGTCAAACACGAGTGCTCGTTTACTTGCCAACCCGCCTGCTTAAAAGCATCTTTCTATTCTATTCTGTATTTCTTTTTCATTTTCTATTGTACTTCATGTAATAGCTTTCGTTTAAAAATAACAATAATGATAGAATTTTACATAACAAAGGCACATTTTGAGTGACATCTCAGTCTATTATTATTAGCACGTTTTCTCAAACCCATTCTTCGACATAAATTTTCCCTAAATCTATCATGAGAATACTTCTATTAAAGCTATCAACTAATTATGCTGTTTAAATCAATTTCTAAATTATTAATCCATCTATTCTCATGAAAAAATAATAACTGCTCTGTATATTTATATTATATTTATATTATATTATATATATATATATATATATATATATATATATTATTAAAGATGGATGCCGATCCATAGCTAACGTTAGCTGTGAAATCTTTCGTAGCTAACACATTTATAACCGTTGATTGGATAATCCAACGCTGGAGATCAAACTTAAAAATTAGAAAAATCCCTTCCGCCATACTGGCGGAAGGCAAAAAAAAAAAAAAAAAGTCTTTCCACCAGTAAGACTTGATCGTTTTTAAAACTGGATAAGGTTAATTTAATTGGATAAGTATGAAGATTTTTTATTTTTTTTTTGCCTTTCGCCAGTCTTACTGGTGGAAGGGATTTTTCTAATTTTTAAGTTTGATCTCGAGCGTTGGATTATCCAATTAACGGTTATAAATGTGTTAATTACGAAAGACTCAACAGCTAACGTTAACTATGGATCGGTCCCCAAAACATTAAAGATATAGAGCTCCTACTTAGCTCCTACTTACAAAATTTGTGTAAAAAAAAAAAACAGTTATCACCACTCCTTCACAATCATCGACAGTTATTTTGTTATTTATTTAAATTTGTATTTTTTATAAAAGAATTTAACTCTATTAAATGCTTCATAAATTAAAAAGTGCTGGCTGTGGGGTTCGAACCCACGCGCACTTATGTGCAGAAGATCTTAAGTCTTCCCCCTTAACCACTCGGGCAAACCAGCTTAATAACTTTTATAATCCCTTTCATTTTCACAAAACCTTTGTGACTAAACCGTGAGCCTTTTGTAGTTCTTCGTTCTTTACCGAGTTAGTTAAGAGTTTGAGGTTAATCGAGGGCCTTACAAAAATTGTCATAGTATTTTTGGGTCATTATTTTAAAAAAATATAAATGTCAACAAAATTGGAAGGAATAAACGTGAGCTACAAAAAGAATTGTCGCAAAATTCATATTTATCTCAATGTATCCTCTTGCAATTAATACTTAACTCGCTTCTCCTCGTATATATCATATTTCATCTCTACATGAACTGTAATTATTTATGAGATTTACTCACTTACAATTATAATGTTTGCTTCTTGTGCCGTGTGTGTACTACAATCTATTGCAGCAACATTGTACTAGAATTATCTATTCTTCAGGTAATACTTATTTTTAATTTAAATTTCTTATTAGTAATTTTATTATTGGGTTGATTTTAATTTTTTAAAATTTTAGTATGATTAATATTATTTTTCTATTCATGAACCATGTAGTTTTGCACATAGAGAGTTTAATATGCAAAACAAGTGACCTCAATGTCTATTATATTTTCCTGAATTTGCTAAAAACACGACTTGATTCTCATAATATGAAAAATTAAGAGATCTTAAAGCATGGAATAATTGATTAAAATATAATTTATAATTAAAATATTAATCGTAAATGTATACACGGGTGTGTGTCCATTAGCCTAGTACTTTTTATTTATTTATTATCGTAACATAAGAAGTAGAATTAATTTGACTCTAAAAAGTCCATTAGATTCATCTCAAATTTTAATATTACAGTATAAAGTTCAATTTTAAATATGAATCTTTTAATTAGTCCACAAAAATTAATTTAATTGATTGAAACTTAAAAAATATTTTTATAATGATAAAAAGTTTGAATTTTGCTAACTATTTTTTTTTTGAAACGAACAAAAAGCTACTATATTCACAAAATATGGGAAGAAATAGAAAAAAGATAAAAATTTTCTCGATACGACAAATTTCAAGGTTTGCCATTTTATAGATTAACATATAAAAGATGATCACTACTACCACCAACCGGTGTCTCAATGTCTTGAGTGGTATCTAATTTAGCTTGCAAGAAGGAAAACAAAAAGTAGAACTTAATTTCAATTTTATTAGTTTGCACATGGTAGATACATAAATATCATCTGTTTCAATTTAGAATTTAAATATTAAATTAAAATAAACACAACCATAGCTAATTTCAAAATAAAATGGATTACTTTAATTTGTACCATTCCTTTAAGTTACTATGTGCTCTTTAAGATTTAATTTCTTTAATTAAAAAAATTAGAGTAACTTGTCAATTTTGAAGATAGTGATTTAAAATTTTTCTATCTTATTTGGCATTACTTCTTATGTTTTATTCCCTCTGGAATCGCCATGTTATCCTTAAAATATTAGATTTTTTAATAAAAAAAATAAAAAATGATGTGTGTCAATTATAAAAAAAAAAAATGGAGTATAAGATAAATTTGATCTTCCAATCGAGACAAAAATATCCACCTTTAACCGGTTTGAAGAAACCGGTCCACCAATGAAGTTTCTCAGAAACGACTTGTATCTACCGGCTTACCTTGTTCGTGGGTCATAGCAGCACGCGCAACCAGGTGCGCGTGAGATATCTATCGGATTAAAGCCAAATAGGACGACAGACGACTCATAACGCGGCTTGAAATGGTTGGAACGTGGCCAAGTTTTCCAATATAACACCAACAAAAGGGGTGCAAAACCTTCCTCGTTTCACAGAAATATATATTATTTTAATTCGAATATTTCAACGAAAAAGAGATATCAAAAACTGTAATTTGCAGAGAGGAAATCGAGGAACACTATTTGTCATTCTCTGCAAATCGTTTGGTGTTTTTTTGTTTGTATATTTTCGTCCCGGCAATCGGACGAATTGCAGAGAAGATGAACGGATGGAGAAATATTAGATCGAGGTCTAATGGCGTTGACGGAACGTCTCGAACGATTCAACTAGGTCGCGTTACGCCTCAGGCTCCTGGTAATCGCACAATCTTCTGCAATGATCGTGAAGCCAACGCCCTTGCTAATTTCAAGGTACTCATCTTCTTCATTTCTCTTTATCTATGTATGTTTCTCCTGTATTGTGTTGATAGGCACAAGTTACGAGTAATTGGAAGTTGGAAGTTGAAATATGAATGTTTAGGTTTGGCATTGTTTAACCGGATTGAATTGTGTATGAAGTTGTATATGCTGTTTTTGCTACTTGAGAAGAGATTTGAAAAAGAACAATGAAGTAAAAACAGAGAGAGAAAATGAAAAAAATGAAAAGACAGAAGGACGTCCTGTAATGAATACAGTTTAGCTTATCTGCTCCTTCAATGACCTAATATTAAGTTTAATACTAATGATAAGTATTATCAGCAGTTTCATTTAAGTGCCATTGAAAACAATTAAGTCCTGAGAATAGCTCAAGTGTTGTATTCAGCTAGAAAGTCTGGCAAATTTGATTGATCAATAAATTAACAACTTGATACTCCATCCAGTCATCATAGATAGCTAATATTAAACTTTAAAGGAACTGAGGTTTAAGCCCAACCTGCCACAAATTTTGGGCAGTATCCTAGTATTGTGTTTAATATGTAGTCTTATGTTTCAAGCGAAATGTTGTGATACCAAGGGGAATTTTTGGACTGTACAGAGGATAATGATTAAAAAAAAAAATTGGAGGAAGGAAAATACTTTTGGAATGTCAGTGGACAAAACTGTTGAATATGATATTTACTTAGCTTTGTCATCCATTCACCCTTTTCTTCTAAGAACTATGCTATTTGGCCATAAGAAGAACTTGGGAATATACCATGTTCTTTTCTAAACATTTTAATTTATTGGTCTATGTTTATGGTTTCTTTAATATGCTTATTTTGTGACTTACCATATAATTATACCTGGCTGACATAGATTGTCCCATGGACACGTATTTTTAACTTTACTGGTGTGAGCAACTGTTTCAGGGGAATTCTATATCAACAACAAAGTACAATATTTTGACATTTCTTCCGAAAGGACTTTATGAGCAGGTAACTTTATTTTTATGCCTATATAAAAAGACAGAAGAAGTCGTAATATTAGAACATGATTTTTGCTGTTAGATTTAGCCTGTGGACTATTTCTATCTAATACCTAGCTGTAAGGTAGTTTGAATGCGTAGGATAAGCATAGTTGTGAAAGGTTGCAGGTTAGCCGAGTTCGTACTATTTAAGGTAGCTGTTTGGTCTGTATTATATAATATATAGGATATTATATTGATGAAATTTTTGTTTTTACCGTTCTCCTGTACCTATTTCATGTAGTAAATCCTTTTAAGTGTAGTGTTATTACAGCAATTTTGGTGTTTTTCCTGTACATTTCATCCAATTATTAATCAGACTATTAGATCAGTCAATTCAATTACTAATTTACTATTAAGCCAAGACAAGTTGACATTGGTCATTGACTAATGAATACTGAATCTTACTGTTTTCACACAACGCTAATCATGAAAATAATACATCAAATATAAATAACTTTTAAAAAATCTTTGAAAAAATAATTCTTAACTCATTCAGAAGTAGATAACTAATTTATGTGCCCTATGTTTGAATTTTTTAAATCAAATTACAGGCCCCTTAAGTGACAACAGAGAGTTGTTGCATGTTAGCTGGTGTTATAATCAAGAAATTTTACACTTGTTTCCCGGAACCTATCTTTTGTGTATGTATTACATGATGTAAACCTTTTTTTTTGTTTTTGCTATTTTCTGGTTTGCTAAGAGTTATTGTTATATTTCAAATACATGTACTTTTCTTTAAATTTGCTAAATAAATAAATCTCAGTGTATTTTTGAAATAAAAAATTGATTAGTTGACTATAGATGATTGAATTACCTTTTCTAAGAAAGTTTTATTGATCAAGCCTTGTTTGTTTGAAACTTCATTCTTGGCTTGTTTATCCCTGAACCACATAAATAGATTTTTATAATTCTACATCTTTACTTGACGCAAAAAGCTTTTCTCCTGATTTATAGCTCATTCATGACATCTTTTGTATTTGTGTCCTCATATTTTCCTGAAAGTTTATTTCTGTTTACAATGACAGTTCAGGCGGCTGGCTAACTGCTACTTTCTTATGATCTCCTTGTTGTCTTTCACACCTGTCAGGTATGTATGCAAACTAAATTCCTTGAATTGCGTTGTTAGTTTTAAGGAAGTGACTTCATGTTTACGAAGAGGCTATATATATTATAGTGTCAATGGTCCTTTGCTGGTCAGGTTTTTGTTGTCTTAAATTTTCTAATCTTTAGTGATTTGTAGTTATATAATGGGGCATGAAGGAGGTTTGGTGTTTTGCTGTAACCATTTTCTTTGATATGCTAGTGAAGAGATTTGCTTCTTGTGTGCTAAAAAATGTTAAACTAACCACTTAATCTTGTTAGAATTATTGTCATATGTAGTTATTAAAAAAAAGGAAGAAGTGCAGTTATATATGTGTTTGTATGGCTCAATCTCTTTTTTAATTATTGTACCTAATTATTAGCGAGGTTCCAATGCATTACTATTGTGAATCAAGTATATTGCATTTTCACTACTAAAAGACGAATTATTTTCATAGCTTTTGCAGGAAGTTAATATCTGATTGAGGAGTATGATTTATGCTGTTGTTCCTATTTCTAGAGCTTGTTTCCCTTGCATTTGACCATGCATCACTTCCACTTTTATATATCACTATTTTGTGCTAATATGCTTTCTGCTTTGCGCACTCGATCAAATACTGTTAATTTTAGTTATCAACTATAATAAGGAGGGAGGGTATTGATCCTAAAGTTTTTGCGAGTCTTTTGGATATGTTATGCAACCAGTTCTGAACTGTTTTTGTTTATTGCAGTCCTGTAAGTCCGTATACAAATGTTGCCCCACTTAGTATTGTGCTTATTGTCTCTCTCATAAAGGAAGCATTTGAGGACTGGGTGAGTAATAGATAAAACCTTCTTTTTTAATTTGCTATATATCCGTATCTTTTCCCTTCTGTACCTTTTAAGCCTTTTTTGCTTATAGTTTTTAAAATTAGTTTTATTTAAGTGTTTTTGGCCTTATTGCATCTTCGTAGAAAGTAAGGGCTATGATTTTCAGTTTGTATAAATGTTACTTACCTGTGTTTACTTGTTGTTTCTGTCTCATAAATATGTAATAGAAACGTCTTCAAAATGATAAGGCAATAAATAATTCCTCTATAGATGTGTTGCAAGACCAAAAGTGGGAATCCATTCCTTGGAAGAAGCTACAAGTAGGAGACATAGTGAGAGTAAGTATGCTGCCATTTTAAAAAAATATTCTTGGTACATCTCCATTTTATATGATTTTTTTTTCCTGTAACTTATAAACTCAAAGTGCATGTATGATCTGCAGCTATGCAAACATTTTTTACCTTGATAAAAATTGTTGAATGTATATGTTAACTAGTGTTATCAGGTGGAAATACCATCAAAGCGTAGAGGATTTTAGGACTAGCGAGTCACCTTCGCTATTTAGTGCATAATAATGAAATGGCTTGATACATAGAAATGGAAATCAACTTGAGATTGATCAATTTATCTGAGGCGACGAAAATTATATTTTTATAGTGTTGTTGCATAAGTGAATCTGTTTGCCTAAATTCATAGCACTGTACAGACAGTAGATTGGTGGTCTTAAAAATTCAGTAGAGATACTTAAGTCATCAGATGGTGCTGGTTTAGTTCTGGAAGAATCAAGGGGGAATATGATGATATCTTTAAATTTGGCTTCTTCTTACTTTTTGATTGTTCAGGCAAAAAGCAAATTGGAATAATAAAGAAATCGGGTGCCAAAGGATATTGTTGACTTCTGAAGCTCCTGTCAAAGAACTCAAAACTATGTGATTATATGCATGAAAAAACTTCTTCACTTGAGGAGATGAATGAAGACTGATTGTCTTAAAAGTTTTACTGCGGAAATTAAATTTTCCAAGCTTGTCATCATTCATAATATAGATTTTGTCAGGAATTCAATTTATTTGCGAACTGTTTATGTTTCAAATATTATCATATAGTTCACACAAGAGTTATACGTATTCTTTTTTCATTTATAAATCGACAAGTTAAGTTATTTATTGCTGGTTTCTTTTTTTTATTGATTTTGCTGAATGTTTCTCTTTCGACAGGTTAAGCAGGATGGTTTCTTTCCTGCTGATTTGCTATTCCTTGCTACTACAAACCCAGATGGCGTTTGCTACACTGAGGTCTACTTTGACTTTTTTTTTAATCCTGTTTTGAACATACGATCTTTGAAGTCTAATACTGATCTACCTATAACAGTAATGTATGTTCAACATGGATGTCTGAGAGTTCATCATCTGCTCTTTATTCATTACTACTTTCTTCTTTTAACTTTAAAGTCATCCGTGTTGCTTCTTGTTTTGCAGACTGCAAATCTGGATGGTGAAACAAATTTAAAGATCAGAAAAGCTTTAGAGAAGACATGGGATTTTGTAAATCCTGAGAAAGCCTCTGAATTTAAAGGTTTTTGTTTTTCTATTATTCTGTTGGTTAACTTCAATTTCACAGAAATACGAAATGATTGAGCTTTACAGTATCTGTAGATCTTCTTCTATTCTGATCTATAAGTTACCACCCTCGTTAAGAGGTTATGCACTGTTAGTTCTCTATACCTCTCTCAGTGGAATCAATCTCCTTGTTTAATGTAATTATCTTATTTGTGGTACTAGTTCTTTTATTTTTTAAAGATAAAATTCATGAAGTCATTATATATTTCAAAGTAGCAAGTGATATAAATCATATTTGTTTCTTTACATTTTTTTTGGTATCTCCAGGAGCAGCGCATCCCTTTATTTTTGTTGTTGTTGCTGTTGTGAACGTTTTTAGTGGGGTGCCCTCTTTTCTGTTTAGACAGTTCTGCATTGTAAACATGGCACATGATATTATGGTAGCTTCAGTAATGCGAGTTGTGCTTATCATCATATTTACATTGTAGGACATTTTTATATGAATTTCATATTTTATTGCTGTAAAATTCAACAAATATTATTTCCTGGAGCACACCCCCTGCTCCAAGCAACTGACTTGTTCTTCAGTCATTACTCGTGCTAGATATACAATGTTCTGTCAAATTAAATTCAATTTGTGGTGATGGAAATTTAATGTCATTTTGGTGTCTAAATTTATGAAGGAAAATTTTAGTAATGATCGTCTTTTTGTTCAATAATTGCACATAAGTTTTTCTACTAATTGCAGGTGAAATCCAGTGTGAGCAACCAAACAACTCACTATACACTTTCACTGGCAATTTGATTATACAAAAGCAGACTATACCACTATCTCCAAATCAGATTCTACTGCGGGTAAGATGTAGCAAAAACTTCTTTTAACTTGCTAATCTACTCAGTTTCAGTAGATGCCACTCAAGGCTTTCACTAAATGGCAACAGGACGCAATTTGGACTTGTGGGCACATGGTAAAAGTTTCGTGACATGATAGGCTGTGTTATAAATATGCACATAAGAAAACCAATTTCAGTGATAGTTTCAATAACTCCACAATTGTCTACCAACCCAGGCTATAAAGTCCCCCCTCCCTTTCTCTAAGAACTCAAAAAGAAAACGCTTGCAAGCCATCCAAACCGTACTGACTAGTCCTAAAGGTGTTACGAATTTACCATGTTGGAGATGTCACTAAGGTTGTGGTGGCAGAAATTGAGGAAGAAGCAGAGATGAATTAAAACGGCTTTTAGAGTGGGGGATGAGAGATAAAAATAAAAATAGCCTAACGAATTTGAGTAAAGGATGATTAATATGTGGTGAAGTCATAGCTTTATGTAGAAAAATTAGAAAAGGAAACAAGAAAAAAGGATGATTAATATGTGGTGAAGTCCAATTTGTTATACATTGTGACTGAAAACTCCAATTTACAGTTACTTTAACCAGCCCTTTATCAATAGAGGTATTACCTTAATTGCAGATATTATTCTTTTCTTACAAAAAGTTCTTTGCTTCTTTTTCTTACCAAGCTTTTCCTTGATTGCTAAGTAGATTGCATTACTCCTTGCGATAATTATTCAAAAATCTACAGATAGTCTTTTCATGATGAGATTTTGTTTTTCTAAAATAAATCAAATGGACATGTCAAGAAATTGTTGGGGCACATCTTTTGGAACTCTTCATGATTCTGAATATATATACAATGTTCTGTTTCTGAGGAATATGAATAATTTTAAATAATGGAAACTCTTTCTGATAAATTGTTTTTTTGCTTAATTGAATTCTTTAAGTAAATAAGTATATCTGTGCGTGCTTGTGTGGTGTGTGAGAGTGTGCATGCTACATAAATTTGATTTTGAATACATTTTGATTCCAAAATTGTAAGTTATGGTAGCTATGCAAGTTATTTAGATCCTCCAATGTTTGACAAGTTTTAGAACTAAAATCAATTAAAAATAAGACATATCTGTCTCCTTCTTTATTATATATTTATTTTTTTTGGTGGGGTAAGGTTGGATAGGGTACTATAACGGGTTCGTATTTCTTTTTTTAGCACATTTTACAAATGCACTCTGTTCATTTATGAGTTTATTGAATTTCATGGGGTGCATCTTCTCTCTCTAATTCGCCATTTCACTTTTTTCTTCTTACAATTATTTATTTGTATGTTCTTCCTCAAGCCCTTGTGACATTCATTCTATGTGGGTTTTTCAATTCCTGACCCTAACTAATTTAAGTGAAAGACGTTAATGATGATGATTGCACTGTGAAAGTACATTTCCAATGCAACGGACAATATTCATTGGACTTGACATCTTGATTTACATTCTCTATTTCCTTGGCTGGACCTGTAGATGCGGAATTCATTGTAACACTATTACTTGGTTTTTTTTCTTTCATCGAAGTGCATGTTAACTTTTTCATTGCATCTTTCTAGAGTCCTTAAGTCTCCCCAGTCCCCACCCCTCACAATCTCTCTCCATAGACAAACATTACTATCATAGGTTCACTGATCATTACTTTTCATGGTTTTCAGGGATGCAGTTTGAGGAACACAGAATACATTGTTGGGGCTGTTATATTTACTGGGCAAGAGACAAAGGTGTTATATATTGTTTTCTGTTATACTAGTTACTCTCTTCTATCTTCAGCTATGTCGTTAAAGGAAGAAATTTTGTGATTACTGTTATTGCATGTAGGTTATGATGAATTCGATGAATGTTCCTTCAAAAAGAAGTACACTAGAAAAGAAGCTTGACAAAGTTATACTGGCTCTCTTTTGCCTTCTCTTCTGTATGTGTCTCATCGGGGCCATAGGCAGGTTTGGAGTTCGCTAATTTGCTGTTCGAAGTTTTAGTGTTAGCATATTGGGTTTCCCCCCCTTTTTTTGAAGTTGTTTCTTTCACCATGTAATGCCTCAGTGCCGTATTTGTGAGTTACGACTATTACTACCTGGATCTTAAGAGCAAAAATCCGAGCGAACTGGATCAGTTCAACCCCAACTCGAGGCTGAAGGTAATATATTTATTGTTATTATGATGGGCATACTGTAAGGTTTTTTTTTTTTTTTGGTCTTGGTTTTTGGGATTCTGTTTCCATTTTGTCTTTTCCCTTTTCACTTAGCTAGTATATTTTATTGCTCCGTAGGTTGCTGCTTTGGGTATCTTTACGCTGATAACTCTTTATTCACCAATCATCCCTATTTCTCTTTATGTTACTGTTGAGGTATGGATCATGACATTTTTAACTCTTAATATGAAGGTTTGCGTGCTATTATGGTTTATCCAGTTTGTTGATTTTATTTTCAGACCATCAAATTTATCCAGTCCTCTAAATTTATCAACAATGACTTACATATGTACCACTCAGCCACCAATACACCAGCACTGGCTCGCACGTCCAACCTTAATGAGGAACTTGGTCAGGTAGTGATTATATTTCTTAAAAACTCAAATTGCTAGAGTTAAACGTCGCTGAATGTTTTACCTTTTTTAATTAGAACATTTGAAGTTTAAACTGAAATTTTCACACTTAATATATATGCTACTCTCTCTCAATATTTTTGTATTTTGATATAACTTGTTTTGCCAGGTGGAATACATATTTTCTGATAAAACTGGAACATTGACGAGAAATATGATGGAGTTCTTTAAGTGTTCGATTGGAGGGGAGACTTATGGAACTGGTATCACCGAAATTGAGATAGGAGGGGCACAGCGAAATGGTTTAAATGTTGATGAGGTATGATGGACTCACGGACTACATAATATAATTGATCCAAGTTGATATGTAATTATAAGTAATCCTAATCTCCTCTGATTCATCAGGGTAGGAAATCTTCAAATCCAGTACGTGACAAGGGTTTCAATTTTGATGATTTAAGGCTTATGCGAGGTGCTTGGAGGAATGAACCTAATCCTGATGCTTGCAAGGTAGATACTAGATACTCTGATTATTATCTACACAATTAACATTGAGAGATAAATTTATAAAAGAATTTTGAATTTTATCATGTGATAGAGCAGTATTCTACCAGATTGTTATACCTTTGTCACAACTCTTAATATTCTATAAGTAGGATCAAGTCATGGCTCCATATGGGATAGGAGATATAATTTGTAACGGTGTTGTCCTTACCAAAAAAAGGTACTGGTGCAGAATAAAAGAGATTCTATAAGTTTCTGAAATATCGCAAAGGTGTACTAAAGTATCTATCTTGATTGATCTTTATTAAATTGTGAGAAGATGGAGATTCTAGCTGTAGTATACTTAGTGATAAAAAATCAGTAGGCCCCTTTCCACTTTTAGTCAGTATCTTTGTCATCTCATGCGTAATGAGAGTTTCAGTTTGATATGTGTTCATTTTTTGTTGATCTCTTTCTCTCAGCTTTAGATGTATTGATGTGAGCAGATCACTTTCAAATTTATTTCAAAGTGCTGAGAGTTACGGAAAGGCTTTCTTTAACTATGTTCATCTTTACTTGAACTTGATAGAAAAGTTTGATGATGATGCAAATTTGTCCTTTATCATACGTTCCTTCCTTTCTAGTGTCATTCTTAATTGAACACGCTTTTTGTTATGACGTTCCTTCCTTTCTCGGTGCCATTCTTAATTGAACATGCTTTTTGATGTCAAAGGAATCCCCTATTAGTGATGAAACTAAATCCTCCATTCAACATGGAAGAGACTTTCAATATAGAATTGCTCTTGAATTCCTCAACAATTTGTTTTATATCCCTGAATTCTCTAATTGGTGACACAAATTCCTTTTACCGTATAAATACTTATTTGAATACTGTGGCAACTGTTTCTTGGACTCCGTTGGTTAGCTATAAGTATGCATTTTATGGAGCTGGTATTTTGCACCACCTTGAATTGATATATCTATATTGATTACCATGACATATCTGTTGGATCTGTTGCTTGTTTAGGAATTTTTTAGATGCCTGGCCATCTGTCATACTGTACTTCCGGAAGGTGAAGAGTCTCCAGAAAGGATTCAATATCAAGCTGCATCACCTGATGAGGCTGCCTTAGTTTCTGCGGCAAAGAACTTTGGCTTCTTTTTCTACAGGTAATTAATTTTATCTTTTTACATGCTTATAGTCCATGTCGTCGTACTTATTTCATGATTCTTTACTACCTCATCTCTAACAAACACCATAATATTACCTTCTTACATAATAATTGGTGTTGCAAACTTGAAGAAGCTTCTGGAAAAATGAATAATAGTTTCTTGTTTGTTTCTAGATTATGGGTTTTTTTTTCCTTCTTTTATTTGGTGTGTTTTCTATACCTAGGTATTTGTCGAATGTGTTATTCTTCATTTTTGCTTAGAAGGATTCTGGTATCTGTAAGTAAATTGTTGAGTTTTGTGTACATATGTTTCTGCAGGCGAACACCTACTAAAATCTTTGTTCGCGAATCACATGTTGAAAAAATGGGAAAGTCACAAGACGTTTCATATGAGATTCTGAATGTCCTTGAGTTCAATAGGTAGGTACTTTCTTCTTAATCAGTTTGTTGCTTGCATATTCTTCCTTGATGATTCTTACATTGATTATAAAATTTTCATTGTTAACTTTTTTACTTCAGTACAAGGAAGCGTCAGTCGGTTATATGTCGTTATCCAGATGGCAGGCTTGTATTGTACTGCAAAGTAACAGCTCTATGAGACACCCATTTTACTTTGAGATTTTCTTATAAGATGTGATGTGTTTTTTAAACATTATCTTCTTTTACAGGGTGCAGATACAGTAATCTATGAACGGTTGGCTGGTGGAAACAATGATATAAAGAATAGAACCAGGGAGCACATGGAACAATATGGCGCTGCAGGATTACGTACCCTTTGCCTTGCCTACAGAGATTTAAGTCCAGATATATATGAAAGCTGGAATGAGAAATATATCCAGGCAAAATCCTCCCTACGAGACCGTGAGAAAAAATTGGATGAGGTATTTGAGTTTGAATAATTGAATAGTTTGTCGGAGACTCGAGATTCCTTTTATTTAGAAAAAGCTGAAGTTATAATTTTGTTAAATTAAAGTTCTACCCTCATTTAACTTGATGAAAATTATATTAGCAGCATAATTTGGTTGGTCTGTTTTACTATGACATCTCAGTATCTACCCCACTTTTGAAACTAGTAGAAAATTTCTTGTCTGGCTTTTTCCTGCCAAGTTATTCTAATGACATTGTAATAGCGACTCACATATAGACTATGACAAAGTATTGCTTTTATTCTGTTGACAACTTATTCGTTTAAAATGATAATGTCCTATTTTTTTAAACAATTTCAGGTGCAACTTCTTTTATTAGTTCCACATAATTGCGTTGATTGTTTGATGCTTTTAACTTTAGTGAAATATTCGTTCATGAGTTTGTGTACTGTGTTACAATTTGTTAGTTTAGACAATAAGTAATGCTCTCTCTGGTGATGTCTATGTAGGAAGTACATCTCAGTTTCCTGTGTACCTCCTCACCTGAGGAGATATCTAAACTTATGATGTGAATAGTTACTTAGATGTTGGGACTTTGGCAAAAGTAGCAAAAAACTTGATTCAGCCTTCTTTCCCTGTAAAATATAGCTTCTTTTACCAGTTTGTTTATTTATTTAACATAAATGGTGTTTGATGTAGTTTTCTTCTGGTTACTTTGGAAAATATGAAACTTGTACAGGTGGCAGAAATCATAGAAAAAGAACTCATTCTGATTGGGTGCTCTGCAATAGAAGACAAGCTTCAAGAGGGAGTACCTTCTTGTATAGAAACTCTTTCTAAGGCTGGAATCAAGATTTGGGTGCTAACAGGGGACAAGCTGGAAACAGCAATAAACATAGCTTATGGTTAGTGAGTTATATGTGTAATCTGGTGCTTCCTTTTGCTAAAACTTCTTTATGCATGTACAATTTGCTGAAGCTGAAATCTCTGTCCTCTGTTTCAGCATGCAAGTTGATTAATAATGATATGAAACAGTTCGTAATCAGTTCTGAAACTGATGCAATCAGAGAAGTTGAGAACAGAGTAAGCAGGATTGCTTAATTTGCATTTTGTCATGAGAAATCAAAGTTTTTTTGTCTCATTTGTCTATTGCTTCATATGGTTTATTTACCAGTCGCTCTATTCAATTAGGGTGACCAAGTGGAGATTGCACGTTTTATCAGAGATACTGTGAAAAATGATTTGAAAAAGTATCACGATGAGGCCAAACACTATCTTCATACAGCATCTGGACCAAAATTAGCTCTTCTGATTGATGGAAAATGTCTAATGTATGCATTGGACCCAAGTTTGCGTTCAATGCTACTGAACTTGAGCTTGAATTGTAATGCAGTAGTTTGCTGCCGTGTTTCTCCTCTGCAGAAGGCACAGGTCCTTTAATCATCTCTGACTTTCTGGATGTGCATAAATGAACTTTTGCTCCTCACAAATGTATAAGCTTTTGACTCCATGAAAAAAGTTGATGCTTTAAGGTTCTAACTTTAGCAGTATTATATTTATTTACAAGAATATTATTCATTTGAATTTCATTATTCCATAACAGACATTAAATCTTTTCAGTTCCAAATGTGTAAAAGCAACATATCTCAGTATTAATGGATATTATCATATGGATTCTGTTGGTGGGTTGGGGTAAGGGGGAAATATTATTATGTGAGATTATCATATACTTGTTACTGTTGTACTTGAAGTGGAGGCTGAAATTTTTGTTTGTCCAATCTGCCAGTATATATTTATTATTGTTTTCTTCTTCTTAATATTTTAATAGTAATGTTTTCTTAGTTGCTGTCAGAATTGTTTAAGAGCTAATGGCTTTAACAGCTAAGAATTTCTATTAGTTTGACCTGTTATGGATGTACCAAATTTGAGAACATGAATAAGGATATTTGGGCTAATGTTAATGTTTAAATTTTCTCAGATAATTTATTCTCAGTAAACACTAGCTTAGCATCTGTTTGGAATATATCTAATGTATGTACTCTTTTTCTAGGAAGATTTTGTTGCACAATTCTTCTATACTGTAAACATGTGAAAAATGCTAGTCTGGTCATTATAGCATTTGGAATTGGTATATGAATTTTTATAAGCATGTCTTAATAAAAATATTGTTTGGCCATTTCCTTTTGAGCTACTGTATTTTACGTGATAAGGTCTGTACCTTATTGCCTTCGGCAGGTGACGAGACTGGTCAGGAAAGGCGCACAAAGAATAACGCTAAGTATTGGTGATGGTGCCAATGATGTTGGGATGATCCAAGCTGCTCATGTCGGTGTTGGAATTAGTGGACAGGAAGGGATGCAAGCAGTGATGGCTAGTGATTTCGCAATTGCTCAGTTCCGTTTTCTAACAGATTTACTTCTTGTGCATGGACGATGGTCATATCTTAGAATATGCAAGGCAACTTTCTACCTCCTCCTTGCAAAATTCAAAATCCTTTTTGAGTTCTGACTCATTTAAAATTCTTACTGCAGGTTGTATCGTACTTTTTTTATAAGAATCTTGCATTCACGTTGACTCAGTTTTATTTCACCTTCCAAACTGGGTATTCTGGTCAAAGATTTTATGACGATTGGTTCCAGACACTGTATAATGTTATTTTCACATCCCTTCCTGTTATCTGTGTTGGACTTCTTGATAAGGTACTAGTCATAGTTATTTGTATTGGCATTTTTTATCTTCTTTCCATATAATGTTGATTTACTTGATTTTAAATGCTCCTACTGTAACATTTTAAGGTAGTTACTAAGATTTTCTAGTACTGAGTAGTTAAGGAATTTGAGAGTTTAGCTTTGCGAATCTTACAGCAACGCTACATGTTTTGTTCTAGGATGTCAGTGCATCCCTTTCAAAGAAGTATCCTGAACTATACAAGGAGGGAATTAAGAATTCTTTCTTCAGGTTTAGAGTTCTGGGAATTGTTGCTTTCTCCTCAGTTTACCAATCAATAATTGTGTACAACTTTGTGACGACCTCCAGTACTGAAGGTTTGAATTCATCTGGCAAGATACTTGGCCACTGGGATGTCAGTACTATGGCCTTCACTTGTCTTCTGATTACTGTCAACTTGCGGCTTCTTATGATGTGTAACACAATCACATGGTGGCATAATATAAGCGTCGGAGGAAGCATTTTACTGTGGTTTCTATTTATCTTTGTATATTCATTTTTTTTTACTAACAAGGTAATCCAAACTTCAAGTATCCAGCCTCTTTACCGATAGAGTATTTATTTGACTTTTATAATTGAATTGCTGAAATTGTGTTAACCTTATGTGGACATTTTTCGCAGGGTATCTTTTTCACCATTTACGTGTTGATGAGTACATTCTACTTCTATCTTACACTTCTTCTTGTTCCCATTGCGGCTCTTCTTGGAGACTTCTTATTCCAAGGGTGAGATATAGAAATTTAGTTTTTTGTACTGTAGCTTTCACATATAAAGAGGTGGCATATTCCTGTTGTTCTGCCTAGTTTTTTTCATGATACAACTTTGAAGCAATATAGTCTATTATTATTATTATTATTATTATTATTATTTTGATGTTATCCATTCATGTAATGAGATCTGGTGGTGAAATATTTGGTTTAGTTGTCATGACTGGCCAATTTTGGTTGACGTTCGTGTTCTTTCAATTGCATGACATATCTTTTTGTCCCAGGGTTCAAAGATGGTTTTTCCCCTATGATTATCAGATTGTTCAGGAAATCCATAGACACGAGCCTGATAGTGCTGGGTCAGCACTGCTGGAGGTTGGTACCACCCAGCTCACAGCAGAGGAAGCAAGGAGCTTTGCCATTGCCCAACTACCAGGACAGAGCTCTCGGCACACGGGTTTTGCTTTTGACTCACCTGGATACGAGTCCTTTTTCGCTTCACAACAAGGTGTGCCTGCCCCTCACAAGGCATGGGATGTGGTTCGAAGAGCAAGCATGAAGCCACGGCCAAAGTCACCTCAAGATAGTTGAATTAGTTTAATGAGTTTGTACAAAGCTTCTAATTTTGATAGCTTTAGACATGAATCTGTATAATGAGTGAAACCACATCCTAGTTTTGATTCTTTCATTGGTGTTCCCTTTCCATATCCATTTAGTTGTCCTATATCATAGTGGCTAGGAGCCTAAGACTTGGGAGTTGTCAATTATAAACAAATCTAGTACATGGTGGAGCCAGGACATACTTCAACTTTGTATATTGTGATGCTTACATTAACTTAATAGGAACTGACTTCCAGTTTTGAAGGTTACGTTTCTCAGGTTTCAGATATTTATCAGTTATCATGCTGCGTCCACGCAAACTCTGACTATGAAGCTTGGCGATCATGTTTGAACCTTATTCCATAATGAGCAAAAACACTTGGCATCTTTAGCAGGTATACGAAGCAAATTGTTTATTCTTCTTCGTCGTGACGTGCCCTTATAGTTGAATTCATATTTAGTTCTCTTCATCTGTTTCTTTTTCCAAATCACTTTTGTAACGTTGTGAAGTGGCGTGGTAAAACTAAATGATGGGGAGGAATAGAACTGCTCAATGTTATATATAAACTGGGGTCAAAGTGCTGTTTGTCTTTTCCTATATTTTTTTTAATTAAATTTTCGATCAGATCAAATGCTTTTCGTGGACGGCCAAAGAGGGCCTTTGAAGATATCACAAGCCTTAAGCGGTGGAGGAAGAGTCTCTTTTGCGAAACTAATTTATAAAAATGCGCGAAATCTTGAATGAATTTACATTTGTTTTATTTCAAAAATTCATTAGGAGGATATAATTAAATTAAATATGAGAGATGATCCATGTTTGATACCATTCTAACTACCAAGTAGTAAAAACAGCAGCTAGTTCATTATACGGAAAATTATTTTGCACCTCATTTTTTGACTGAATTATGAGACCCTGGCACAACACAAGTTCCCTAAACATAGCACCTTCAAATTGTCACAGGGTACGCAATAGAACATTCATAAACATGTACTTCATAAAAATCTGAGGAGCGCGATTAGAGTATTAGACGTGAAAAAAGTGCACTCACGCCAATATGTGATTTATAAAAAGTAAATACATGGCATAGAATAAAAATTACATTTTGTCTGGAGGTTTATAATTATTTTGGTTACAAATTAATTTTCTACCGAACAATACGAGATCGCATGACAACAGAGCGAACAGCGGACAAGGTTCCATGTACGAATCCAAAAAGATAAAGACTTTCCATACAATTTGTAATAAAAAGCTAATCCACAAGCCATGTTTGATTCCAAAGAGTTCTAGAAAACAAATGGGGTATTTGTTGAAGTCAAAGAAGGTGGGAGATTATGTAGAATAAGTAGTACTATTTAGATTGTTGTCGACTGAAAGTACAAATCTACATGTCTAGTGCGTGTTACTGATTACTTAAGTTGGCCTAATAATTTTGTCATTCATAACTAATTTCACTTGTTATTGACTATTTTTTTTGAAAAATAAAGAAATCTATATTTCCAACCTAGTAAATTAATAAAAAAACTCTATAAAAATAATTGCTAATAGTTTTTTGAGTAGATATATGATTATTTAGACAATGACCTCCTATGTAACCAAATAAAAAAATTAAAATTTAAAAAACTTGTCCTCCATGAACTAAGAAAAGAAACGTGGATAATTACACAAGTTTGTATAAACACTTAGCTTCCCATGGTAGTACAATGTAATCATATGGATTTAATACAGTTATATACAACTGTTATAGTATAATACTAAGTGTAGAAACATATAAACAAATTTGTCGCATCATGGGAAGAATTTTCATTACTAGAAGTTTTGGATCCCACAAAATCTTCAAATTGAAGGAAAGTATAATTGTAAGGACACGACTGTTGGACTATGTTCTTTTGCACGATCTATGATGCTAGATATGATTCCATTTACAGTGAGCTCTTTTAAGAAGCTTCAAAGAGTGCACTAACACGAACATATAATAATAACACTAGTAGATACAGCCGCAACCTAACTACAGAAAATGACAAGGATCGTGAAAAAGAGCATATATAATTATATATCATAAAAGAGAAATGCAAACACCTAGAAATTGATGCTTCATCAACCCTAGCTAAAAGATAGTTTCGATCTTGGTTCATTTTAGTTCATCACTAGCATATTCAAAACTACCTATACTCATTCATTTAAGGGTAAATAACTTATTCTACTTGAGTGATTTTGAGTTCTTGTGGAAAAAAAATATGAGTATCGGGATATTTTTCTTTTTTATAAAATTTAATCTGACTCAAATTAGTTAAAATTTAAATAAATTATTGAATATTGGTTGATTTAAAAAAAAAAGACATACTCAAAAATCACATACGACGAATAATATGATAGTACAAATCTAATTAGTATCACGTTTTCTCATTTGGACAACTAAATAATTATTATAACTATACTATTGGTGCCCATAAAACAAATATGTGCGTAATATCTTCCCTTCTTGTATAAAATAGAATTAAGCACTTTTAAACTTGATCTGCTACTCATTGTATAGCATTTGTTATACATGACATAGGAGGGAGAAATTAGATAAACATCAGACTCATATTCCGTAAGCACACAAATAATTTTTCGAAATATTATTACTTCTCATTGAGAATGAGAACATACATAATAAATATTTGATCCTTTAGCCTTTTTTTTCTCTTCTTTTTCAATGATTTTGCAATGATATTCATATATATATGGAATGGATAGAATAGGATATATTGTGCTATATGCTCTAGTCAAAATAATTGAGTGAAGTAAGAAGCTTATATATATGTGTGTGTGATATATATATATTCCCTTGTCAGTTGTCATATATCCTTTGTTCCAAAGAACCAGCTTCTAAATATCCTATCTAGGCAATTTCCATTTTTTTTTCATTTTTGGTGCACATTATTTGTCTAGGCAATTCTATTTCATGTGCGTACTTGTGTATATACTTTACTACAAGCTTTAATTTATTAATATATTCCACCCCATGTACGACACTACCATCAATCTTTTTTTTTACGAGGCCTATCTTTACAAAAAATTTCTTTCTGTTTCCCTCATGTCGGACGAATAAATTATAAAAAATCAAAGAGTGGCTCAAGTAAATAGGAATATACACGTGGACAATGGTTAACGGGTAGCCGGAATATATTGGTTCAAATTTAATTCGGGATTTTGGATTTAGTAACGTACAAAGTATTGCGGGAAACAGCAAGCATATAAGCCGGCCAAATGACTCTGGTAGGATAGAAAACACAAATTATGATGGTTTTAAGTATTTTAATGTACTATGTACGCTAATACGTAAATAAATAGATTTTAATGGTCTATACTTTTTTTTTATTTTTTTAAAAGACATTGGAAACGAATGTTAATTTAGTTTGTAAAACTCAACACACATTTTAATTAGATTTGAGAGTTTGAATTTTACTGGCCGTTTTTCTTGATGAGTAATCTATAAATATTATTATAAATTCTCAAAAAGAGTATTATTAGTCTTCCTCCTTAGTGATTAATCGACGTGTATCACTATAAGTCCCTGGTAAATATTTTCTAAGTATCACTATAAATTTTCAAAGAGATTCATGACATGTCATGACTCTGAACAGAAGAAACTTCATTTCCTAAACTTTGTTAACCAAAAAAAAGTTGCTAAGGATTTTTATTTGTCCCTAACATCCACGTATTTGTGCATTATCTTTTCGACAATTACTTAGATATCAAATACACTTCTAACTATATACACACTCTAGTAATTTTGCAGATTTAGGAGAATTGAACTAGCTTTTTTACCTAATTGGGATGATCTATACTCTCATATGTGACACACGTTGCTAATTTGCTACTTGTCCCATGGGATATAGTAATAATATATATAACGGGAAAATGATGAATAAAGGAGGCAAGAGGCTTCTAATCAAATTGCTTTCGTGCTCGATAGCTTAGATAGTTTCCCTAGCTTCAAAAATTCTTTCTTTTTGATAGTTTCTCTAGCTTTAGTGCCTAGCTATATATATGTATCACTTTATATTGTTATGATGCATCCTTTGGCGCTTTAACTTTGAAGCATCGTATCTATTAAGTGGAAGGATCAACCTTTGAATTGCGAAGATCTCCATATCGGCTTCGATAGTTCGATCCACTATCAGCCGCATCAATCCGGAGCACACAATTATACAAATGAAAAAGGTTCTTTTGTGTGTTTATTATTTACTTTTGTTGTTATATACTACCTCCGTTCAAAAATGATCAATTTGCACACTTTTTAAGTAAAACATTTTTAAAAAGTAAAATTATCAATATATCATTTATAGTGAGTCCACATAATAATATTTAAATATCATAGTTTTACTTTATTTTTTTCCAATAAGAAAATATGTCAACTTGTAAGATTAAATTAGTAAACTTATATTTTATTAATGTACTTAAGTAATTTTTTTTATGACAAATATTCTTTGTACTTGAGTCTATCTTTTATGGGACGGGGAAGGAAAAAGTGGATGAGAGAATCCAACATTTACATCACTTGATACTCTATTTGATTGTAGAAGTATACAAGAAAAATCCTTTACAACTACTCATTTGAATTTTGATTCTAAAATTTGATGTTATATACAGTATCCACTGTCGTCTACCTGTGACAAAATAACTAGAATTTTATTTTATACATGTGTGTGTCCGCGTACACGTAATCCGTATATATTTTGGCAAGGCAAATATCTTATTAGAAATAAAAAGAAAGTATATCAATCTTGATCTAAAAATTTTCAAAATTACAAGAACAAGAAGTATAATTTGTTAATATGCGAGGGACATTAATACATACAGCAACAAAGGATTTTGATTGAGAGATTCTAAAAGTTGTCCCACGGGTAACCCAGCCTTTCCCTCTCTCCAAGGTTGAGTCGAGCAGTCTCAATTTTATTTACGAATGTTCTCGACCGTGTCTCCGAGGAACAGTTGAACGAGTGACTCATGAATCCTGCCCTGAATGCTGCCGGAGAGTTATTCACGAGGATAAGGTTCGAAAAGAATTTTTGTTTTTTATCATTTCCTTAGTGTAAAATGTAATTTTTTTCTTTGTAATTACATACTCCGTATTGATTAGGTTATACTACGATACAAGCTAAAAAGTGGCATAAAAGAAATTTTTATGCAACTTTTCTAAAATTATGATATAACATTTTTTGATGTATCGAAAAAAGTTATACACTTAACAGGCGAGTTGTATAATTATAAAGAAATTTTTATGCAATTTTTTTAAAATTATGATATAACTTCTTTTGATGTACCGAAAAAGATTATACACTTGACAGACGAGTTGTATAATTATAGCGAGAGCTCTTAAGATGTTTACTTGAGTGCTTGAAAATACCCAAGCAAAGGCGTCGCAGTGGAACCTTAACTTCTTTTTATTATAAAGCTACCTAATAAGTTGTTCCCTCCATCTCGGTTTTGGATCCATCTCTCTGTTCAAAGTCACGGCCGACCCCCCGAAATCTCTGCCGATTCACCGAAATCTCGACCGATCCATACGAATATTGGTCGATTGATGAATCTCGGCCAATCCACCACGGTCGGGGCCAAAAATATCGGAGTCGAGAGATTCCGATATTTTAGTATATATTATTGGTTCACGAGAGATTGAGAGCTGTTGCAAAAGAATATGTCATCCCAACTCTCCAACTTATAAAGAAAGTTAACCAACAGCCTTAGTCCAAAAGGCAGATTAAACCAATAAAGTGAACAACTGGCTCTTTCTCATCACCCCATCTATATACACAATCACAGACAAACATGCATGCATGGACTGCTTAGACTACAAATAAAAGCTTACCAAATAGCTAGCTCTATATTTTTCACCTACATACATACATACATATACATATATATATATATATATATATATATATATATATATTATATCTACATCTAGAAGTACAAAGCATCTACATATATTAGAAATAGGAGAGTAATAACTAGGGCTAGAGCTAGCTAGGAGGAGAAGGATCATATGGGCACTCATGGGAGGTTTCTTAAGGCAGTGTTTGGAATACTCATTTTGGTAGGATTTATTTCCTTTTTATTGGTTGGGATGCTAGAAAGTAGTGAAGAGTTTGAAACAAGCACCATAAGCTACTTCAGAGGAGCAAGAAGTTTGAAGCATATGCAGAAGGTGATGACAAAAGAAGATGATCAAGAAAAGCTAATTGGTGTTGATCCAGTTAAATCTGATCATGTTAATATCAACTACATGAGCAAAAGAAGAGTTCCTAATGGATCTGACCCCATTCATAACAGGTACTCTTTGTTCATGCATCTAACTTTAATTCATGTGTCCTCAATTTATATATTAATTTGTGCCTTTTCTTTATTTATTTAGTTATATAAGTTATTTAACCTAGGTAGTAATTAATTAGGCTAGCTACAAGTCCGTCTACATGCAAACAACAAATTTATAAATGGTTACTAGCTGTGGAAAGTGAAGATCGTTAACTTATTGTACTTTAGTACTGTTTTCGAGCTCCAAAATAAATCACTTCCCTTTTATAGTTGAAAATTGCAACAAGTTGTAACAAAAAAAAATATTAATAATAATAATAAAAAAATTGCACACTTTTTTTCTTATCGGCGAAATCCCTCCTATCTCACCTAGGTTTGATCCCTGATCATAAAAAAATAATTTTACCACTTAAGCTAACCCAAAAATTAATTGCATCAATTGCACAAGTTTCTTGTCAACTAGATTTTGAAAATATGGAATGAAGAAATAGTACATATTTAGCTAAAGAAACCTTGAGGCTCCATCACATCACAATCAAACTCTACGTCCTAAAACAAATTAAAGTTGCTCAGCTTAAAACTTTATCTTTTGAGTCGTCCTTCACTTTAAGGCACTCTCTTTTTCAGCAATACTACGCTTTCGATTGATGAGTAAATTAAGCTTTGATTTTAGGGTGATAATATTTTGCTTATAGTACTTTCATACTTTCACAAGGAGTACATATAGTTAGTCTACTGTTAATTATCAATTAATTAATCTCTTAAAAGATATATCATGCGTTCACATATTCTGCTATAATATATTAATTTGGTTTTATAATGTTCCTGATTTATTATATTCGGTTACGAGATGAATAGATAAACCAGCTTTTTCATACGTTCTGTAATAAATTTAGAATTTGGAATTTCGCTTAAGGTATTTGAGAAATCTTACGATTCAAGTTCAGTTTATTTTGATTCGGAACATAATTTTTCGACTAAATCAAACTTTCTATTTTTAAAAAAAATTGATGAAATTAATCAGAGGGTAAAAAGGCATTTTTTTATTTTGATTTATATATATTTTTTAAATTAAATAAGATAACACTCTTTTTTTAATGGAGAAGTTAATTAGTTAATGAGCATCTTCTCCAAAGTCACTATCACACACATGCAGGCACATAACTAGTTAAGAAAAAGGAAAAGAATGTCTGTCCCTTCACTTTATTCCACCACTTTGATCATATATATGGTTCTTAATTACAAGTTTTTCTTTATACTCTTACATTTAGGCCAGTAGCCTCTCTTTAATCAATTAGTTAGCTTCCCTTTTTACCCTTCCTCTTTTTCTTTCCTTGGCTTAGTTTATGATCATGCATCATACATAATCAATTAAGCACCTTAATTTGTACATTCACAAAACTTGCTTTTTCACCAACATAGTAACATGATAGTGAATAGTCAATCAAGCATTATATATTAATACATCACTGTTGATAATACATAGCGAGATTCTCACAGGGATATTTTCATGTGAAGTATTATCAGTTATGGAAGAGTAAAAATTAATTTTTTTCATAATTTTGTTTTTAAAAAAATGTCTCATAAATGAGATGATAAACTTAGACTTATAAGATCACGTAGTTCATGATTATTAACCGATGTAAAATATTATAATATCAACAATCACCAATACTTTATTCGCATTTTATACTCCCTTCATCTTAAAATTAAAATTTATTTTGATATGATCATATATTATTTGTGACATCTTAGAATTTAACTGGAGATATATTAAAATTTTAAAATTAAAAAAATTGAATTTCCATTCTGCTTTCGACGTTTCCTATAATTTTAACTTTATCAATAACCACAAAGAAATTTAATAACATGGATTTAAACTTGTGGTTCTTATTGTCTGCAGGAGAGCTGGAAATTCTGGAAGACCACCAGGTCAATCTTAGAAAAACCTAATTGGAAATAATTTTTAGTTGAAGACAACATGAGATATCATATCTACCCCCATTCTGTATGTAAATTTTAGCAAATATGCTAACAGCATTCGACCGATTAATCCTGTCTTGTGAAGTTTTCTCAACTTACCAAATTTGCTAATATATTTCTTCAACTCACCAACTCGACCTAAACTTAAAATTTAAGTAATTTCTCTGTTTAAAAAAAAAAAAAAGCAATATCTGATCGGAATAAATTTTATTTTGAAAAAAGAGGTAGATTTGCAAAATGTTTTCAATTTTCATTATAATGCTATGTTTTAGAAATTGCCATTACAATATGCTTATATTATCTTTAATTGAACATTCATAACAATTTTATAAGAAAAAATTATTATTTATATATGTGAATCTCAATTAAATATGAATATTAATATTTGACAAAAATCTAATATAATTTTTTTTGTAAAACAAAGGAAATAAGAAGCATTCTTGCATGAATATTTCATGGTCGGAACTACCTATAAACTGATTACTAGTACCAATTACAGCGACATTATTTATTAAGATGCATAATATATTACGTCTCGTATCATTTAATTTTATCGATGTTCATAATTAGTGTCCTTGATATGTTTACGTTTCAATTCCAATAAAAGCTAAGAAGATCGAGAAACACGAAAGAAAGCAAGAAATTAGATTAATCCACCCTAATTTCCAACCGACAGCTGTCGTCTTGACAATGTCATCGATTATCGTTTTTGTCAAAATGTGTGTGTGTGTGTGTTTTGGCGTGGGATGAGGTGGGGGTTGGGGTGCGGAGGGTGTGTAATTCAAATTAAATTTTCCGTCCTAATCTTTTATTCAACGAAAGGATAAAGAGATGTGGCTAAGCTTCAAATTGGACTATATATATTAAACATATGTTTACGCACAAAAAAAAATTTATAAATTAATAAAAATTTGATATGTGAATTTTATTATTTATTTCTTTTTTAATTAACGAGATTAATTAATTTCTTTTATTTTTATATATTTTTTGTAAATTTCTCTTATAAAATAATTTGTGTGCAAAAATTTATTCATATACGTTTTTCTCCATATTGTTCATACATTAAATTATAATTATAGGTCTATTTTGATTTAAAAAAATTGTTATTAATTTAAATAAGTTTATCGTTAACATTCAGAATATGTAGAGTATGAAAAGATAAGTATAGGGGAGTTCATCAATCTACCCACTTACCTGTAACCTGCAATAAAGTTTATAAGTACCGTAATTTTGACTATTGTACTTTAATTTTATATATCATAATTAATTTAGATAATTCTGATAATACCTTTACCAAAATTAAAGATAAAAGAAAAGGAAAAAAGGATATTAATATACCAGTTTCAACCCTTTTATGTTTTACTGTTGTACTTTTAAGTTTAATTGGTTACTATCTAAATGAGAACTTATTTAGATCAACAAACACTATTTTTATTTCTTAGAGACATTTATAAATTTTCTTAGAATTAATTGAGATAAACTAAAAAGACTTTTTCAACAATTTATAATTATTAGAGAAAATATAAAATAAGTGTTTATTTTCATTAACAGACACATATTTATATTTATTATACGATTAATTTCTCTTTATTTCATTTTCTTATATAAAATTAAATTATATGACAACTTTTATCTACGTGGCTCGGCTGTCCCAAATTATTAATACACTTATCAATGAAACAGTTACAACCTCATAACTGTAGAACATCAATTATGCTAATCTGCGCCTAAGGCGCATGTAACACCTGAAGCAAGATGCTGAAATGAGTCGCCACTAGCTCGACAGGTGTCGGTAATCCAGGTTATGTTGACTCGGCGGAGCCACCGGAGCGCGAAATTTCGTTGCTTTCAATGCCTGGTTGACGCCAACAACAAACAAAACAATACACCATTTTCAACACAAAAGAAAGGGAAAAATACATTTGCATTTCATTTGAATTTCATTTCACTCCTCCTTTTTTCTGTAATTTATCTTTTCTTTTACAGCAATACACAGTTATGTTATGTACATATATTACATAAAACTATAATTTTTTCTCTTTTCTTCTTTTGGCATTTCTAGAGAGAGAGATTTTGAAGACGAATCTCAAAAAACAGATAGATGAATATAGATAAGCTGTAAATCTATTTTCTCGCGGATTCTTTTTCCTGATGCTGAATCGAACGTGAATTTTTTGTGATTAATTTTGCCTTGGAAAGATTTGTGGTGTGATTTTGGATCTGTGATTTATCTATATTTTTTTCAGATCGGAGTGTGTTTGTCTGTGTGTGTGTGTGAGAGAGAGAGAGATAGAGAGAGAGAGAGGAGTAGAAATAATGCCTACGTTAGGGGATGTGGATCGGCAGATCGAGCAGTTGATGGAGTGCAAGCCGCTGGCGGAGGCGGAGGTAAAAACGCTTTGCGATCAAGCTAGGTCTATTCTCGTTGAGGAATGGAATGTGCAGCCGGTCAAGTGTCCGGTGACGGTCTGCGGTGATATCCACGGACAGTTTTACGATCTGATCGAGCTGTTCCGGATAGGTGGAAATGCTCCTGACACGAATTATCTTTTTATGGGCGATTACGTTGGTGAGATTTTATATATCGGTTTTCAAGCTTTTGTAGTTTAAACTTTGAAATTGCTTTGATGTTCTATGCTTTCGAATATAGTTTTGTAATTTCTACTGAATTTTTGTAATTTTCTCATAATATCTACTTATATAGTAAGATCTTCATTCGTTCTTAGTTCCAGCTGAATATCTAGAAGTGAGTACTTCTTTTGGAAAGATAATGATTAATTGTTAGTTATGATAATCATCGTACTTATGTTTCATTATTACCTCTTTGATTCTGAGTTCATTAAAAAGAAGTTCGAAGTCAAAGAGTATATGATAATCAGATAATCTCACAGCTTGATGACTTGATCTGCTACAAATTCCTAAATGTTAGTGGCTGTTTATCATATTCGGAATTAGTAGGATTGAACTTGTCAAATATTCATTGTTTTTGAGAATTTGGTTATAAGTAACTAACAGGTTGATTCACGACCTAGTGTATTAGTGATAGTGATGGACTCGGGAAACTGCTTCTATAGTAATATATTTGTAACTTGCCAATAATCATCTGAGTAATTTGCTGCGTCTTGAATGTCTTTTTGAAATTAAGATGAAATATATTTTTAACTGATGAGGGGTAACAGCGACAGTTTGCAGGACTTTGAAAGATATAGTTAGGAGTTTGCTCAAACATTAATCACTGTTGCTAATGTAATCAATATCGAAAGTTAAATATCGTGGACTTATATAGATCTTTCAGCAGCATATTCTAAAAATTGTTTCTTTTTCTTTTTGAAGATAGTTGTTTGATGCATTATTTAAATGAGCATATTATTGGTTTCTAATTAACAATCATATAAATGCAGATCGTGGGTACTATTCAGTGGAGACTGTTACCCTCTTGGTGGCTCTGAAAGTTCGCTATAGAGATAGACTAACTATCCTTCGCGGAAATCATGAAAGCAGGCAAATTACTCAAGTGTAAGGCCTTTATCTTCTTAGGTCCTTTTTTTTATCGGCTTATCTTCTCAAGTCTGATCATAAAAAAGGAGTGAATATATTGGTGGTAAAGTTACAAGATTATTTTACCTTCTTGTTCACTTCTGAAGATTGAAAATGTTCCTAGTCTTCTGCAAGTTATGTTATGCGATGATGTGAATGACATGAAAGTTTATCAAAAGAAAAGAAAAGTGAAAATTTGTAAATTTTGGGTTGGATTATATTATTATGGGGGCAGGTGTAGGAGTGTAGGAGTTGGGGTTAAATTAACAGATTACGGATATGAACCAAGATTGTTCAATGCATTCTTTATTTATATTATTCAGTATTTTATGACCTGCAACTGAAATTGTTTTAGTATTTCTTAAATGAGTATCTTAGAACCATGTTGTTGGAAATCAAGCTAGAGATGTTAGGATACATATGTCAAATTACACTCCTTCAAAAGTTAAAACTGGGAATGCAGTGTTTGTCCTCATTAAAATTTGAGACCATGAACCACAGATTATGTGATGATGTCGATCTAGATTACACTCCATTACAAGAGAGGACCTGTGAAAAGGTTAGGGTTTAGTTTAGACTTAAAGGGTGCATGAGCGAAAACTTGTATGCTTGTTATCACTGTGATGGTAGACTAGGTTAAGAATAAAAAACTAGTGAAATGAGTGTTTGTGGAAGGTTCAATTGACTGAACCACCGAAATTATATGGACTTTCAGAATTTAATCGCACAGATTAATACAATATCGCATTGTTTAGTAAGTTTGTTTTTGGTCACGTTGGTAGCATTGTTCACACTATAAGAAAAGGCTTATATTTATCTTCACTTTGCATTTGTTGGTTAAACTCTCTGAATTCGTAAAGATTTTTTAGCTTACCATTATTTGTAAATAGTCATGCTCCTTTCCTTGTACAATCAGGTATGGATTTTATGATGAATGTTTGCGAAAGTATGGGAATGCAAATGTGTGGAAGTATTTTACGGACCTTTTTGATTATCTACCCCTTACAGCACTTATAGAGAGTCAGGTATGAGTTGCATCAGACTTTTGGTTTTGGATATATTATCATGAAAACTTTCAACACCATTACATTGTTAAATTATCAGATATTCTGCTTACATGGAGGACTTTCACCATCCTTGGATACATTGGACAATATCCGAGCCTTGGATCGTATTCAGGAGGTACATTTAAGTGTCATATGTTTGGACTTCATATTTTCTGTGATGCCTTGTGTAATTTATTGTAAATTTAATCACAGCATGTAACCATGGTGTTTAGTGTGATTTAGTCCTTGTTTCAGGCTAGCCTTAAGTACATCTATTCTCAAGCCTGTCTTTTTAATGTAGTATCTGAATATCCATTGTTTAACACGCAAGCCTAGAATGTATAATATAAATTATTAGTTATGGGGATGTATATGATGTAGAAGGTGTCTGTGGGATGTCACTTAAGGAATTCACAGAATTTCAAAGTCCTCCTTTAGTAGGGTAAGCAAGGTAGCAATATATCACCTACTTTCTTAGTTTCTCCAAGCCTCCGGTGCTATTAGTAAACCTCACATACAATCAATAGTTTCTCTGAAGTAGTAATTCTTTGATCAACAGTGGTATTGATGTGTCAGAGTATGGAAAAGTTCCCTAAATTTCTAATTTGTTTTATTCATTTCATGTTCGATGTACGTATGGCAAACTAGGTTCCACATGAAGGTCCAATGTGCGATCTTTTGTGGTCTGATCCAGATGACCGGTGCGGATGGGGAATATCACCACGTGGAGCTGGTTATACCTTTGGACAGGATATAGCAGCTCAATTCAACCACACTAATGGGCTTTCTCTTATTTCAAGAGCCCATCAGCTTGTCATGGAAGGTTTCAACTGGTGTCAGGTTTGTGATGCTAATTGCATGTGATGATGGTCAACAACATAATTATTCTCAAAAAAATCATTGATGCTCATTACCTTTTCATTTGTTTTAGGATAAGAATGTGGTGACGGTTTTTAGTGCTCCAAACTACTGTTACCGCTGTGGAAACATGGCAGCAATTCTTGAAATTGGAGAGAACATGGATCAAAATTTCCTTCAGTTCGATCCAGCACCTCGACAGATTGAGCCTGACACCACGCGCAAGACACCTGATTATTTTTTATAATCACAATCTATTACCAGCTGTTGTAGTCGTTGCTTGACATTGTCACTGTGGATGTGTCTCGAAAATAGAGTTCTGTTTTGTTCTGAGGAACTTTCTCAACGTCATTCTTTTGTTTGGAGATTGCTCCGCAGTCCACTGTGTTCAGAAAGCTCACAGGAGAGTTAACAGAAGGCAGCAGACCTATTGTTGTGTATATTTTCCAAAAAGGTGGGGAACAGCATATATTGTGCTCTGTAGTTTTTCATTGGAAAGCCGATTTTCTGCTTGAATGTTTGTTGGTTACCATTTTTACTGAAGTTCTCAGAGTGAGAAAATGCAACCATTGGTAATAAATCCATAGATTTTGATCTTGATTAAGGAGGAAGAGGCCCGAGTACAGTTTTGTGCCATTGCAGGAGATACCGAGAGAGGAATTACTTGAACAGTTTGTCGCTATAAGTTTTAGCCTCAAATATTCGCTGAGTTCTTTTTTTTTTCCTTTTTCCAATTTCTCTTTGGTTAAAGAATATTTCAACACTGCATCTATGATTTCGGTTGCTGGCGTGCTGCGAATCTAATTGTCTTAATATTTGAGTCGTATTATCACATGTGGAGAACGCCATGTTTTCTATTGTGAGCCCTGACAGATGCCTATAAGATTTTACTATATGCAGCCAAAAAATTCCCTTTTAGAGAATAGTAGCAACTCAAAGGGAGTATAACTTGTCCTTATGGAGACATGCGCGGGGGTGGATATCAAAGCTTATTTACTTATTACTCTCTTCGTTTCAAAGTTAAAAAGATACATTTTACACTCTGATGTTGGATTGTTTTTAAATCTCATAATTTTTATTGTGATATAGATTTGTAAAAACATAAAAGTAGAAAAGTGCATGTTTAAAATATTTTTTTATGTATTTTATGGTACTTCACTTTTAAATTATCGAAAGCAAAATTTTCATTTCTATTTTGAATGCTAAAATTTCACAAATTTATCTTTTGGGAAGTAAAATATATCAGATAAATGGTTGATTCTAAATTGAAGAAAAGGTTGACCTTTTTTATCCTCCCGAATCTTGAGGGTTGGATATTTATTGTTTCCCTTTTAAATGCGAATGCTGAAATCCGTATATTGCTTACTGCGTTCTCCGCCGAGGAAAACGACTACTGCCCTGAAGATTCCTACTTCTTGAAGAATCAATTGGTCCTAGTTCGATATTATGATCTTTTGAACAGTACTAGAAATGGATTTGCATTAATGATGTATCTCGGAAATTGTCAGGGAGGAGAATTTGATAGGAATAACGCTGTACTTAATTAATCTGCGATCGAATGTTCAGTTGCTACTTTACTACAAATCGTTCAATATATAGCTTTTGAGGTGCATCTCAAAAAAAATAGAAAAGAGGTGCAAACAATTTGCATGGAAGGGTTAATACAATGTAAATGGACTAAAAGATTAAAACCTAAAATTGGTTGGTAGTCTCACCGCTCCTGAGACAGATACAGTTCCTTTTCTTCGGAAGTATACAAATGAGCCGCTGACCATCAGCAAACATAACATAATCCCCTGCACGAAATAGTTTTTGTTAAATTGCCTTATTTTTTTCCTTTTAACCCAAAGTTTCACCAAGTAATAATTTAAACGTACAAGTCCTGAAGTTAAAAGAAATTGTCACAAGAACAATTAAAAATGACAAAGGACAAGGTTCTACAAAAGTGAAAGCAAACATCCGAGATTCATCACAATGGAAAAAAAAAATGAAAACTACCACATCTATTTTATATTGGGAAATCCTGGAAATTCGGAAAATTAAAATTTCTCAGTTTCTACTCTATCAGTAGGTGAAATTTGAAACAACCAATGTGACAATGAAAAGAGGTGTACAAGAAAGCAGTGACGGATGCTGAAATTTATTATGTGGGGGCAAAATTTGATAGCAAATTTTTTTTTAAAAAATCATTCCTAGGCATGACCATAAATTATGAATTAGAAAAGATATTGTTAAAATCACATATGAGATTTAATAATACAAATGAATAGTGTAATAAAAAGAATATATTATTGTTTCGAACTTCATTAGTTAAGCTCCTCTTGAACCGAAATATTAGCAAGAGATATTAGAATAGATTAATTTAAATCATACTCTCTCCTCTCTAATCCAAAATATTTCATATAAAATTAATCTTACCTTTTGTTTCTTAATAATTTTAACTTGTGACTCTATCAAAGTCATTTTCAAACTAAAATGTATGAAAATTTTGGAACAAAATGAATCAAATTTTATATACATAACACAAATAACATAGTATAATTTTAGAAGAGGAGTATAAATTTCATAAAATATTTACATGCTATAAATTATTAGAAAGAATTATGCGGGATCAATTGATCCCACTTGCCCTAACATACATCCGTCCCTGCAAGAAAGTAAGGAAGGAAACAAGCAAAACAATACAAAGCAAGTAAAACGTACCTCAAAGCCCAGTACAGACAACTTCTCTTCACTGACTGCAGGTATACAGCTTCTGTAAGTAATGTATGATTCTGGCCGGCCTTCTGACATGGATGAATCATCCAACAAACGCCTCTCTGTAATTGAAGCAGAAAGCTCTTTTGCACTATGTGAATTCACGTTTACCTCTACATTTTCATATGTGGTATCAAGAGCTGAGCGACCTTCCATCTTTTTGTTCTCTGTTTCCTTAGAACCACTTTCCACACATCTCAAAGGTATACGATATCCAGTTTCACTGCAACGATATTTTGCATCACTCTACAAAAAGACATGCAAAAAAATTACTCTTGGGAATTGGTAAAGGAGTATACAACATAAGATGTCAACGGGGCATGCTTAAATAAAAGAGAAGAGGACCAACACATAAAGGAAAAACCATAAGAAATAACTGTAGCTCTTGTAGCATATTATATCTTCACATTTGAATTTATCTTTTTGAATAAAAAGTACTTATGAATTCAAATTTTCAGTACAGATTTGTAAAATCTCTGCGAACACTTACCATTCTAAAATTGCATAACTGAATCTCATTTTCTTCACATAACACAGAAGAACATCAACAAATGAAGGCTGCAAATTATAACAGTTAAATGAGACAGACATCTTCCCAAACCAATCAACACTTCTTGTTATGGAAAATTCTGGTACACCAGTGAAAGAAAATCTTCAACGTGTACATAATTTAAAACAACACAAACTGCATAATTATCTCATCATGTTATTCTATTGAAGAAAAGTTTCAAGATTTTAATTTGAGACAACTCAAAATACACTATTATGCTCTTCTCATATAATTTTAATCACCAAATATTTTACTCTCTAGCAACTGTGAGTCTGAAGTTGGAAGTATGTACCATCTTTAGTCTCAAAAACTGATTAAGCCAGATATTGATTTCAAAGCAAGCATATTGGTTGAACCATATTAAACACGTCCAGTTAATGCACTTTAATTTCTGATGACCATTTGAGGCAAAAAAATCGTCGCTCATTTTAGAAAAGGAAAGACAAAGATGGAAAAAATGAAAACTTTTTAAGTAAGTTTGATTCTCTGCAAGAAAAGCTGCCTTAGCAATTAGCATGTAAAGCAAAACAACAAGGAGGAAAAGAATATGGTACGTACCTTTAGAGAAGATTTGTATAAGAACTAGAAGGGAATAAGAAACAGAAAGTAAATTAACAAAAGACTTGTATACCATCTTCCAAGTAGATATAATTTGCAAAACTGAATGTGATCTTAATGAGCTGCACTAGAACTAGAACTAGAGAACGTCATCTGAAATTCCAGTAAACTATAGAGGAAGATGTTTAAAAAATCTACTTCATTACTCAAATTACTGTAACTAAAAAGATGAGCGGCTGGTGAAAAATAAATCAAATAAACTATCATAATTGTGTTAACAAACAACTTGCCTTACCGGAAGTCGATGATTTTAAAATACACAAATTGCAGTAAACATAAATTGCTATGATGGCACAACCTAAGCTTATCAGCACGAGTAAGATTGATGACTTGAAAAGTGTATTCATGATTAATGCAATGATTGAACTCCATGATTTTGTGAACACAGATTAACTTATATAAAGATTGCCAAATCATGTCAAGTAAACTGAAACAGTTAATTCGGGGAGAACTTCCACAAATGCGCATCATAGAAGTAGCCAACTTAGATATAAAACCTACTAATTCGCTATTCTACGGACCTTATTCTAAATCAACGAAAAGCTCAATACGCCTCCATATGCCTTGTCAATAAATTTAGCTGTCTCAAATTATCAATGACATTTATTATTAAAATTGTAACACTCTGTAATCATCTAGCAAATGATGCAAATCACTTCACAAATATTTACGGATCTCACAGCAAAAACAACAGAATCACTATGTAATCTACTCAAATCAATTCAAAGCATCAAACACAATCGATTAATTATCCAAAACTCACAATAGTTAAATCAAAATTTAAGTCGAATTGAACTACAACACCAATAGTGAAAAAGATAATTGTTCACAAGTGAATCGTAGAAAAACCTTCTCCGAGTAGAGGCAAGGGATACAAGGACCAGAAGGAGAGCACTCGTAAGTATGATTACGGCCATTCGGTGTTTCCTTGAAGCTCATCAGAACTCGTCGCCCTAATTCTCTGCTTTCTATACCTTCGTCACTTTCGCCAACAATTCTGTGGTTAATTCAATTTGAAACGATAAAACTCAAACAGATCAACTCAGAAATTAACATAATCTAGTAGTAATTTATACTCGACATCAACAATTATGCATATACATAATCAGTAGAAGCGATTTAGCAAAACCAAAATTTACAGCAAAGCGATCAACTTACGTTTGGTGACCTAGTGAAAGAGATGAAGAATCGAAAAGCAGAACGGAGGTAAAAAGGAGAATAACGAGCAGCGAAGGAGCCATTACGCTCTTGATCAGATCTCTTCCCTTGGGAAACACAATTGATGTATGAATTTGCGATTCATACGGGATTAACTGAAAAATGAAACACGATGAGGACAATCATAATTTAATCGTTTCTCCAATTTTATAAATCGATCTATTTATATAATAGTAAGAATTAAGAAGAAAGGCCGCAAAATGTTGGCTGCAAAGAATTTTGGCTTGTCCGATTTTACTGATTAGTTTATACTGAAAAGAAAAAAAATCATTTTCAATATTTTTCAAGACCAAAAAAAAAAAAATCTTGCGGTCTAAAATTAGAACATACTTATGAGAGAGCAGAAGGTAGAGGAAGATTCAAAAATGGTGAAAAAATAACACTCAGTTATAATATCTATATATTATAATGAGATATTGTAATACAATGTGCCTATTATATAATTTATATCTTCTATTACAAAAGTCTTAAATTTTAGCAAGTCATTATCTCTCTCGTTTTTTTTTTACTATCTCTATTCAAAAATATATGTGAAGATTAGAACTATCAATGTTTTAGAAGCATTTTTTATAATTTATCATACAAAATGTCTCCCTTATTTTACTAAACGAACAAATCTTCAAAAATGCTAATTCTTATTTTATTCCTTTTCGTGTTCTATTCTACCACTATAATCCCCAAACATTTTATTCTACTCTATGGTGCGATGTGAATTCCAAATTATCAAGAATGCTTTCAATAAAATGGATTCCTCTTATCCTTCTATAAAATTATAAAAGGTCTAGATTCCCCCTTAAAGAAAGTAGGTTTTGTTATTGTGATCATTATACATACCAATCATTACCAGATTTATACTCTCAGGAACAATTCCTGCTCCTCCAAGTCCTATATTACGTGTCTTGTTACACTTCTGCACATCTTGGATATTTAATAAATATATTTAAAAATCACACATCGAATTTATCTAACTCATAAATAATGGCTTCTTCTCTTTTTTTGTCTGTCTAAATATTTACGTACCAATTAATAATTACTTTACTTTTCTACCAAAGACAGCTAATGACCTCCCTTTATTTGGTTCAAATTGCAATCATTAATAAAATAATGCTACATTTTGAATCTCAAGGGCAATTATCTGAACAAATCTGAAATTAATATTCGTAACATCACAGCATAGTCAATTGCACTTTTCGTGCAACATATATATATGGTCATGGATTTGGAAGAAATAAGAAGAGGTGAGAGATCATGAACATCAATTATAAGGGCAGACAAAAGAGAGAAAATCTATGTGAGAAATTAATGCAGGTAGTAGTGAAACATCATCAAATTGTCTTCTGTGTCTCTTGCAGGTATGAGTATTAGAACAGGTGGGAATACTACTGCACTACTTCAAGACAAACAGAATTCTGTTTTGATCAAGAAAGATGCAGTCTACTCCATGAATTCATCTCAATTTCGTGTAGAACGTATGTCACAGCAGCCGAAAACTGAGTCCAAGAAACCCTAGCATGGCTCTTTGGATTGCAATAAAAAGAAGAGATCTGCAATCAACAATAAAAAGAGTATTGATCATAAATCTTCGGATTATATCCAATGAGTTCGCGCGAAAATTCAGATAAAAAATGAAATCCCAGGGCTCAACTCTGGACAGGCGGTGGAAACTACCAAGCTGGAGTGCGGTAGGGGCAGAGGGAATTTCCGGTGAAGCGGTGAAATGCATAGAGATCGGAAAGAACACCAACGGCGAAAGCACTCTGCTGGGCCGACAGTGACACTAAGAGACGAAAGCTAGGGGAGCGAATGGGATTAGATATCCCAGTAGTCCTAGCCGTAAACGATGGATACTAGGCGCTGTGCGTATTGCTTGACGTAAAACAGATAGTGAATTTGTTTATGTTTTTTGTTGAATCTTTTTTACAGTCCAACCAACTTCATGAATATGTAATTTATGATCACTCCCGTGAATAGTCCACATTTGGCGTATGAATTATGATTAGTTACGTCTGCAAATATCTTATCAGCATCGATGCAATGCGTTCATTTTTGTTCAATTACCTGCTGGTTCATAAAACTCAAGTTCATGCTTACAGACATACTATATTACGCGTTAACCGATGTTGAAAGCTGGTTTGTTAGCATTCACTTGTGAATCAACGTCCTAACATCGGTTTAACCACACCAATGCCAGTATATCGGCCGATTCAAGCCCGAGACGATTTTTCTAACTGTATCAACGAGTTAACTCGGTAACGTTCGAGTTAAGAAAAAAAAATCAGAATATAATATCAAACTATTACTTCTCTTCAAACCGCTGATGCTAAATTTTTAGCTCACAAATTGACCATAAAAAATACTTGAGTTCACATCATAGACAAAGAGAAGGTAACACATGATAGGAATAACACAACCTCTTACAGAGTATCATATATGGCGTATGGAACAGATGAACAGAGTTTATAACAAGAAATTGCAAAAAAGACACTTTAGTGCTGAGAAAAATTACATTTCAGTCAAACAAATATTTTACGTTTTCACATTAATACTTTCGTAGTAATTCTAATATTTTCGATAGTCATTTTAGTATTATGTAATAATTTTAATACTTTCGATAGTAACATTAATACTAAAGTTTAATCAATAAAAATTTTGTTTATTAAAATGATATTTTGTTATCAATGCTAAAGTGTGATTGATCCTAACATATATGTTTATGATTTTATTTTTGGCTAGAAAAAAAAAAGAATTGGTATGGATAGAAAAACTTACACTTTTTTTGCCTAAGTTTTTTTCTTCAAAAATGACAAAATTTGGATATAGATTAATAGAAAACAAATTTAACATTACATATCATATTATAATATTAATAATACCCCTACCTTGTAAATAATATAAAATATAATATTAAGGTTAAGATAATCATTTAACATCTCACTTAAGTTTTCATTTCTCTTCCTTTATTAAATTCAAAAACAACCCAAAGGAAAACTTATAAGTTTTCTATTTTATTTTTTTCCATTCACTAAAAAGTTTTCAAATCATTTTTTTTCTATCCAAAACTCATGAATATAGCGTAAGAAATTCAAAGAAAAGGAAAAAAAGAAAGACTAGAGTGCTAGAGAGTTATATATGTCTAGGTATGGTAACGGAATGGGTAACTGTTCACAAACTTTACCGGTTAAAATTAGATAGTCTCCTAAAATCGTTCTACACCGTTAAAGCTTCTACCAAATCCGTCTCGCTCTACCTCATTACCCAAAATTACTATTTTTAATTTAATTAATTTATTTTTTTCCTATGTTTTTTTTATATTATTTTCTTACAAAATCTTCTAAAATTATTATAAAAATATGTTTTATATATAAACGGATCAGAGTCGAAGTTAAATGAAATGAGATGATAAATCTCATATTCTATCTTAATTTTATAGAAATTTAAATAATTAAATCTCATTAAAATTAAATTTAGACAGAGTATTAATGGTTTGACATAAAATTATGGTCTCCTCCATGTATGTCAAATGGTGAATGCGGCTGCTTCAGCTGTTAGGTTTTTACATGTTTCGAGGTTACCCCCATTTCAGGTTGCCTTTATTAGTGAGTGGGCGGACCTATTTATATGAGACGTATTTGGGTTGGAAAAAAAAAAAGGAGAAAGAAAGACCAAAAAACAGCATAAGACCACAACCATTGTCAAAATCATACCCAATCCGGTCAATCGACCTACACCACCAGTCTAGCCAATCTGACCAACAATATCACCGCCATCACCAATCCAGTCAATCGACCAACACTACCAGTCTAGCCGATCGACCAACAATATCACCACTGCTGACACAACTATAACCATAAACTCGTAGTAATTATAACCGGTCGAATTAAAAACCAATATTTAAAAAATACTGAATAAGTAAAACTACTAATTACATCGTTGTCCAAATTGACTTTATATAAACAGAACTTCCGCTTCAAATATTTTTTCAAATTTTGTTTATACTCGTGAACTTTTTTAAAGAATTCATACAAAGCGATCAACCACATAAGATATGAAAGGGGATTAAGTGAACAACAATAACATATCAACAGAAATCCAACACCACAGAAAATGACAACCTTGCATCTTTCATATCTCTCTCTAACCTGTACAAACCATCCAAGGAATTAATCACCTAATCAATTAAATATTCTAATCCAACCTAATTCACTCTTAATTACTTCCACTTTTTCATCAACACATACAATTATAGTACAATAAATATAATGATATATTCGATGAATAATAATCATCATGCAACACTAATGATCTTGTTGTCGCCACTACTGCTATTAAAGCCCCCGGTCATCCCCTTATAACTCGACACGTGTCTTGCCGGCGGTGGCTGCTGATTAGAAGAGGACGACGACGGCGAAGTTGACTCTGTCGTAGACAGATTTAGTGATAAAGGTAATGTCGGCTGATCCTCTGTAATGGATGAGCTGTTCAACTTAAGATCTGCCATTCGTGAAGTTGGTGGGACCGAAAAGATAGGAATCGGACGGATGAGATTAGTTTGACCAAGTGTGAGATTCTCTATTGACTTTTGTCTTGGAAGCGGTAACGGTAATGCTACCGGGCTGAGATTCACGGCCGTAATCTGGGGCGTTGATTCTTGGGGAACGTGATAGCCTTCCATTGTGTTACCCATGAACTGTAGATTGCAGAAGCATATATATCAATCAGATATAAAGCAGTAGTATTATTATAGTTTAATAAATAGTGATTAATTTTAAAATTTTAGTTGATACAGTAACAAAAATTATTAATCATAAATAGATTTTTGATATTGTCGCACATAAACACTAAATTTGTGAAATTTATAAATACATAAGGTATAAGCATATATATATATATATATATATATATATATATATATATATATATATATATCACTTACAAAATATATGTACTCTATAAATGAAAAAATAAATAAACAGAAATATGTCAGCCATATTAATTAAAATATTATTACATCAAAAACTTTGTAGGCTATTCGACATATGATGTATCGATTAAATTAAAATTTTAATATATTATCATTTGACATAAAAAATAAATTAACATATCACTTATTTTGGATCAAACTGAGCACCAATTTTATAGTTTCAAATTGATAGTGTCCATTCTTTAATTTAGAATATATAATTTACTTAAAAAATGTACCAAACGATGTTACGAAAGTTGACAAGAAATAAAAGTTGTTTCCTGTAAGTTTCTTTTCTTTTGATTTTCCGTTTCGAATTAATGTTTGATTTGTAGTTGACACTCGAGATAGTATTAACCGATTGAGTAGACATTTTGATGGAATCTTTTGGTTTATGTTTTAACTTAAATCTTAAAATTTTTAAATTATAACCATGTAATTTATACCATCTCAATTTAAATTTTTAAAATTTAAATCCAAATAAATATAACCATATATACTTGTGTATTTATAAAAATACCGTGTCGTGGGTAGTAATGTCAAAAAGACTAGATCGCCGGCGTCGCCTGTTGTGGTTGTTACGGCGGAGAAAGTACTTTTGGGCATGGCTAGCCACCTGAGTAGGCGTACGTGTTTTGACAAAGTTCCTTGAAATCCCTCTCCAATCTCCTTTCCCTACTTTCTGCAACCCTATTAAGAACCTTCTATGTTCCTCCTCCGTCCATGCCACTCCTATTTATAGAAATCCATACAAATTCCAACAAACAAATCAATCGCCTAATTCAATGTTATTCTTCTTATGCAACAAAAGTAAAAAAACCTGGTATTATTCATCAAAAAGATAACTACCTCTCTTGCGCTCTCGGCCTCTGGCGGAAGCATGAACGACGTCGTCAGAGGCATAGCCAGCCGCGACATCGGGATTGGAGTCCTGAGGCTGCTCATATTGAGCAAGATTATTCATACTAGCGCTCTTTCTGAAGGATGCTTCCATTACTCTAACTCCAAATAACATGATACTTTTGCCGCCGACGCCGTCATTGTTAGTAACGGCACCGCCGTCGCCTCCACCACCGTTAGCTTCGGAGCATATACAGGATGAGGTGTGGCCGTCGGTTCCACATTTGGAACACGTGGTGAGCATCGGTGCCATCTCAAAGTAGTTTTAGTCCATACAAAAGAGAGTTGAAAGAGAGAGAGAGAACGGAAGATGTTTTTGTTGATTTATGAGTGTCAATAGGGTATTGTTACTGTCTTATAATATCTGTACTATGGTTGATGGAGGAAATGTTTTAGTGCTTCGCTAGCTCAACCATCATATGGATCACAAATTAATCAACACCGTTCAGCATAATATTGTTTTTCCTTTTTATCCGTATCTTCAACGTTCCACGAAAAAAGTAGGTTGTATACTTGTATTGGAGTTTGATTATGTTCGGTATTATTGAAATTAAAAAAAAAGTTTTGGAATCAAATTATAGCGCTAACTTTATGAACTTTTTACAATAATTATTTTTATTTATTTTAAAGTTTTTACGTAATTTACAATATTTCCTACTCTCTATGGAAAAATAATAATTTTCAATAAAAATCACATTTATATATTTGTTTTATTTTAATGCTATTTTAAAAAAATATCATTGTAATCTTCTTATTTTACCATTAATCCAATATTTATAACAAATTTTATGGAAAAAAATTTATTATTTGAATATACAATTCACAATCATACACACAATATAAATAGGGTCAATGACACTTTAGTACGTATTGACATACAAAATACCATTTTAAGAAGCAAAATTTTCATTAATTCCATTTTAATACTAAAATTACTATGAAATTACTAAACTTACTATCAAAAATACTAAAATTATTATCAAAAGTACTAAAATTACTAGTACTATTGTAACTTAAAACATTTATTTGATTAGAGTGGAATTTTTTCTCCGAAAATTTACTAAAGTGTCTTTTTCTCCGAAAAATTACTAAAATATCTTTTTCTCATATAAATAAATATTCATCATAATTCAAATATAACATTTTTTTTTTGTAAAACGAAATGAGTATTAATACTTTGTATGAATCGGATCTAAATAATTTTTTCTTTTTATCAAGTTTAAGCTTTAAATTTTAAAAATTTACTAAAAAATGAAAAATAATTTTTTATGCTAAAGAAAAAAAGTGTATAATTGTGGGCTTCTTTTGTTTATATTGTTTTGGTTGTGTACTTCTTTTCTTTTTGTTTCTTAAAGTGGCTTGGAGCAAACATGACCACATGTTGCAGTATCCTAACGTATAGGCTATCCTATAAAGAAAATCTGTGATTCATCACCAACATTACAAATCATTTTAGTACGACAATTTTAGTAGATATTACATACTTTGTCAGTCTTTAAGTTTGGTTAAAAAGTCCGGAATATTCGGGTGAGATTCCCATTATTATTCGCATGTGAAGATGAAATTATGAAAATTTCAAGTACATATGGCGTCGGTTACATTTTAAAAACCTTCTACAATGTTATAATCTTTATTAGGTACTGTAATAATAAATAATACAATTACTAGTCAAGTAATGTATAATATATTTAACAATATATTATGTCAACTAATATCGTTATATGTATTTTAATCTAGATCAAATTTGGTATGCCATAGTGTAAGTTCCAAATTTGAATGATAACTCTTGTTTTAAAATGGATGAAAAATTAATGACAATTTGACATGCAAACCTTCCGTCTATTCTGTTTTTATAATATAACTAGATGTATGCTTATATATGTTCTCACTCCATTCAAAAATTGATGTATATTTTTTAGCTTGTTTGCAAAATTAATAGTCATATCCAATTTTTGGTTGCATTGTCATATCTAATTTTGAATTATGATTATAGTGACAATGCTTCTAAGATATCACCAATTACTTCGATTCTTGTCGAGTTGAACGTTATCAGATTATTATCACTATATTTTATTATAAGCACAGAGGATATGAGTGAATTATTTTTATCAATAATCACAAAAATTAATTCAATGTATAAAAATAAAAAGAAAAGGTGAAATGTATAAATAAATGATTGCTGATAAAAATAATAATTTTTTTTTATTATCATAGTATCATATTAGAATACACGGAGCATATTATATTGTAAACTATTAAATTATTTTATAAAAATTGTGTTTCAAAATGTTAATTATCAAATTATGGTTTATTTATCTCTTCATTCGTAATAAGGTGCGGGAAAGCAACGATCCACCTTTCAATATCAATCAAATGGGTGACTGTACGTGCATTGACCTTCATTGGTGGTGATAAAACCATGGGATTATTATACCTTTTAGTGATTGGATATAATAAATTATTTTTTGTATCTTAGTCGACTATAACTATTTATGTTGAAAGCTACGTTATTGGCTACGAATGGTTGCTTATTACGGACATGAATTTAAATGGAAAAATAATATTTGTATATAAAAATAAATAAATAAATGGGATGGTGGAGGAGCAGAGTTTTTCTCCACCGTCCAAGTAGCATATTCTCTCTTCCAATTGGGAAGATTTTGTTGTCTCTTTTGATTGAGAACGCGTATATTGTCTTTCTTCTCGTTTTTTATTTCATTGGTGGTGGGTGAGTGAGATATATTTAATTAAGCTACAAAAAGTGATGTTTATTCACTTGATTTTTACTAGAATGTGAATTAATAAATTGACTAATATATTCCTTGACAATATATATACCTGTCCATATATATGCTAATTAGTTGTTTATGAAAAAAACAAGTTGAGAAAAAGATCCAACGAAGATTTGTATGTTGTTCATTTTACCAGTTTTCATGTCCGTGCATGTGTTATTTTACTTTTTTTCTTTTGAGTAATATTAAAAATTTTATATATTTATATTTTTTATACGTATAATTATCTGTTTTTTATTCATGTAAGATAAAACATATTATTTTAATATTTTCTAGTATATATGAATATATTTATTCATGTACTATACATATCCAACTTTTTTATTGTTTTAGTTGTATTTTTTGTTTTGTCGGAGTATTTTTATAAATAAAAAATTTGTTAACTTATACTTATACTTATCATATACTATACTTATCATGTTTTGGTTCTATTTATTATTTATGTATTTCAATTCTAAGTCCAAATGAGATGCGTGTAGAGTTAAACTCAAATATTATTTGAATTTATAAAATTATTTTTAAAAATAAAAAAATATTTGAGTTAATTAAGTCAATGAACTGATTCCACTGTATCTACTCCATTTTTAAAATTACACATGTCAATTAATATATAATAATACTAACTCAATTTTAAAATGCACGACTTTTAATTATTTTTTTCACGTAGCTTTAAGTAAAATTTAGTACATGTTAACTATTTTATATAATTATAATTTTTATATCATATTAATCTTCATTTAAAATATTTTTAGTTTTCAATTTTTATTTTTAAAAAATAAAATATTTAATATATATTAAGTTTTATTTAAAAATAGAATAAAGAGAATAATAAAGAATAGATAATAGGTAGATAAATAGATTGATGGATAGATTTATACGTACGCATACAAGATTTTTTATAACTAAAATCTAGATTTGTATCTTTCTCCATTTATCAGTGTTTTCATTACCTACCTTTAATAACGAATGAAAATAGTTTATGTTGTTGCTATTCTATAAAAGTTCTTCTGGTCCTGATTAAGCAACTTTACTACTCTATTCAAGTGATTCTCATTTAAAATATAGGTGTATATTTTTCAAACAAATTAAGCTTCGCAATCTATCATGATTCATGATCACACAAGTTTTCACACCGACTACTGTTGTACCTCTGATCCGTACTTCATAAAAATAGCTAATTATTTTATTTTTAATACTGAGATTCGTAATTTTTAAAAATTGATGTTAATGGCTGGTTTCTCTTTTTTATATCATGTGTCGCCAATCATTTTTCACTAAAACCAGTATAACCAATTAACCAGGTTCATTAATTCTCCCTCTTGTCCATTTCTATGGGTAATAAAGTAATTAGAATATAAATATAAAAAAGCACACAACGATTCATTAGTTCTCCTTTTTCTTTTTTTCTTTTATTTTCCCCCGGTTTTCATCTCGAAATTGAGTCGGTATTTAGAATTTATAGCACTTCTAGGAAAATCGAACACATAATGTGAAACTCCCCGCAACGTTTGAACTTTTAATAAATATTGATTTTGTATGTTTAATTAAAAATTAAATAGATAAATAATAAATATTTTTTATGAAATTTATTATGAAATTTTGATTAAACGTAAGATTAGAATATTATAATAATAAAATTTTAAAAATATAACATTATAATGAAAAAATTATACACTACATCCTTCCCGAAAATGATGGTTTAAATACAATTTATACACTTTTTAAGAAAAATATTTCAAAAAAGTAAAGTTACCAATATATCATTTATAGTGGATTTATATAATAATATTTAAATATCATAATTGTACTTATTGTTTTTCTCAAAAAAAAAATATTTACTTCTAACATTAAAATTGTAAACTTATATTTTATAAATAACAAAATTTATTTTCAAATATTATTTTTTCGAGATAATACCGAAAGACCCAAATAGTCGGGTTACTTTAATAAATTAGCTTTTTTGGACTTCATATTGGAGAAATTGTTGCATATTATAATGTTAATATAAAATCTCATGAACTAGTAAAAAGTAGGTTGAAAAGATAGAATTGATGTCAGAAAAACTCACACGAAATTGTAGTACTCCGAATGCCAGTACAGTCTTGCAGTAGTAGTACGCACGTATTCTCATAATTTAGAAATTAGACAAGTTAGTTTTATTTAATAATAGCGTAAACTTTGTTTTCTATTTTATTTTCACTTTGCACCGTACTTCCTCTATAAATTATTTAATTTAGAATGATAAATATATCTAGTGACTACACAAATATGCCTTAGTTATGTATCATTCTCCAAAATAAATAAGTAAGAACACTTTCATTAACTTACCATTAAAAAAGTATTTTTTTAATCAAAATTTGTTCTAAATTAATTACATTATAAAAAATAATTAAATTTAAATAATACTTTCTCTATTCCAAAATCAGAGATAAATTTTTTTTTTAACGTAGTACCATATGCAAATCTTAAGATTTTATTTGTGATATAAATTTATAAAAATATTAAAATATAAAAGTTTATATCTGAAAATATTATTTGTATATTTTATGATATTTCACTTCAAATTTATGAAGAAAAAAAATTCACTCTCATTTTAAATATAAAATTTTATAAATTTATTTTATATGAATTAAAATATAATTTTAATTTTAAAACGAAATGAGTATAGCATATCCCTCGTCTTAAATTATGTGATATAGTACATCTGCTAATAGTTTTTGTGGAGCAATTATTTTTGTTTTTCTTTTTGGAGTTAAATGTCATCTTTCTAATATGGCACGTGAGACAATATATAGTGAAATTATCTTCAATTTGATCTACCATGAAATTATCTTTAATTTGCTAATCTTCTAAGTGGCCCTCCTCGATCTTGGTTGATAGTAGCTTTTGTGGTGTATTTTGCAAATTTTATAGAGCACGTGGTTCTCACTTTTATTTGTTCTTTTTTAAAGTTTCGTATACGGCGGAGTCTTTGTTAAACTTTTCTTCGGTGTTTGTGCGGTGTATGTGGGCACAGTGTCATTGAGATGACAAGATATAAGTCAGATAGTTGGGTACATTATTTTGGGACTTAAATGAATCCTTCAGAAGCTTATCTGGCTATTCACACCGGAATTTCCACTATTTTAACAATTGAATTATATTTTTTTCATATTTTTTATGTTTTTAAAATTACACTAGTATTCTTATTATATAAATTAAAGATATTTAAATAGTAATTTTTTTTAATATATAAATCTATTGTTCAAATATTTTTAACATATTCTCTATTTTAGATATTCTGATATAGAAATAACTTTTAGAATTTAATTATTTTACTTATTAAAATAGAGATTATATAAATTATAAGGATATTAGTGTGAATGCTCCTAGCTTGTGGTAATGTCTCCTTAATTCCTAACCTCTGATATTTTCTCAGATATGCCGATTTTACTTTTAGCACCATAAAATAGGCTAGAATGCTGCATTTATATTGTTTTGGATAGAATATAAATTGAGAACGAAATTTGATAATAATAATTGTAAAGGAAATATGAAAAAAAAGAGAATTTATAGAATTAGTTTACTTAAATCCTTCAAAAATGATTACCTGTCAAGTTTCAAGTTTTGGTCACTTAAGGGGAAAAAAAAAAGGTCACCTATTACCTTTATTTTGGTATTAGGCTACTTTGCGCGAGCGTGCATACAAAAAAATAAAAATAAAAAAATTACCCACAGAACCAATTTTATTGATTTTCATTTCATGAAGAATAATTCTATTTCTCCTCGCCTACCATTTTACTATTTTTTTTTATTAAATCTAATATATTTTCTAATTCATTCCATCTCCTATTTCATTAAAAAATCTAAACGTAAGATACGTCAATGCAATGCAAGTACGACTTTATGGAGTAGTATACTCTTGTACTCTTTCCGTTTCAAAAAAATAGCATTTTTGATAATTATTAATTTTATATTTTTAATTAAAAATTAAATATATAAATTATAAATTTTTTTCATGAAATTTATTATGAATCTATAAGTTATGATGAGATCTATAAATTTGTAATTAAAATTTTTTTAATTTATCATAAAATAACAAAAAAAATTCAAATATAATTATTTTTTAAAACAAATTTTTCTTTCAAATATAACTCTTTTTTTAGAACCAAACCAATAAAATTTTTCTAATTTTATAGAAGGTATTAGCATCACTTTTATATAGATTTAGTTTTATATATCTCCTATATGTTCGAAAAGATATAAAGTCGCCAACAAAGTTAAAACTAGTATCTATAGCTGTCACGTTGAATAATTACTTCTCCTCTTTCTTTAAGTCTTTGACAAGTGTTCGTATCACATTATCTCCATGTTTGCCATCTGACTTCTAAATCAGTATCTAGTAGCTTTCAACCAGAAAAAACTCTTTAAATTAACATTAGAACTTAACAACTTGGTATCTAATAATGATAGAACCATATCTTGCCTTATTGCGTGCCTTTCATATATAGTTATAAATATTAAATAATTTTTAAAAAGTGATAAAAATAAAATCATACCCTTAATTGTTGCTTTAGGGAATTAATTTGTGTTATATAAATCCTCCGGTGCTTGTCTTTATGATGAAATGGGAAATAAAAAGTTACATTATAGAATTGAATTATACTAAAAAGAAATTAAATAAACCAAAGGCGCACGCACATAGCCACCTAACTTGTAATTGACACATTGGATGGTTCCGTGAACTCATCCAATCTTACGGTATAAGTAACGTTTAGTCACTAAAATCCAATTGCTTTAGGTCTAAGCATTTGTGATGATATTATCAATCAACTAGATAATAGATAGGCTAATCAATATCAAAAAAAAAAATTTGTCGTACACCTTTGATTCTATTTGACGGGGATCGGTTTTTCAATAACAAATGGTGCAACATTCTTCGCTATAATCTTTTAAAATTTACCACATAATTAATTTTCTTTTTTCTTTTAAACCCGTACATTAAGTAACAAAACTCTATTTGCAAGTTTTTAACAGTTTGTATCGGAGGATGTAATTTCTTCGAAGTAGAGAAGTTAGACAATATGTAATCACTACTAATGAAATTGAGATAAAAAAATCAAAATTATCACGGGCAACAATTTTTTTTTGGTTACAAATGCTGATATTTAGGATATTTCGTATCTATGACAATTCGGGGGACGCATATGTAATATATAACACAGTATTGCGTAATAAAACTCAAAATTTCAGCTGCAAAATCTAAATACATAAATCCAATAAAAAACTAGCGATTATTCATATTCCCAACTACAATATTAAAAAGATATATGTCGTTTTTAAAATTAAAGAATATCATTTTCATTACCAAATTTTTTTTGAACTGTTATTTGTTTGATATAATCTTTTCATCTATATTAATTCCACAAAACATGTCTTGCTTGATTAGGAATTTAGGATAAGTTAAAGTACTTCACGGCTTTGCCATCTTCTTCGACGATAAATAATTGTTTGTATTCATAATAATTGATATTTTAAAGTCTAATTTTTTTTATAATAACGAGTATTTTACATATTTCTAAGAAGTTATCTCTTATATTTTCTAAATTACCCTTTGATATATTAGTGTCTCTCATTTTTTTTACTGTGTTATACTGTCATACAAGACACATTATCTCTCATTGCAATACTATTATATAATTAATGATAAAATAAAATTGTTAAACTATCAAAATATTATCATAAATTTTAATTTTTTAAATAAATATGTAATAATTAAAATGTCAGTTATTATGAAATGATTAATCCTGGTATTTATACTTGACCGGAGAAGTAAACTCCAATGTTGAAGAATGCAGATGAAAGAGGACTCTGTATTGTGTCTAGGAAATATTGGACAAAACTGAATGGGAGGCAAAGAATTTAATGCTGTCGACTTGTCTTTAATTATCTCCGTTTAAAAAATATATGTATATCGCTTCACTTATCTTTAAATAAAATTTAAGTAACGTTTAGTACAAATAAAATTCGTTTGTGGTGGACAGAAAATATTGCCTTTACTGCTGCTACCAATAATTGATACTCCCACTCCCGAAATAAAGACCAAGAGAATTGGAAGCAGAAGAACCATACGTGTGTACGTATATTCCCTTCATTCCATGTCATATATATTTAGTTATTTACGATTACTGCCTTTATGCAACTATTAAATTTTTTTTATCAAAATGTTTAAATTGCTTTCTTAAATGAATTGTGGATAATAAATGAATTTAAAATAAGTAAAAATAATTAAAATAAGGTGACGTGACATAATCGAAAGAATAATTTATATAAATTAAAAAATAACACTTTTTATAAAGGATATTATTATAAATAAATGTAACATATTGTATCAAAAAAAATGAATGTAACATAAAATATATTCCGAATATTTATTACAAATATACGGGACGGAGAGAGTACGTGTATAAGTCAGTAGGTGAGTGGTAGCATTCACGTGATTTTCCTGTATCGATCCGATCCTGTCAAGCAAACCCATTTTCGTGAGAATATACCATTGGGTTCCACTTCCATACCCTCCTTGTATTTCGTTCTGCAAATATTAATCCCTTTCTAATTTTATTTTGTTTTACGTGTCAATTTTTATAATGGAGTACAAATTTAAAATTTATATTCTCTTCGTCACGCATTATATGTCACATTTAATATTTTTATTTGTCCAAATATAATTATCCTACATAATATCTAAAAAAAATTTAAAATGATAATTTTTTATATTTAATACACTAATTTAATTTTTAATATTTATAGCATTTATTATAAAAAATGATAAATAAATAATTTTACATCAACGTTCATTACAAAATTAATATAATTTTTTAATATATATAGATTTTAAAAATGACAAATAAATTTGGACTAATGGAATACTTTTGAATGATTATAGATTTGATTGATTATGATTTTGGAAAGATTAATGATTCAAAGTGCATAAAATGCCCTGTCTTGACTAATGGAGTACTTTAGAATGATTATAGATTTGATTGATTGTGATTTTGGAAAGATTAATAATTCAAAATGCATAAAATGCCTTAAAAGTTAAATGTAATCATTTTTAAGACAAAATGAAATCAACTGTTTTGTTATCTATTTCATCGTCTGTTTTATCCCCTCTAGGATTGTCACATGTTCACTTGGTGTTTAATTTTTTAACTAAAAAAAATTGAATAATATACCACTTGTCGATTAAAAAAGGAATTGAATAAATTATGAAGTAAAAAATGAAATAATTTAATCAACTTCTTTTAAACATAAATGAATAAAACAAATAAAGTTGGTAATTACAACATGAATTTTACTTCAGATAACTATATTTGACAACTAATTTGAAGTCTTCGAAGTTGAAGTTTAATTGAAAAGGTTTTTTGGGTTCAATGTGTTTAAAATTTAACTAAAATATGAATGTTATTTATAACTTCAAAATCTAACATTTAGTTGGCAAACCATACAACCAAAAATATTCTTGATTAGCATTATAGAGAGAGCCAAAAAAAATGTGTACAAGTAGTGCTATATGCACCAGTATATACTTAAATAAAACCACATGAAATAATATACATTATTCAAACATTTTGATTTATTGAGTGTTAAATCAGCATTGAATTGGATCATGGAAGTAAATTTATCAACATGGCCCAATCAGCCCAATTACAATCATATGAGGCTTAATGGACTGGTAACCTAAGACTACTGACTCAATTGGATCATGGAAATGAAAACTTGGCCTCCTTAATTTCATACCTTCGAATGTAATGATGATCATTGTTGGACACGAATATGATGGTGCTAATTAATATGATGAATTCTTGTAATGTTGAATAATGTAATGAGTACCTTCCAAGGTTTTAAAGTACTCCTTTATTTTTTTTCTTAGTAATTGTTTTAGAGATTGACTCTCAATTTTTTACTAGTTTTTCTCATGCTCCAAGAAAAAAATATTATACCTTTTTACTACCCTTTCATATTTCTCACAGCTTAGTAGGAGCAGTATTATTCATCATGAATATATATATATATATATATATATATATATATATATATATATACATATATTGTTATTAACATATTAATAGTATTATGTTTATTAATTATTGATCTTGATCTGTGTATTTTGAAATATAACAACAACTAAAAAAAGGAGAGAGTGTATTTATAACCATTAATCATAATTGCAAACTTTCAATATGTCATTACAGTCTAATTTGTTATTTGTCCAAATAATAACAATGTCGTACGTGAAAAATGCTTAAATACAATTGTAATACTATGTCATTAGATTTATTTTAACAAAATGCAAAAATAATTTATTAGAAAATTTTGCAAATTTAAAAGAGATGCATTCACATAGAAAACAAATAAGCAACTGAAGTCATAAAACACTGACAAAATACCAAAAAACCGTGAGGTGCATTTGATTCAAATTTAAGTACTAAGTCTGAAATCCAAAGTGTAATATGAGGTATAAATTGCAACTCACAAAAAATAATAATAATAATAATGTCCGCCATATTATTTGGTGAAATATTAAAAAGCAAAAAAAGAGCCATCCGTCGTATAATATAGACATACACGCTCAATGGAAGCGGGAACTCTTCTTCTCCGCCACGTTCCAGTGACACTACAACAACAACGCCCTTCCCGTCGTCGTCTCCCTCGTTTCCCGCGCTTTATTAGGGCTTCTTCCGATTTACAGGTGCTTCGTCTCTTTCTTACCAAATTTAATAAATTGAAATTACATAACTGTTCGTTCTCCTTTTGCTTCTCTCCAATTGCCTGAAGGGAGGCTACAAAAAGCCAACGACGCAATTGGTGGCTGATTGGGTATCGAACAATGACGACGTCGTTCGTCCCTTACCCATTTACGTCGGTGGCTTCTCCTTGTTGGCTGTTCTCTTCAATCGCACTCTTTCCGGCATTGCTCCGGTAGCTGATGCCGGCAGGCAAGTTTAATTATTCCTACATCAGATAACTGGTTTATTTGTCTAATTCATTTTGCTTAGTTAACTGTTATTTTGTATGGTCGATGTGTTGTAAATTTGTTCTGCTACTGGTGGTGCTGCATTTGTGTAAAAATCTGAATGGTGAAGAAAGAGCAATGATTGAATTTTGATATTATCCGTTTCAATAATCAACAATGAAATGTATATAAAAATTTTAAAAACTAAATGAAGAACTTACACTGATTTACTAATAATAAATTTTGATAGGTCGAGTTGATTTTTTGAAATCCATTTATAAGTGGAAAATGATAACACAAGTTATAATAGTTCTGTATCATGTGTGTATGTGTAGCATCTTTCACTTAAGAAGGGATACGGATTGAATCATCCTCAAAAAATCATTTGGCGGATTTTGAATTCATCCAGCATTGTAAATGAATACAAATACAAACATGTTGTGTTGCGTTTTGATTGTATGAATGCAATATGCTGGGAAATGAATTGAAAATTAAAAGGAAATAGGTGAAAATTGGTGGTGGAAGGGAAGGATGAAGAGGAAATGGAATGAGATATACAATGAAGAAAAGGGGTTGGATCATTCCTCCACCCTTTTCATGGATCCAATCCACCATTCAAGTAATGCAAAGTGCAAACACAGCCTTTTGAGTTCTTGGTGATTTTGTTTGTGACTATCTTATTTGCATTAACCATGAATGCTTATAATAACATGAAGTCGTTATATGTCACAGTTCACAGTCCAGAGCTGATCTGCTGACACTTGGATTGGCAGTAACCAACATTCTGACTGGTCTAGTTTGGCTGTCAATCCGGCCAAAATCTATATCTGTGGTAAAGTCTCTTATACTCATCTTCAATCCCCCAACCCCTTCCTCAAATTCTCCTCTGACACACATCAACCTATGAAGACACAGAAAAACATGGCGAGCTGTAACATATATATGTATGATTACAGGAAGATAATGAAAAGAATACTCAAAGAACTTTGATTTCAGGTAAATCCTCAAGGTGTGGACTGCAAAAGGATCCATTCCGATCTTCCTGACGTGGTGATTTCTGAATTGTTATGGTACTATGATTTTTATAAATTCTTTTAATTATTGAACAGATTTATCTAATTCAAATAGTAGGTAGGTTCAACTCTTTAAAATTTGGTTGTCAGGTCACTACAATTTTGTAGGTAGATAGGTTTAATTTAATATTTTAAAAAATAATTGAATGAATAAATACATATCATTACACGTTATTTACATCTTTTTTCCTATTATTACATTAATCTACGAATTCTCCATTGTTTCCATACTAAATTTGAATTTTGTACTTGCCTTTTCGAACAACCTTACTTAAATTAGAATCCTACTTACAACATAAGTACCACAAACAGTTATACTAATCTTTAAAGACACTAATATTAATTCTTGAAATGTTAAAAACTGTATAAATAATATTAATTTTATGGGACTTTATACTAATTTCTATGTAATTTGAAGTTCAGGCAAAACTTGCTAATCACCTGAAATTCTGGATTGTTTGAAGCCTTAGCATAGCTGCTAATCACTTAAAAGCTCTCTGTGTACTTAAAGTTAAATGCAGTGGTAAAAGCATAGAAGGTAACATGGAACCTTATTATTAAGTGGTCGCCTGGTTGGAAAAGATGGATATTTGATCTTGAATAGAATAAATTTACATATTTTCTCCTTATTGTAGGAAAGAGTACCATAAACAAACAATGAACTAATGGAGGTCATCTTGATAAGCTGATAACTGCTCTTCTTGGCTATTCTCAGGGTGTGGGAGTCGATATCAGTGGTGACATGCTGCAGGTCTCTTGTTATTGTTTATGATGGTAAATGTGTCCTCCAAATTGGAGTTTCTGCTGCATCTTCCTCTGGTGAAGGTGAAGCTATGGTTGTAGATGCTAGTACACTGATGCATGGGTTGCTCTACCAAGGTGTTATAAAGTCTGGATCACGTAAGCAATATATGATGATCTCTGAACTTCTTTGTATGTCAACTGGCGTCAATATAGCAGCAAAAACCTTTTTATACCTGTATTTTCAGAGAGCTACTTGGCCAACTTATCCCTCTATCCCGGAAAGTCTGAGCTGTCGTTTCTTCCTCCAAATACACAGGTAATATGATTGTTTTCTTGTTTCCTTCTTTTATAAGTTGATTTGAACTAAAAGAATCATCTCTATGTCCTAAATCAGCTGTCGCAGTTATATTTGTGAGTTTCCTCATTTATTTAACTCTTTTTCCCAAAGATAGCGTTCACCATAAAATAATATGGAGCATTAGTTGATTAAGATCTAAGATGAAGGAAAGGAAGTTTCTAAAGCTACAACTACTGTGTTATGCTCATAAGTGTTTAAATGTACTCAACACCCCCTACCCCCCAATTTTTATTTTTAAATGTCTCTTCAAACAATACCTGGCATCTGTTTCAATTATTGCTGTTTTAGGCAGTAATCTTGCAACCTCTTGGGGACCAAGGAATTGCAATAATTGGTGGAAACACAATTAGGGGCTTCACATCTTCCGATCAGGTGATTACTAAATTTTTTAGTTTAACTGTTTAACAAATTTATTGATAGTAGTGTCTGTGACAAATTCCTTACCTGCAATTATGGAGGAGGTTGATTATACCGATAAAAGCCGAATTCAGCAATTGTTTACGCTCTACAATGAGATTACATTTTTCTGAGAAACTTTATATATTTATGTCTTATAACAATATTTAACGCTGCAAGTTATTCAGCTTATGCTGAAAGTTGTTAGGCCGTAAGCTTTTAATGGACAACATATTTGGCTATTCATCTTCTCTTTACCATATAAACAATTTTCACTATCTTTCTCAGCTTTAGTGCTTGAATATGATCAGTTAGCATGTATTAGTAACAACTATGGTTAGTGAGGCTTTTTATGTGCATTTTTTGGAATAAATATGTTGATGATCGTTTTTATTTGTTCCTCCCTTTTCCACAGGCATGGATTACATTGATTGGAGAGAAGTTGGATTCTACTCTTACAAAACATTTCAATAATCTCTCATTGGCCATTCAAGATAAAAGTTGAAATTGTTTATTTTCTATAGACTCATACACATATATCCTCAATTGTTACCCCAACGTAAAATACCTTTTTTTTTGTTCATCAAGTGAAGTCATCCAAGCGCTTGCAAATTTATATATTTATAATTCACATTGCTGAGTTTCCTCTATAGACTCATACTCATATCTTTTATGCACAATGAACTTAAATATGCCTGTGTTGTTAAAGTTTAGTGCAATGACTTGCTTATGCATCTCGTTCATTTGTTTTGATATTTTTGTTCATGAAAATGATTGATCATTGAAGATTACATCTACCAATTATAATTTTTACGTATAGGAACATATATATATATATATATATATATATATATATATATATTAAAGAGTTATAAACTTTTTCTTTCTTTAATCTGTTTTCCAGTAGCGCAAAAAAGACTTGGAACGAAAAACTCCAGGGTATTATTAAAGTTCCATCCATTCATCTACCCAGTTTTCTGGATCTGCACTTCTGACTTGTTTTTGCCTTCATCTATGTAAAATGTAAATTTTTGAAAATTTTACATGTACATTTTCTCCTTTATGCAAATTTGGATACCTGGATGACTTGGGCTATCAGGCAACAACACTACTAGCATTGTATAGTTTTGCTTGTGACTGACACATTTGTGCCTTGATTACTGTTGGCTAAAATGATCATTGCTTTGATTCTCGAGTTTTTCTCAGTAACTATTCCAAATCTTGGTTTAAAAGAGTTATTGGACATCATATATAAGTTGTTCAATTGACTTGCCCCCTATAATTTTGTTGCAAAAAGCATTTCTCAGAGCTTTTGTCTATCTTAAGTTCATAATGATGCTTATTAGTATTCCTGTTGAGCACATAGAATAACTATGTCTATCAACCACATGTTTTAAACTCATATGCATGGCAAAGCTAATAGAAATGAATCAGTGTTTCATTTAGTTAACTCTAGAATTAAAAAATCTATGTTGAATTTTCACAAAAGAAGTTTACAACTGTGTAGAACCCTGTAACTATTCTCTATATGATTCCAATCCTATGTTTCTGTAGAGAAAAAACTCAGATATAAAATGGTAAAAAGAATGGAAGTATGAGGTAACTTGGACTGTGTTTTTCGTGTAGTTGACCTTCAATCTTTATACCAAATCATGTCTCTCGAGACCTCTGCCAGGGCAGCAAGCCGTTTGCAGGATCAGCCATGTTCGCTAAAACAAAGTCTCTCAAACCAGTATCCCAAACCTCACAGAAGCGTAACCTCCAATTGGGCGGTTCAATCGCCTCTGTGCCCAATCCAGGTGCCCTGTCTCTTGATCCTTCCTTTTGGTTTTCTTGCCAGTCAGCCACATAGGTAGCCACCCTCCTGTAAAACTTTGCTCTAAACGTCTCCCACACCTGGTATTTGTAATGATTTATCACAGCAATGCCCTGCGGTAAATTCAGGTAATGGAATCCCTTTTTCAGATGAAAATGGTGAACCACTGTAAGAAGGGTTGCATCGAGAGCGTCAGGACGAACAATAGACTTGTGCCTCTCGGGACTCTGGAGCCTGCAGGTGTATCCCATTGTTACCCCCTGTGAGGGAGGTGAGCTTAACCCAGAGGGCCCAAAACTGTGGCAGGATGTCCTAATCTCTGCAATTGATGTGGATGATGAAAAATTGGCAACCACGAGTTTGAGGGAATTCTGACCTGGGAAACCCAAATTCCTATTCCTCTGGCGACGTCGAGGAGTCGGATATGGGAAGTAAAAGAATTCATCGACATCCATGAACGAGACCCAATTGCATTGATCTTTGGCTCTCAGAGCACAATGCGAAAAACCAGCTTCTTGAGTCTTAATCCAGGGCCACAAATGCCTGCTGACATTATAACCTTCAAGGTCTAGATGTTGAATCTCCTCCTCAATTCCATCGTCACTGTTGTTATCATATATAAACCATCTCTCAACTCCAAGCCAAGCATGATAAATTATCCATTCACGAAGCGCAGATGCTTGGTTCCACACCATAGTACACACACAAAGTTCATACTTTTCCTTATTTTTCTTCCCCACAACAGGTTTGGACTTGGAAATCCTAGCAACAGAAGGCATGAGCTCATGTTGGTGAGCTCTGGCATGAACATGGGGTTTCAATCCAATGGTGACCCGAATCCCATGAGCCTTATCCGGGTTCCTCCTAATACTCTGTGGTAATAGACACCTCACAACCTCTTGAGCAGCCGTTATGGCTTTCGTGTTGAGCACAGATTTTCTCTCTCTCTCCCCATTCCCCAATCCAAAATGACAACTGAATTGGGTGGGATCAGATTCCCTATCTGGTCTCAGATTCAATCCTTTGGCAAACACCACCGCCGTCTCCCCATCTAGCGCCGCCTCATAGACCACGTTTTCCCAGAATTTGACTGTCCGATTACTCACCAATAACCCCTCATTCAAACTTCTCCCCTGCCACCGCAATTCCACCGCGTTAGAGTAATTCCGCGGCGGAAGTGGACACCTCACAATGAAATGAACATCAGTATATTCATCTGTTGACAACACATTTCTTGTCACTCTATCAATCTCATCAGAAACATTCAATACAATTCGACTATAAACACAGTCCAATCTGTCAGTCTTCTTAATAACCCACCCATCTCTATATCTACTCGACACCAATAGCAAAATATGGTCAGGAAATAAGACCCGATCCTCTATTCTCAGTGACAAAAAATCACTTCTCAAATACTGTTGAAACGAATTAACAGATGAAGATGAAGATAAGAGCGATAAACTAGAAGAAGAAGCAACTACAAACACCGACCGAAGCGAAGAAGGTGGGATTGAAAACTTATGATAAGAAAAGAAGAAGAGTAAAGTTGCAAAAATGAGGCAATAGAGAAGAGATTTTCTACTTACAGAAGCTAGAAAATGATGAGAAGGATGAGAAAATGGTGGTCTTAAATGGCGTTTTCGCTTTCGACGTTGCTCTGAAGAATCCATTAATTTGAAAAATTGAAGAATGTAAGAGTTGAAAGTATAACTTACTTTATATGTAGATGAGTAGATCTACCGACAACGGTGCTTATGATAGTCTGGTTTCAATGTCGGAGAGAGAAAGAGAGCGAGAGAGAGAGAGAACGCGTTGAGTGTAGCGCGTAGAAGGTATATTTAGCTCATCGCTCTGTTCAATGATTTAAGTACGACTGATTGTTCGTTACATATGTAGACGTTTGTCGAGTACAATCGATGGCTTCAATTAATTTTTATCTAGTAGACTAGTAAGTAGAAGTAAATATGTTTTACGAGTATCTGAAAATCAAAATCAAAGCATTTATTTCACTTGGCTGCAAGCTGGCTTTTTTTTTTTTCTTTGTTTGGTAAGATCTTGTAGTCTGTAGATTGGTATATTAATGGCAAAATGCTGGGTAAATACCCAAGTTTTTCTAGATAATTTTGACATATACATTATAATTAAATAAAATTGAAAACAATTATATGTACAATTATATAATATAATATTAAGTGTCTACTTAGTAGACAAATTTGTCTAGCTCTTAAGGCTTCCCTCCTATGTGAAAATTTTAGATATTAACCTATATCTTAATATTTTATGGAAATTATTATTTCCACATGTATTTTTTATTTCAGATTTTGATGCATCAATTACTTGTACCATGTGCATATGTATGAGAGATGTATGAGAGATTATACAAATATGAGATCTTTTATGGAAATATCAAAAATTTGTGTGAACCATCGATTTCCTATTTTATTTATATTTAATATTTTAAGCCTTCTTAATCGTTAATGTATAATTGTTAAAATAAGAGAGGCCCACATTTGGATTATTGTTGATGTTTTAGGCATTTTTATTGTAAATTCATAATTATGAATTCAACATTAGTGTTACGGTTAATATATGAAGTATTTGCATATACATGATGGTTAACATCTATAGTGTCTACGACTTGTTTATGGAGCATATAGCTTTCTGTGGACTAAAAAAAGAAACCGAGTAGTTGCCAATTTGGATTTCTAATTATAGTTAATGAAACTTACAACGTATTACACTATTATTTATATGATTTATCAAGCACTTAAAAGTTGGTAGCTACATTTGGAAATTTGAAATATTGTTATTATTTTTTTAACCACTTGGTTGCATGTTTGTACTCTTAAATTATACGTATAAAATATGTGATTCAACTTTTATTGCCGGTACTCGGCGGGCGACTATTTTTGTCGCATTAGTTCTTTTTTATTTTGCATAAACTTATCAAAGAATCGTCAAGCTAAGATACAGATGAGAACGACGTGCCCTCTTGCCGTTTACTTATCTAAACAACTCATCTTTCTAAATCTTCTTGACTTCTACTAAATTAAGGGCGTGCTATGAACTATTCTTTGATTATGATTTATAAGCTATATTTGAAATTTCAATTTCAAGAAATAAATCGCCTTTTTTTTCCTTTTAAGAATTGAAATATTTAAAAAATATTGAAAAAGAGGACGTAGTTACTTTGCTTTCAAATATTTTGGAAAAAATTTAAGATAATTGTCTAAATTATTCTTTCATTACGTTAATTTTGCAATATTACTTATGTTAGTTATATATGACTAATGACTTGTAAGATTTAAAATTTGAAATAAGGGGGAATTATGATTTGTGATCGTCTTTTCTTAAGACTAAGTGATATATATTAAAAGAGAAAAGCTTCGTCATATTAGTTCTATCAAAAAAATTTAGTTTGTCGACTTGTAAGGTTTTCATTTTCAATTTTTGAGAAAGGGGTATAGCTGATATAGGCTTCAAATTTGCATCGGAAATGACAAAAAAATTTAAACGTAGTACCAAAAATTTATGTAGACAAATTGGATCACAAAAAAAATTCACAAAAATATATAAAGATAAAAGAAATAAATGGTTTCTATTAAAAATTCAACAAAGAGTATTACACATATCATGTAAAGATATATTCTTTACATGTATCATAGTCAAAATTCAAAAACATGACAAATTAGGTGGCACATTTTTGTGAACATTATTCCCCTAAAGCATGTGATGGAGTCTTGGGGATTTGTATTTATTATTAGTATATATTGGTTGGACACCACTTTAGCGTCAGAATACCTGGCATAAGCTGTAGATCTTCCTTATTCATTACTCACTTTAACATTTATTTTTAGGATAATTTAATAATTAGATCAGAGAACTATTCTTTACTAGCATGATTCTACACAATAATCACCGATTATTCTGCCAATACATTATTTTATATAGATTCATTATTCTATGTATAGTATATATACCTGCCATACAAACTATACAAGACTTGACTTCTACTAGGTTTAGAGAATGAGAAATGTTGACTTGTGCAAAGAGTAATTCCCGGAAACAATGAAAATAATGAATTTTACAACTTGCAAAATTTGGCACATGGGTCTTTTTATAATATCAAATTATTTGAAAAAATGGTGGATCAAAATCATCTTCTCGATATATTTAAATTTCAATTGAACATTTTTTTCGTGGGTTGTATCAGACACTAATTTTACTGTTCCTTTTGTCACTTTTTACATTACCATATATTATTAGGTGTGTATTTAAATCATAATTCACAAATTTTTGATACTAAATTTTGTATAAGTACTCAAAAAGAAAAGAAGAAGAAATGAGTGACAGAATGTGCTGAAATGGACTAGATTCCTTTCTTTTCCTTAATTTTATTAATTTTCAATTAGCTTATATTTTTTGCCTTTTCTTTTGGTCCCTTTTGTGTGGTTTCATTAGTAAAGATTAAAGAGTATCGAAAGAATCATAGAAAATCATGATGAATAGTACTGTGGGCGAGATTTGTGGTGACCCTCTCCTAGGGGAGGTAGTTACTGGCCATTCCACTCCACCTTTTTGGAAACTGAAAACTGAGGGCAGGGCACCCTGTGGAGGGGCAGAACAAGCTAGGTGACCCATCCCCCATGGTGGTGGTGGTGGACTGGTGGGGAATGGGGATTGAGCTTTGTGCTCACCTAGGAAGGTGTTGACTCTTGCTCATGATTCACTTTTAATTCCTTTATTCATGAAAATTGTTGAGTTTCATGTTTCAAAAAATATCATATTCAATAATAAAGTTTAGAAGACAAAAGGGAAGTGAATTTAATTTATTATTATTTTTTTTAAGCAGAGGAAATGTGAAAATCGAACATGAAATTTCTTATGCTTCGCTTGGTTATTTGCCGCAATAAGAATGAGAATAAAATGAAATTAAAAAAGAAAAAACAATAGGCAAAGAAAAATATGACAAAAAATAGAGAGTTCGGAATAAAAATTATAATGAAGTGTTGTAATGAAAAAAACTCTCAAATATTCATCACATTTTTTATTGTAAGATTTTTCTATTTTTTTAAATCCTAATTTTTCGCAACTACTTTTATTTCTTTAATTTTATTTTATTCTCATTCTAATTTCAACCTATAACAAGTGCACCATTAAAACTTAGACCCTGGATGATAATATAGACATCATTGCATTATAATTACGTAGTTCTCGAGTTGGATTTAAACCGGAGCGCTTTTTATAATGTGAGAATATGGACTTCACATTCCAAAAAACTTGCATTACATACATATAGTATTTCAGATTTTATTCTTTTTACAACAAAGCAAACAACTTTCATGCTTTAACACATTCTTTCGCAACTACAATTTGAACCCGAAAAACAGTTAAAATTCTATATAATGAATATCTACTCAATTATTTTTCTTACCCTCTATTAAATAAAATTTATAATTGAGTTGTCAAACATGAATTTAAATTTAAGAATTTTTTGTTGCCAACTTTGGTTTTATATTTGCGAATCATCTTCACAAATAATTGGAATTCTCTTGTCAAATGTTGGTCCTTAACGTTGTGTGAATCATCTTCTCATATAATTGACCTTTTGTTTTCTAAACCTTTGAAGCAAACTAAAGCAATCACGCACTATCATGATCTACTTATGTTATTTATCCTTCTCTTTTTATTTTTTAGAACGAATATTTTTACATCAGTTACTTAGCTAACAAAATATCATTCTACTGCATGCCACATACAAATGTGCATAGACCCATCAAATCATTTATTTCAACTGCTTTCAGATATAATACCAACCACCCACAAATATCAAATTATTTCGTCTTACCAATTTTGTCTTTCAAACAATATAGACTAAAAAAGCCCCCCCCCCCCCCACCCCACCCCACCCCAACCGAAAAAATAAAAAATAAAAAAATATGGTGATGGCGTGAAGGAGTTGCAGGGTGAACATCTTTTTGTCGGTCCATTCGAGAGAAAATTGCGAACTTTCGTGCCCACCAGCGTCCTTAGTTTAGACCTATCGTGAACTTAGCGAATCCAAGTCCAAATTTTTACGGTTTCGTTTCGTATGATTTCCATTAAAAAAATATTGTTTTGTCGTGGGCCAATATATACAAATTGTGGCCTGTTTTTTGCCAAATCTCAAGAAAAGCCCAAAATAATAGACTTGCTTTAGAACCTGTGTCCAACTATCTCTCTCCCAAGATAATGTAATTCTATATAATTATATTTTGGGATATGCTTATAATACAAAATGTGGTTTTTACTATTAACATTTATGGACTAATACATAATGCAAGAGAATACCAAATTATGGACTATCTAAGAGAAAAGATAAAACTTTTATGGAGTATCAACAAAACAAAATATGTACTCTCATGCCTTGAATTTTTTCTTATGAACTATTGACGTTAAATATATTTTTTATATTAACGGAATGAGAAAAAGAGAGTTCAACATTAAATATACGATATAAATCTTGACAATGTAATGCAATGAGACTCCCATGGAAACCAGTGAATCAGTGAAACATTCTCTGTGAAAATAAAATTGTGCTTAAGAGCCAAAAGGAATGGTAAATTGCTCAAGGAAAAAATTTGTACCTAAAATAGTAATGAAGTAGTTCAAAAAAGAAAAAGGAAAGAAAAACATCTCCCATCACTTATATGGGTCATAGTCGGTTAGTGACATTGAAAATAAATAGAGTTGGATTTATTTATTAAACGAATTGAGTCGAACATATATTATTTAACAAATAAAATATTATATTAAAATCAAGTTAAACACAAGTCATACATTATAAATTAGTAGAGTCTAAATTGTTAAATCAATAAAAAATAAAAAATCGTATTCAACTTCTATTCGTTTAAAGAATCAATTTGAGTCGATCATTAAATGAGTCAAGTCAAACTGAATAAACGAACGACTCGATTCATTTACGGTTTTATTAATTATCATATACTCAAAATTGAAAATAAATTCAACCCAAAATAATTTATTTGGAGGAAACTAGTTATAGGATACGAATATAACTCGATCACCATTCGGAATCCGACAGCAAATAAATTTTCATTAGATATTGCAATCACGATCAAATGGGACCCAAAACAAAATCTAAATCCATTAAGGAGACTAAACCTAGTACACGTAGGATTTATTGATGTAAATAAATCAAAATAAAAATTGCTACTTCCACACCTTCTCTCTGAGTTATGTTGTACATCCCGGTAGATATTTATCATGACGAAGAACAAATATTTATCTCTCTAAATTCTCCTTTTCTCTCTCCACATGTAAATAGGTTTTATATGTGTCAATGTTATCTTAATCAAATTAGACATCGAATCAATAAAATTATTAATTCACAGTTTAACGGGTTCAACCGATAATTTCATTGGATTGTTATTTTTTTAAGAAAAATATTATATAAATTATAAATATTTTTAAAAATTCACAATAAATCGACAATATTTTTATATAAAAATTTATAGTAAACTGCAAATATTCTTATAAATCAAAATAATTTCATCAAATATTTTAAAAATTCATTAAATCGGTTTATCGGTTGACAAAAAAACAAAAAACACAGTTTTAAAAAATAAAAGAAAAAATTCACTTAAAAAAAAATTCAATTTTTCGTGGTTCATCGATTCGATAGTTTTTTTTCTATTTTTTTAACCGTTAATTTTAATTTAATTGACCGGATCCACGATCGGTTCGGAGTTAAACCGGTGTCCAATTTTGATAAGGATACGACCGGCCGATCGGTCCAATTTTGATAACGATACGTATATATAGTTGTTTCGTAAGAATGATAGACTGTGTACATAAATAAAACTCCACAATCTTATACGCACAATTACTCATAATCGCAAAATTTGTGTACTCAAATATATATAGTCTTCTTCATTGGTGTGTTCATTGCTTTTTTCGCCGACTGAGGCCGTTACTGTAAATTTCATCCCTTTCCGATTTTTTCATTGTCATCGCCTGTAATTCTCCTGTGTGTTTTCCATTACATTCAAGTAATGCACAATTTGAACTTGATTTTGTAGGAATTTTCCGTTAGAAGGTGATCTGCTTACAGGTTTGTATTGAATTTGGTGATTTCTGTTGCTTAATTTCTGTTTATTATGTTTTTTCGGTTGAACGAGGAAGCTGTGTTTGATAGGTTTTGATTATCGGAAACGAGAATTAAGAGCTTCGGATAAAGCATGATATTTGAAGATTGAGAGGTGATTATAGAGATGAAGAGGTCTAGAGATGACGATTACATGAATTTTCTAGTCAAACGACCCATGGTTTCTTCTCGTGCTGAACTGTAGGTTTTCTCTTTTCAGAGGAATGGATTTTTATATGAAATTTCCCCTTTTAAGTTAGGCTGTGTTTAGTAAGATTCTTTTTTGTTTTTTGCTAACTTGTTAACATTTATGAAATCTTGTGTAGCATTGCTATAGAAATTGTGAGCTTGTGTATTTAATAGATTACTGTTTTAATTTAAAGTTGCCATTTTTCACTTTATGAAACAGGAATTTGGTGATCACAACGGAAACAGGCTTGGTTGCTTCAAATAGTGCCCCATCTGCTACCCATTTGATGCATGCCCCTTAGAGTTTTATATCTTCAATGAAAAAAAACCAAAAACGGCACCACTTGTAAATTATAGAAGTGATGGGGCAGCTGATGGGGCATAATTTGGGACAGCAAAGTCGGACTCATCACAATGGGCATCTATCTTAATCGATGAATATAATGAGCTTCCTTTCTTACTGCAAGATATGTTTTATGGTTAATATGATAGCAGTCATTCTTTGCTTAATTTAATTTCTGTAATTATGTTTTGGGAAACGAAGCTCCGGGCAAACCCAGATGATTGGTGGAGGCGTCAAGCAAAAACTTACAAGGAATGATGCACTAGCCTTTCTGAAGGTCGTGAAGGAGACATTTCAAGACAGAAAGGAGAAATATGGAGAGTTTGTTGGAGTCATGAAAGATTTCATGTCTCAAAGGTTTGCTCTCTGTTTTTTATTTTTTCCAACGTATATGTAAATTTGCTGTTCATTCAACTCAGATTTATGTCATTTGTTGACCGTAGAGTTGATAATAAAGGTGCCATAGCAAGGGTGAGAGAATTATTTAAAGGGAATCGAGAATTAATTTTGGGTTTCAACATCTTTTTGCCCCCAGGATTTGAGATCACCTGTGGAGACAAGGATGAAACGATATCTGTCAAGCAGCATGCTCAATTTGGACAGGCCATCAACTTTGTACACAAACTCAAGGTACAAATTACCTCCTTTAATTTTGCATTCAGAGTTTTCATTTGAATGTTTTGGTTCTTTGCCTGCAGTCGAGGTTTCAAAGTGATGACCAGATATCCACCAAATTTCTTAAGATTTTGGATATGTATAGAGAAGAAAGGAAAAACATCGATGAGGTCAGCCTGGAGGTGTGTCTTCTTATGTCTGTCCATCTCTCCTTAATGCCTGGATGCTATGCAGTCACACATTTCTTTTTTCACTTTTGTCTAAATTTCCATCCATTTTGCAGGTTGCTGATCTTCTCCATAACCACTCAGACCTTGTAGAGGAGTTTAAACTCTTTCTACCTGATTCCACAAGAAAAGCCTCTCATGTACCTCACTTTGATAGGAATATCCTTCCTTCTGATTATAGTAGCTCACCGACAACCACAGCAAGGCTTGTACATGTAGAAAAGATACTTTCTGTAATATTATCTATTTACTTTGTAGTTTCTGATCGCTTTCACGTGATCAAGATAACATCCTTTTCTTGTTTGGCTGAAGGCTGGAGCTTCACATGCTGACCGGGATGTCAGTGTTAATCAGCCTGAACCAGACCATAATAGAGCGCTGATGAAATTTGACAAAGAGCTACGAAGGCATAGTGGAAAGGAAATGGATAGAAGAGAAGACAAGGATCGAAGAGAACAAGATCGATATGCTATCAATTTTGATCGTAATGATCTGCAACACAAGTCACACGAACATAAACCAGCTTATAAGGTTGAAGAAGATTGTATTACTTGCCAGTTACAGCAAGGTGTGGAAATCTTTGAATTTTATCCTTCTCTGTTTCTCATTAATTTCAGCAAGGCCATTTTCAACATAAAAGTGTCTTGAAAAGCATATTCTTACTGTGTATATTCATCTGCAAAAATTAAAAACACGTCACTACATTAGAAACACATAAAGTTATACATTAGTTTTACCGCTAAGTGCTAACCTGCTAAGGTGGAAACTTTTATTGTAGATCATATAGTAATTATAGGCAATTTCACTTTATTTCCAGTGCCACAGTTATTCACTTTGACAAGCCCTTTTCTCTACTAGTATTCAAGCGGCTTTCTTTGAACAAAAATAATTAATCCATTTGGAATAGTTTATTGAATTTTCTGTTTATAGTAGTTGTCTTTTGTTATAAACTATAATTCTGATAGAATGTTTTTAGTAAAACCTTTACTAAATTTTGGGCTGTACTTTTTCTTGTATTGATGTGGTTTTGACTTCTTCAGTGTTCCATTGTATTGTCTGGTCACTTCTAATTAGAGCAGTTTGAAAGATATTCTATATAACATTGAGCTGACTAGATTAACATCAATGTTTGCTATTTACAATCCCCATATCTGGGCCAAGTGTAAATATCTTGTACAAAAATTTTGCGACTTCCACATAATTAGAGGAAGTTTTATGGAATAGTAGATTTAGATTTGATAGTAGATGCAGCAAATAAAGGTACGTTCTATCACTTGATGTAGTTAGCATGTTTTGCCATTTGCATGTCATACCTATGAATTTTATTAATTAATTAATTAAGTTTGTTCATGGATTCCATCCCACCATTGTATTGAAAGGTTGTTTAAGACTTATTCTATCTATATAGAGTGTCAAGCATGCATATCCTTGTATATAACAGAAATTTTTTTCTTGGATATGCAAATTATTTCTAATCAACCACAATAGTTATGATTTTCTCAATCAGCAGGATATCAGATTTAAATATGAGATGTGATATTTGGTTTTGAATGCTATGATCTAACCCGTGTCTTCTTTTTTATCTTTATGGTTGTTTTTTCATTAATTTAAACATCATCCTGCATAACCTTCTCCTTACCATTTTAACTCTGAACTTCAATTATCTTTTTGCAAGTGACAAATTATTTCTTGAAATAGGTAACTGGGAATGGGGGTTGGGGTGGCTGATTGAGGAAAATACGTAAGGGACTGGGATAGTATATTGATAAATGGGGTAGTTCCATTTATTATAACTCTTCTTTACAAAAAGGAGTTATAGCCTTTTTTCTTTAATCCCACGTGTGTGAATCTGTGTATTTTTGTATAGATATATGACTAAATTACGGCTTTGTCATTTGTTAGATGCTATATTTCTAGGATATTATCTAATGAACACATTTCCTGCAGACAGTCCTCATGCTGGTATACTGCACAAAAGTACGTATTGTGATTTAGTATGTTGACCGTTCTTATTTGAATGCTCTCTCGCATCATCGTATGAGAGGCGCTCCTTGCTTAACATGCATAGTGAAGTGTTTAACATATTCTATCACTGAAGTGTCATGGCTTAATAACTGAAAACAAAAAGAATCATGGCTTAATCATAGGATGTGGATCCTTTACTACCTTCAGATTTGAGATTAGCTTCTTAGCTTTAAAAGATAAGTTATTGGTTGTTTCTCTTGTTCTAACTGACATTTGCTACAGGATCATTGTGGAGTGATGGACATTTACCCAGATCAGTGGAGGTAAATGATAGGTATAGAGAGAGAAGCTGTGAAAGGCATGACAAGGATAGAGAATGTGGAAACCGAGAAAGGGAGAGATTAAATAGAGTAGCCTTTGGACACAAAGATATACCAGGAAGTAAGATGCCTTTAGTTTCAAGCAAGGAAGCTATTCAAGAACTTGACCTTTCTGACTGTGAACGCTGCACACCCAGTTATCGGCTTTTACCAAAGAATGTAGGGCTTCCTTTATTAGTTTTCGAAAGATTCGTCTTACGATGATTTTTATTCACGTTCCCTTGATTTTGATTGATACAGTACCCAATTCCCTCAGTAAGCCAGAGAACAGATCTCGCTGCCGAAGTACTGAATGATAATTGGGTATCAGTTACTTCAGGAAGTGAGGACTACTCTTTTAAACACATGCGCAAGAACCAGTATGAGGAGATCTTGTTTCGATGTGAAGATGATAGGTGGTGCTATTGTTATCATGATCTTTGCCCCTCACCTTTTTTATTGCATATAAACTTTGTCATCCTTTACTTTGCTGACATGAGTTGCCTACTTATGTTATTACAATATATCTTTTTTGAAGTAAGCCTTTTATTTTGGAGGTGCAATTTTCATGTTCAAAACTTTTTTGGCTGATTTTTTCCGTTTTAATTTTCTTTCGTGTTCTCTCTCACTGCATATGATGAATAGCTTGGAATTTTCGTTTGTACCTTTTTTAGGATGCCAGTTTGTAATGATATTTGTATTTTTGGTGGTCAGGTTTGAATTAGACATGTTATTAGAATCTGTGAATGCAACGATAAATCGTGTTGAAAAAGTTTTACAAGATATGGATGATAATCTTATTAGGACAGATGGTGCAATTTGTTTAGAAGACCACTTTACAGGTAAACCATAGTTACCTATGATTCTCTAAAGATAGTAGTTACATCAATTTATTGATGATTTTTTTTTGTGTTGTTATCTAGCTATTAATATAAGGTGCATTGAACGATTGTATGGTGACCATGGGCTCGATGTGTTGGATGTACTTAAAAAAAATGCACCACTTGCACTGCCAATTATATTAACCCGCTTGAAGCAGAAACAAGAGTGGAGAAGATGTCTCTCTAATTTTACTAAAGTTTGGAGTAAAATATATGCAATGAATTACCATAAATCACTTGATCACTGAAGCTTCTATTTCAAGCAGCAAGACACAAAGAACTTAAGCACTAAAGGTATGTTTTTAACTTGATATCAAGGATAAAACTGAAAAGAAAAAAACTTGATATCAGGTGCACTTTTCAATTTTCTTTTGTTTGTTAACATGTCGTTAACTTTATAATATAAAATGTCCAATCATATTCCTTTTCCTTTTTAGCTTTCTTCTTAGAGTTCTTTTATTTTTAATCTTAATTTCATCTATGAAATCTAAATAGGAAGGATTACGTAGTTTACCATAATGGCCCTGAACATAAAGAAAAAGGGAGTATAATGGGAATAATACAATAAAGTAATGAGGACATTGGACAATAAGTCCACAGACATCGGACAAGTGGGAAGTAACACAGAAAAAAGAAATATATATACTCCATTTATGTTCTAAATAATGCCTCATTTACTTGTTAGACAAAGTCGTTTGGTAATTCTTGAAGTTTCAAGTGTTAATCCAAGTATTTTTTACAGGGAAATCATTAGTTATCAAGACATAATTATGTCATATTACTGTATATAATATAAGCACAAATATATAAATACATCTGTTGGTATCAGTAAAGCTAGTTATTTTAATGAAGCTCCTTCAGCAATTTGGCACTATTGGTGCCGGTTTGTCGTAGCCCGACTTTGCTAAGGTCATAATAATGTGGGGGCGCCATTATGTTTAGTTTTATTAAGGGATTGATTTAGAGAAAATAGATGTGCACACGACCAATATAGTAAATTTGAGAAGTGGATTGCATTTTATAAAGGTTATTTCTGTTTGAATCCGAGTTTTTATGGCTGAATATTGGAAACCTGTATTTGTATGAAATAAGTACAATAGCTACTTTGATTAAAATCCATTGAGTAAGTTGGCATTATTAAGGTTGAGTTGTCATTATGCAAATTTGTTAAGGTCATAAATGTATGATGGGCAATACTATATTCATCTTAAGTCGAAGGATTTTGTTTTGAGAAAGTCGAAAAAGAAAGGACCAATATAGAAGTTTTAAAAACTAGATCTCATCATATAAAGGTTATTTCTCTCTTTCGACCGACTTGTTATGGCTGAAAATTGCGCAGACTTGCAGATGCAAAGAGGTAAGGCATGTTAATCTCTCATCCCCTGGTCCCTCCTTCCCAAGTGATTTCTCTACATTCTCGTCGGCACTACCCTGCACCCCTCTTCCCTTAATGGATTTGTCTTCATTCTCTCCTCTTATTCCATTCCTTTGAATTGGAGAATCTAGGGTTTCTTCTTGGCCCCCTTTCTCATTTTTCTTCCTTTAATTGCCATATCAATTGATGAGTATTTACTTGATCTTCTTGGATTTATTAGTTGTACATTTGTTTTCTGTAAATGGTGAAGAGAAACAAAAGACCTGATTTGGTAAGCTGCTGTGTATCTAATCGAAAATCAAAACATGGTAAAAGTATTCGGGATATCCTGTAAAAATATTTTCTATGTTCTGAAATGGTCTGAGATTGAACTCACCCCTTCCTTGCTATCCCTTATGACTTTATGGTGTATTATCTGAAGGGTCACTATTTTGTGCAAATTCTTTTCGACATGTAATGACAGAGATCTACATGATTCCTTTTAGGAAAAGAATGCTTTCGTATTTCTTAGCTAGCTCTCTCACATAAATTATGGTGCTAAACTATTTTGCTGGACAGTTGTTTATCCCTCTAAAAGTTTTTCTGTCTATTTGTTAATTGTGGAGTTCAGAATTCTGAGTTGTTTTTTCCTGTCAAGTTTGTTTTTTATTCTATTTGCGAGAATGCTTGAGTTGGGAATGCAGGGGCGGAAGACCCTGCTCATCTTAGATCCAATTTCCTGAATTCAGCTAAATGTCTCATAATTATGTGCAAGAACTAATGTGTCCAACCCTTTTCCCCTGTCAAGTTTCTCAGTATAGGTTCTTTTGTGATTTATCCATTATTAGAAGTCATCTAGCGTGTTACATTCCTTGGTGAAATTTGGAGCACTATAAAAGAGTAACTGGATATCACCAGGAAGTATTTATTAATTTTGTCAAAGAGCAACATGGTTTTCATTGAAAATGATATCCAGGATTTTCACGTAGTAACTTGCCATTGGGTGCCATTTACCTCTTGTGATCTCCATTTATCTTGAATCTTTTAAGCTTTTCTGTTTTTGCAGCATTGTTGGCTGAAATTAAAGAAATCAGTGAAATCCAGCACAGAGAAGATGGTGTATTTCTATCTATTTCTGCTGGAAATAGACAACCAGTAGTTCCGATTTTTGATTTTGAATTTCCTGATTCCGACATCCATGAATACCTTCATCAGATCATCAAGTATTCCTGTGGAAAATTTTGCACTGCTGAACAGTCGGACAAAATTATGAAGGTTTGGACAACCTTCATTGAGCCGATGTTTGGTGTTCCATCTCACTTGCAATGTGAACATCACATTGCACATCTGGCTAACAATGTTTCAAACACTCTTGTTCCAAGCAGTGGAAGTCACACTCCTGCTGGACTTGCAGCTCTGGGTAATTGCATCAACAGGGCAAATAGACCAGGTTTACTTCTATTCTTTAACTTCCAGTTATCAATTTTCCTTATTATCCTACAGATTTTCTGCAATTAGGCTTCCAATCTTCTCAAATTTGTCTGTGTACATTATATATCATTGCCAGGGGTCACTGATAAAGCTATTGCAACTAGAGGGCTTCTAGTAACTATATCTTCTTCAGCAGAGGTATGGGAAAAGTTTTATACAGAGTTTCTATCGATTACTTTTGATTTGCAGAACTTCCTTTTTTTTGCTCAATTGTCGGATTTTACTGCATTCCTTATAATTAGAAGTCTTAGTAGCTTCCCTCCCTCCCTGCTTTTGTTTTTCCTTTATACATGAAGATGGTCATTGATGCATCCAAAGAAGATTATGTCAGTTGTGATTCGTAAAACTTTATATCAACTTTAGACTGTTGGTTTACAAGAGATTGCCAGACACTTAAGACCCACATACATGTCTTAGGCCCGTTGCATTGCTGGTTGCCATAGGGTGGCATAGTTTTTCCAAAATTTGCTTTGTTTCCAGCTGTTTCCTGCTAAAACTTACTTTTCCTCCCTCATGGACACTGGGCACAATCCATATACTTATGAGTCCATGTCCGGTATGACACTTCATTTGCTCATCTTTTTGTTCCATTTCCTTCGTAAATTCAGTCCTAATTTTCCTCGTTTTACTCCATTTACATGTTGTAAACCAGTCACTATCCTGCTGGTGCATCTAAGTTCTACTTTCATGGTGCAGAAACAATCTCAATGTATTCTTTTCAGTTTCTTTTCCATTGTTGCAACATCCACATCCCTGCAAAAGGCATAATTTTGTGTGCATTGCATGTCACTGTACACTGAAATATAGAGTATGATAGGTCGTAGTATGATTAATTTTCCTTCTAATTTTAGTGAGAATTAGCCTCATCGAAAGTACCTTGAGACACCTCTGTCTTTGTTCCTTTGTCTGATGGCCTGACATCCCCGCAAATGTCGTGAAAATTGCTCCTTTTGATTTATCTATCTATCTATCTATATATTCCCATTTTGCTTGTTTAGGCCTTTAGGGCACTCTTCCATTTCTCTTGTATTGGCAAAAAACAGCACATTTCATATACTCTATTTTGGTTTTAAATCTAAAGACTTCCAATTCTAAAGAATCTGTCACAACTCTAGATTCTAATGAAGCCCCTCTTACCTTTCAGAGAAACAAATTCACGATTGATAAACTGTCTCAGCATGTCCGGGGGAATAGTTTGTTATTGGCCTGTCATTATTTAAAATTAGCTAGTGATTAAGGAAATACAGCAGATGGATTGAATAAGTTTAACTCTATATTTGGGCTTTTGGGAATGGAGGAATAACATAATGGTAAAGTAGGTGAACTGGAACCTAGCTTAGATGTCATAATAGATAAGGCTAGTCTGTGAAGCATTTTTCAACAAGGCATTTTTTTTTAAGTTTTGCCTGCAAGATCATATAGCTGCAAACTATATTGTATGTTTACCTTTAATCTCATGTGTCATGGCCAATTGCACTCCACCCTGAAAGGAAAAAAAAAAAATATAACATATTGTCCTCTGCACAGACTGCTGGCAATATTAAGTCATTTAATAAATTTCTATTATTGTTTTCCAAAATTCAGATGTCAAGTTGTCACTAATTAGATAATGAAAAAATTGAATTACTTACAGCACCTGAAAGTCTTATGTTCCTTCTAATTCCAAGACCAAGAATAAGATTATCCTGCTTTGCTAGGTCCATGTTGAATGATTCTCTGACCCCAAATTATAAACTGCATGCCTAGTTTATTTTTGGGATCCATGGATTCATATTTGTTAGGACTAGCATAATGTAAACAACTTAGATATTACTCCCCTTGTTTCACAAAAAAAGCTACAGTCGGACTCTTGACAAATATTAATATTTCATATTTAACTAAGAATTATATGTATAAATTATAATTTCTTCTCATGAAATTTGTTATGAATGTTCGATTAAAGATAAGATAAGAAGATTTTATTGACAAATTTAAAAATATATAGTGTTATAATAAAAAAATTATGTAAATATTGCTCTATTTTTGGAACAAATCTTTTTCTTAGATGTTGCTCTTTTTTTTTAAACCTATGGAGTATTACTAATAATACACTTAGTAATTCAAAATTTTGGTTGACTATATATCAGTGTATCACAATTTGAATGATTAGGATATCAGAGATGTACAAGGATGAAGTTGAAATATAATTCTAAATTTAAAAGGGGGAGTATACGATTTGTGACATTGTGTTTTGTATGTGATACATAGGTTTTTATTTTGGACTAGACAATGACTCTAGCTACGTATTCAAATGCACCGCCTAATTTATCTTTTCATTTTAGTAACTGAGAAGAGAAAAACTTCCACCAATTGTTACTAGTCCTGGGTAGGTTTTCGTAAGGAGGAATATTATTGAACTCAAATAATATGAACAAATGTTTATTGATGAGTATGTTGTGTTGTCCATTATCACCACAAAGAAATTGGGTTTACATGCATGCGGGCTGAACAAATGTTGCTTTTAAAATAAAATAGATGGACTATGTTATCATTTTTCTTGATGGATATTTTTTGGATCCTACTTGATGCTATAGGGTAGCGATTTTACTAGAGAAGTATCTTCTTCAAATATCACAATGTCAGAGGGCATCAGAGTTAAGAAACGTGAGGAAGAATCTGTTGAGAAATTTAAAATTGAAAGAGAAGAGGGTGAATTATCTCCAGCTGCAATTGTTAAAGAGGACCATTTTCAAGAATATGGAGATTCTGCTACTGAGGCTAATCATGAACCAATAAATGGTACTAAGAACATGCAATATCAAGCCATAATCAATGAGAAAAACTGTTTTGAAGATGGACTGGTTGAAAATGATATTGATGCTGGTCAAGAAGGAGCTCATAGATTATCAGATGAAAGAGAAAATGCCACTCAGAATGGTGCTGCTTCAGGAAGTGAGTTTGCTGATGGAGAAGATTTCTCTCATGAAGAACATGAAGGAGACCACGAGGAGCATGATATTAAATGTGAGAGCAGAGATGAGGCCAAAGGAAAGGCTGATGCTCATGATGTTGAAAGAGATGGAAGATTGTTCCCATTTTCAGAACGTTTTCTGCAATCAGTAAAGCCTCTCACGATGCATGTACCTTCACTGTTACAGGAGAGGAAAAAGATTTCACAGATTTTTTATGGGAATGATTCTTTCTACATTCTTTTTCGGTTTCATCAAGTAAGTTCACTTTGTGTAAAGTTAATTTTTCGTAATGTAAATTTCTGATGGATCATATTTGTCTTTGGTAGCTGTTATCTACTGCTGACCCTTGTGCTCTTTCTCAAATAAATAGATACTATATGATAGAATAAAGTCTGCAAGGTTCTCTGCTGAGAAAAATTGGGGGAACTTGAATGATTCCATCCCAACTGATTTTAGCACCAGGTGAGTTATCTAATGAGTTGTTTTCGTACAGATATTTATTGTCAATATAAATTTACTTGGAACTCCCTATGGTGTAGATTCATTAATGCATTATATGGTCTACTGGATGAATCCCCTGATACTACAAAATTTGAGGATGATAGTCGTAATATGATGGGAGCCCAGTCATTTGTTCTGTTGACGTTGAATAAGTTGATACACAATCTTGTCAAACAGGTATGATGTGCATAATCCCTATTTCTGGTGTGTTTCCTATGTATATGCCTTCTTTTCTACCAGGTTTGAAGGTTTTTTTCTTTTTTCTTCCCGTGACAACTGCAGCTGCAAACAGTTGCAACTGATGAGATAGGTAACAAACTTCTCCAATTATATGAATATGAAAAATCAAGAGCAAGTGGAACCTTTACTGATGTGGTCTATTATAAGAATGCCCGCACTCTACTTCAAGACGAGAACATCTATCGTATTGAATGCGTAAGTCTGTACAAATACAATCTCACTTATTGTGGTTGGAACTTATGCCATGATAGGGGTTTTATTCTAAAATATATTGATGCATTAATATTTGATTTCCTTGGTAGTCATCAAAGCCGCTGCTGCACCTGTCTATTCAACTTATGGACTATGGGTATGAAAACCCCGAAGAGACTGCTGTTACCATGGAATCAAATTTCGCATCTTACTTGTACAATGAGTTCTTTTCGCTTGTTCCTGACAAAAACGAGAAACGAGGGATTTTCTTGAATAGGTATTTATGTGGTAGAGACATCTGTTGTAATCTTGACAGGACTTGAATGTGGTTGTGATGCATTTATATATTTACAGAAACATATCCAAATCTGCATATGGAGAAGATTTTTCTTATACATGCAATGCCTTGGAAGAGTTTCAAAATTTTAACGGTCTGCAAAGCAAAATATCCTCCGATTCATACAAGGTAATCTAATGAAAGTTTACTCTAACATCATGTTATGTATTCCAAATAGTTCTGTCCATGGTAATGGTCTAATGCAGAATTGGCAGGTCGTTTATATTCTAGATACAGAAGACTTCTTGTGCCGGAAGAAAAGGCGAATTTGGTGTCAAAGTGCGTCAAGCCATGACCAGGCATATCCTTCAGCCAGGGTGCGACGATTTCGCAAGCTGCTGTCTGGTTCAATGAATAATGGATTTCTGTGACCAAAAGAAGAAGTGATGTATCTTCAATTTTTGAAGCTAGGGAAAGTTCAATGCATAGACAACGATATATAGTTGTGCTTGAAACTACAAGATCTTATTTGAGCTGAATATTTACTTAATAATGCAGAAACCATGATCCTGCAACTTTGCTTCTGATGATAGCTCAGTAATGGAGCTAAATGCATCATATATGAAACAGATACCATAAATGGAAAGCCATATGGATCACCATTTTGGAATTTTTATAATGTTATCTTTTGCTTCTCAGTTCTCACTAGTTAAATAGTGAAGCAGAAGGGTTGAGGTATAATAAATTTGAGTCCCATAATGTTTCCTGCATCAGTTTATGCTTTAGTTGAGTTGGGTAATGGAGATTAGATTTGCCTGCATTATCATTATCATTATATAGAAATTACTTCTGCTTAGTTGGGTTTCACCTGGTTTAACCCTTGATGTAACATGTCCTTACATTATGCCAAGCATATTTAAAAAATAAAAAATTGTGTAATATGATAAATGTCGTCGATGTCAACATGAATTCTAGTATATTTTCAGTGAACTTCTGGTACAGCCAATGCTGCTTGAAACGTTTATGCTGTGTACAGCCAATCTGAGCTCCATTTTGTCGGAGGACATTCGATGAATAGAATCCGTTTCATTCGGCTTACAAACAGAACTCTTCTTTATAAGAACCAAATCAACGGTAAATATATACTGATATGGAGTAATAAATTTGGCGTCATTTTTATTTATAATAAACTCTTTTTGAAATATTCTATTTTTTTGTAAAAATCCAAATCGTGATTGTGATTGATCTTTGACCAACAAACACTAATTAATACTACTAGTTTACAATTTGAACTGAGCTCAAACTTAACACAAAGTAATTACAATCACACTATTACAACCTCTCGCAAAGGGCTGAATATGTTTCTCTTTTCCCCCTAATAAGTAAATTAACGCCTAAAACCTCTGGCACTATTTAATTGGGACTATCTTAGACGCAAATAAATATGTACACAAATTGTGTCTAAAATTTAGAGAAAATTGGTAAATTTTGATCAGCTTATAATTAAAATTTTAATAATTAATAATTAATAATTTATCATATATATTTGTATAAATTATTGGTACACATAACATTTCTCTTAATATAAACTTTTAATAATTAATAATTTATTATATATATTATTGATATAAACATTTCTCTTAGTTAAAGGATGAACAAAATAATACTCCTAAAATTTTACGTAATTAGCAGTGCCCTTCTTTATATTATATATATATAAAGTTAAAAACAGTTAAAATCACTAGAATTAAAGTATATTAAAACTGAAACTACCTTTTCTTTTACTTTTATTTTATGCTGTCAGTCTGTCTGCGCACCAAACCCTTCTCCCTCTCCTTCACAACCACCGTTTTCCTTTCCAGAAGATCCGATCAGTCAACTAGACCCTAGAGATGGCTTTATCCCGCCGGAGCTCCGATCTCCTTAAACCTCTCTCCACCGCCGTCTCCTACACATCAGCAATCCGCCGTCCGTTCTCCTCTGACACAACTCCCATCACCATCGAAACCAGTGTCCCCTTCACCGGCCACAACTGCGACCCTCCTTCACGCTCCGTCGAAACCTCGGCAAGTGAACTCATGACCTTCTTCCAAGACATGGCCAGGATGCGCCGCATGGAAATCGCCGCCGATTCACTCTACAAATCGAAACTTATCCGAGGTTTCTGCCACCTCTACGACGGTCAAGAGGCTGTCGCCGTCGGAATGGAAGCCGCAATTACTAAGAAGGATTGCATAATCACAGCCTATCGCGACCACTGTATCTATCTCTGTCGCGGCGGGACCTTGTTACAGGCGTTTGCTGAGCTAATGGGACGACAAGCAGGGTGTTCTAAAGGAAAAGGTGGATCGATGCATTTTTACAAAAAGGATAGTGGTTTTTATGGAGGTCATGGAATTGTTGGAGCTCAGGTGCCGTTAGGGATTGGATTGGCTTTTGCTCAGAAGTATAATAAGGAAGACCATGTTAGTTTTGCATTGTATGGTGATGGTGCTGCGAATCAGGGACAGTTGTTTGAGGCACTTAATATGGCTGCTCTTTGGGATTTGCCTGCTATTTTGGTTTGCGAGAATAATCACTGTAGGTAGCAAAATTTTCAGATGTTTTATAGTTGAATTGAGTTTTCAAATGAATGATATGATTGTTTTTCTTTTGCAGATGGTATGGGTACGGCCGAATGGAGAGCTGCAAAAAGTCCTGCTTATTATAAGAGAGGGGATTATGTTCCTGGTTTAAAGGTGTGGTTGAATTGTTTGTATTGTTGATATAGTTTCTGTGTAGGTATTATTTACTATACCACTAGTTTTATAATGAGTGTAAATTGTACGGGTCTAATATGTTTGATGACCTAATAGTGTGCAAGTGTATGAACCCAAAAAAGGTGGTCTTTTTATGTGATTGCCCCATTGGACATGCAACAGTTGTAAGTTTTGGAGGATCCTTATTGGGATGAAAATTTTGGCAGAGTTGGAGCAGCTATACTTGTTTAGAGGAAGTTATTGTAAGCGGTTTAAGAACTTAAGTACATTGTACTCCATATTTAATGTCCCTTGATGAAAACCGAAAGAGAATGGTGTCGTCCATTTCCAGCTCTTGGCGACCATGTTGTACATATTTATGCTTTTACAGCATGTAGAAAAAGAAATGATGATTGTTGCACTTCAATGTGCTCTTTCCCTTTCTTGCTCCTTTAGGTACACATAATTCTTTATACAGTAATTATATACATTTTACTTCTTCAAACTTCATGGAAGAAGATAAAAATAAGCCTTATTTGAGTTTACTCCTTGGAGTTTGATTAGTACTTTTATTTTGAGGTATTTGCCCTAAAGGAAAAAATATTATACTCCACGTGTCACCTGATAATTGTAAAGCCAGCTTTTTGGTGCATATCTGATGCTGGACAGCCTACTTGAGTTTTGTGCATAGTCTAACTAGAGAGGTCTTTCTTTCTCCTTCCCAATCAAAAATACTGTAGTAAAGTATGTGGATGGGGGGAGCTGTTGTTAAAGTTGTTGTGTTTGTTTAGTTTGTATTAAGTAGAATATTGTACATCAGTGACTATAATGACACAGTTGTCTTGTCAGTCTCGTATCTCTTTTACCATTCTTGGGTTTGATATAACATCTCGCGTCCTTGATCAGGTTGATGGTATGGATGCCTTGGCTGTGAAACAAGCTTGCAAATTTGCTAAGGAGCATGCACTGAAAAATGGACCCCTTGTAAGTAAGCCTTTTCTGTTACTTTACAATCTATCTATTGATTGGAGACCTTCCAACCTATCAAAAACTACAGAATTCGCACATATTGAGACCACCTAAATTCAGCTCCATCCTCGTCATCTCAAAAGAAACACAAGCTGATGAGAATGGAGCTGAATTTTAACATATTGATTGAATCAGTTAAGATTTTGTTGACTTAAAACAGATTTGATAGAAATTCACAGCACAAGCTTGAAGAAAATTTAGCCTGCATACTAGAGTGTACCTCTTATCGAATGAAGTACTTGTCACCTAACTGGCTAACTACATAATTATTTTGTTGTCTTCCAGCTTCTGATACGAGTTCCCACTAATGAACTTGACTGAATCACTGAGAATCGGATAGGAAAACAAATGTGCATACTAGAGTGTACGTCTTGTTGAATGAAGTACTTGTCACCTAACTGCATACTTATTTTGTTGTTTTCCAGCTTCTGATACAAAATCCTAACAATCAACTTGACTTAATGAGAATTGGATTAAAAAAAACAAATCTTTTCACTAAGACAACTCATAAGAATATTGTTAAAAGTGAGAACTATAAATCGATGCGGATAAAATTCACTCTTTTTAAACAAGCAGTCTAACTGTATCTAAAGATACTGATTATAGAGGAATATGAAGCTTTCTGAGCTGCATGTTGATTGTCTCATTTTCTCCTCTGAAGGCTCAATGTTGTAAATTGCACTTAATCATGATAGGTTGCAGCTATTTGTCTCTGATTATAATTTTGGGATTTAAAATTTTGGAATATAAGTTTCTCAAATGTGCATGCATTTTCGCATTGCAAGTCATAATTGTATAGAATCTTCCATAATCTTGAGTGACAAATGTAAGAAGAACGTCATGTGGATTTGAGACACATTTGCTCCTTAGCATTGATCATGGAATAAGACCTATTGTGTATATATTTGGTTCATTTACACTATTTATTTTTCTGATGCAGCCTGAAAAAAAATGATCCTTGTCCCTTTGTTTTTTCTTTTCCAGATTCTTGAAATGGATACCTATAGGTACCATGGTCACTCTATGTCTGATCCTGGGAGCACATATCGGACACGTGATGAGATTAGTGGCGTCCGTCAGGTACAATGTATAAATCAAGCATATGTAACATTTGAAATAATGTATATGGGTTACATTTTTTTTTTTCAGAAAATGTGTACAAAGTATTGCTCAATTTTGAAAATGCCAATTATTTATATCGATCAATAATTTAAAATGATCAGGACAGAACTAAGTAGCAAGGGTGTGGGGTTGCTGGTGCAGAGATACGAGGATACGAGATTTGGGAAATTCCTAAATATGGGGATTCGGGTGCAGCGGGGATACGTCATATAATTATTAAGGAGTATCATATATATGTGTGTGTGTGTGTGTGTGTGCGCGCGCCTTGCACATATATAATACAAAATTTTAAATATTGACATTCAATATAGTTTTAGTAGCATAACAAAAGTACAAGAGATACATGTAGTCTATATTAATAGTATAATAGCACTAATACATAGATTTAATATACAAAGCTTAACATATATATTACACGATAGAAACACAAAAAACACCCGAAGGAAGTAGCCCTTTTAGGCATTTTAATCTACATTTTTCATGGTCGAAGCACCCGACACACACCCCACACCCCCACCCACCCACCCACACCCCCTCGCCCCCTGAAGAATCCCTGGGGATACGCCAAATGCCACACCTGATTCTCCATACTCCAAAAAACAGAGCACCCCTGCTTCATAGGGACAGAAATATTAACATGTCATCAAGAGTTAATTTTCATTTTAGAAAATAAATAATGCTTCTACCTTCATCACGAGTAAATTTTGTTGTTCCCCTATATCTTGATCCTTTTGTTTAAAAAAAGAATCATGATCTATTTTGAAAGTGCTAGTGAAGAATATCAAATTTTAGTATCAAACACTCACATGATATGTTTTGGGATTTACTATGTTACTTGCAGGAGCGTGATCCAATTGAAAGAGTAAGAAAGCTAATACTAGCTCATGATATTGCCACTGAGAAAGAGCTGAAGGTAATAGTTGTTTTGTAATTTTGACTTCTAAGAAATTGGAATTTTGTGTCGGGTTTTCGGCGTTCTCACAGGTCTGTTCAGTATTTTATATACAGCTCATGTTGTGCTACGTTATGTTTGCTTTGATTTTAACTGTTTGGGTATTTGTCGGGTTTCATCATTCTCACGGATCTGTTCAGTTTTTTTGTATACAATCTGAGGCACAACTGCATATGAGCTTACTCCAATCGATTTTCTTGCCCAGGATATAGAGAAGGAAGTGAGAAAGGAGGTTGATGAAGCCATTGCTCAAGCTAAGGTATTGATCGTTTCGCAGTTTTACCATATATGTAACCTTTATCATTCCGGACTTGACTTTTCTGAAAGCTGTTCTTGTATGAATACTGATGATTCTGATTTATGTCGCAGGAGAGCCCAATGCCAGATCCTTCTGAACTCTTCACCAATGTTTATGTGAAAGGATATGGAGTTGAGGTACATTTTATCTCCAGCAGTAATGATTCCCGAGTTTAATGACTTTTATCTTTATATCAAAATGCTTGTAGTAGATTTGTTTCACATCTGGAACTTTGGGAGTAAAAAGTTGTGAATAAAAGACCATTACATCAAATAATGTAAATTGTGTTTGGCCATATGAAATTAGGTTATATGTGTGGTATAGTGACATTCCTGGCTGCCTGGCAGAATTAGTAGACAACCACCGTAAGGAATTCTTTAGTGACTTTTCTCTCGAGTGCTTAAGATTGAATTCAACGAAGATCCCCCCAACCCACCCACTGGATTGAACTTAGATGCCTCTTCTTTCTCTTCCTTGGCTTATCCCATAATGGCTTCTCAATTACAAGGACCCCCGATTATATCAGAGTTACATTTTGAACCCCTTAAGATTCCCAGTGGTTCTATCATCTATGAGCTTCTACAAGAGTTTCACAAACTTGCAAGACATCTTCAGGGCTTATGAAGCAACAATTCCCTACAGGTAGTATTACTAGGTTTCAGAAATTTTGGACTCCATAGTTGTACACTATTCCAATATGACACCGTTCCAGAGTCATCTTGAGCAAAACTTTCAACCTTCTGCAATATATAGTTAGAAATAGGTTCCTTATAGACCAGCACTTATTATGCAAAATTCTTACTTGTAAATAAGATCTGTATTTAGTTTCTTTATTTACCAGGTCATGCCAAAATAAACATACCTACTGAGTACTGATTGTCTCTTGCTTTATATGTAAAAATTGTCTTGCTCCGTAATCATTGATGGACATATCTTGTAACCAATCACATTGGCTTGACACTGTAAATTTTAGTTCCCCAAAATATTAAATTGTTTACTCGTCCGTGGCAGGCCTGTGGAGCAGATAGGAAAGAAGTTAAAGCAGTGCTTCCTTGAGATAAACATTGATAAAAATGCGACCTTAACTCGACAAACAAGAATAAAAAGGAGATATGAACTGCAAGAGGTTCTGTAATCGTCATCCCTTACCTATGAACCAAGTTTTACTTGCTCCGTCTTCTTAAATAGGAAATGGTTTCTTTTGATTCCTCGAATAGCCAGAATTTTGACAAGATATTGATGTAATTCCTTTTGGGTGAGTGGGACATGCCAGCAACAATAGCTACACATTCGACAAAGTAAATGTCAATTTGAAGCATTTATTGTTTTCTCGAGAAGTTTGTGCTCGACAAATAATGTACGGAGTATATGTTTATAGAAACACGGTGATATCTCTTGTTTTGTATTCAGGTTTTGTTGGCAAGGTTTTTTTGCTTGTGCATGTTTAAACTGGTATCCACGTATTTGCATCCCATGACCACCTGCGATACCACCAACGGTTGTTAACCTCACAAGGTGCACCGTCCACTCAAAAGTTCAGCAAGTGCTTCCATACTTAGGTGTTGGTATTATTGTCAGCCCAATATATGTACCTGCGGGAATAAGGGTGCTTTCAATCTGTTCTCTAGCTCTAAGGGTCAAGGCCAACTATGCCTATGTTTATCTGCTATTAAACAAGCAGTGGGCTTTAGGGTATGGTCACTATGGTGGACTCTGACGTTGCGTTGCTCATTGCTAACTTGACTTGTAAAAGAGTCGGGGTGGTCCATATTCAAACTTGTTAAGAAACTTATTGAGCTCTAGGCGAGTTGACTAACCATTAATCATGAGTTATCGTGACTAAATTTGGATATAAGGTTGTCGAGATATCCACGAATAACTCATGAGCATCTTTAAACAACAAAAACTAATTGAGTTTTGAACTTAATATGTGGCTCGTCAAATAAGAGCAATTATGCAAACTCAACGAGTCCGGGTTGTGCCCAATAATTACTCGTCGACTTTGGTCGGTTCATTAGGCTGGCCACTGGAAATGGAAGTAGTAGGTCGAAACATTTGTTGTGGCTCGCTCTAGTCGACTTTGAGTGTCATTTTTCATTTATAACAGGATTACTCGATAAGGAAATAATTTTATATCCATTTTCTTCCATTTAAAATCAAATATTAAGATTTACATGTGTTCAAAATGATTATAGTGACATTTTATTCTCTGTTTCGTAATTTTAACTTTACGGTTTACGCACTAATAGCGTTGGAAGGAGAAATAATGATTGTGTACCATTTTAGATTGAGATTCTTATAATCAAAAGAAAATTGAAGGATTAGAACTTCATGAAAATGTTTAAAATTTATCTTGAAATATAATAACATTAGTAAAGTTATGCCCATTTTATATAAAATTATTTATTTATCGACAAGTTAACTCACCAAATCTATAAAAGAATATTAAAAGTATTAATAATGGAAGTACATGCTTGTACAACAAAGAACATATGGAGTGAACGAGTGCTAGGTGAGCTTTCTGTCCGTCTTTTTTTCATATCCCACGTGGGAATATTAAAATAAAAAATACTACTGCTTTTGTTCACGTATGGACAAACGGCACCGTCTGACAGGTACTCCACTCGATTTTTTGATTGTTTTTTTTATATTTTTTTTCCTGGGCAGACTGTCTGGGTATTCTGGTAGTAGTAGTAGCAGCTTAAAACAAAAGTTGATTATTCATTATTGTGAACAGTGGGCCACCTAAAGAATCCTATGCTGCATTCCGACACCAACTCCATCGCTGTAACATATTTCTGTGTTAATGCAAATTTTAAAATATTATAAAAATATAATTAAATTAAATATTTTTTATATTTAAGAGGAAAATAACAAAAAATCGAATTGTTAGTTATGGCTACTGGACACGAATAACTTTTTTTCTAAATTCACATAGTAAGGCTTGTAAAAATCAAATGTTTGTGTGTAGGAAGATTAATCCAGATTATGTAGATGATACAGCTAAGACAAACATTCACTTCCCATACGTAGGAAGATTAATCCAGATTATGTAGATGATACAGCTAAGACAAACATTCACTTCCCATACATGAAATTTAATATAAGAATGATAAAAGAAACTTACTTTTTTTTAAGGTTGAAAAGAAAGGAAAATTAAATGAAAAAAAATATACTTCCTCCGTCTCCGAGATAGTGTCCAAAAGGTATTCAAACACGTAACTTAAGGAGAAAGAAAAATAATATGTTATTACTTTTTTTTAAATATATTTTTTAAGTGTGCAATATAAAATAAAAGAAAATATGAGGTCATTTGGTTAAAGTAAGAGAAAAATAATAAAAGATGAGTATATACTTAGTTTTTAAGAAAACCTCGTGTTTTTAAATATTCTTTTGAGAAAACTCTGTTGAGTGTCCTTAAAATATTCTTTTAAAAATAAAGAGAGCCATAAATTATAAATTTTTTACCTTTACACCCAACAAAAAATACCAAAAGTGAAAACAATGTCTATGTAATGGAAGGTTAGTTAAGAATACAAAATTGAGAATGTGGTAGTTATCAATCACAAAAGTTTGGAGCAAGTCTCTAATAACTATAATCATGGCAAAAGCAATCTTGCTGATGCTAATAACAATAATCTCACCAAATTATTGCATTTTTTAAGGCCAAGTAAACACAAGAAACGTTTTATATTATTATAAAATACATGACAACTTTGTAAAAATAGTACACATATTCACAATATATATATATATATATATGGGGACGGATTCATATCTAACGTTAGCTATGTAGTTTTTCGTAGCTAACACTTTTACAGTCGTCCAACGAATGATCCAACGCTTGAGATCAAACTTTAAAAAAAAAATACCCCTTTCGCCAGTGTTAGTAGCGGAAGGCATATTTTTTTTTAAAAAAAATTTTCCCTTTCCGCCAGTGTTACCAGCGGAAGGGAAAAAAATTTTCAAAATTTTTTTCTTTTTTTTTTTCTTTCCGCCAGTCTCAGTGGCGGAAGGCAAAAAAAAAAAAATTTCCCCTTTCCGCCAGTGGGAGTGGCGGAAAGGGGAATTTTTTTTTTCCTTCCGCTACTAATTGGCGAAAGGCAAAAAAAATAAAAAAAAAAAATTTGTTTTTCCACCACTAAGATATTTTTCCGCTTGACCTTATAATTTTTTTTAAAGCCTTCTATTAGACATTTTCAGTGTAAAAATAACTTTTAAGATTTAATTTGGGGATTTTTTTCAGAGTAAAGACATTTTGAGTGCTTGATATTTATTCTTGAAAGAGATTTTTTTTAATTTAAAGTCTTTCTCTAATTTAAAAAAAGAATTGCTTGATAAAATGTTATTTTAAACCTTTATGTCATATGTTTTTATTGTTATACATTATATTACACTGAAAAATCAAATTGTATAACACACAATCAATAAATACAAATATATAACACACCATTGAGAAAAAACATATATATTACATTGACAAACATAAATTGTATTACATATGAATGAAATATAGTTAAAACAAATACAATTTCACTCCATTGATCGTACATATTTAGCATTAGTTTTCATCAGAATCCAACGTCTGTGATCCTGCTATCTTGTACCCTCTAGGAGGACCCCTGGCCATTCCTTTGTGCAGTTCCCAAGCAAGACGCAAGCGAAGAATGGATGCATCTTGAACTGTCCATTTAGCTGCAGTGAGATTTAGTCCACGTGAGATTGCGTCCATATATTTACAAATGTAAACCCCACAGTCTGAACCATTATGTTGTTTCGCCACTACAACTTTCTTCCCAAGTCTTGCATCTCTTGGGGGCCAATTGGTCTCAGGGGCAGCAAATCTTAGTAATATAGGTACAAGAGTGTTCTGCTAATTCAAAAAAAAAACATTAGTAAGTGACAATAATAAATTTTAACCAAATGTAAAGCAACATAAAATCTTTCGTACTTACCGCAACTACAACATCGGTCTGGTATCGCGCATCCAACTGTGCCGGAGTCATCTCTGGATGCATAGGATCAATGATTTTTATTGCCCATGCCTTAACATTGAACATCACCAGGACAAAATGTTCATGTATGCGAGAATGGAATGGCATGAAAATGACATCACATTCCGAAACACGTAAACCATTTTGTTCTACAAAGTGTTGTACAAAATCAACTGCATTTGCAATATCAGTCTCGACTCCGGCATTTATCATGGTTTGACCCACGACAATGAAGAAAGTCGGCAGATAGTACAAATTTATTTTTAACCTCTTTCCCGTCCGTGTTATGACGGCGTCTCTTTCTGCCAACAATTCTTGGTAGGCGTCCACAATTGTGTTGCCTAACCATGCCCCAGGCGATAATTTTGTGGCCTCCTGTTGATTAATATTGTAACCTTTAATTTTTCGAGGCCAATAATGCGAATCATCAACTGGTTCACCATTAAACTAGTGTCGAGTCAACCAATCCACCTTCCAAGGGTTTAAAGGCTTCACCATGCCCCCTTTGACCGGAACCATTAATAAATCGTGTCTTGACACTCTAGCCGGATTCTGGATGGGTGGTGCCTCTTGGGATAAATGGGTTGCAGTTGGATGCTCAGCGAAAGGATTGAACTCAGTTGTGAAGGATACTGGAGGATCCGATATAAACGTCATGGAAGTTGGAGCTTCTGAAGGATCAATGAAGGACGGAGTGTAGAAGGGTTGCTCCGAATAAACCCCGAGATTGGACAATTGCATTTGTTGAAATAGAGCACTATTATCAGTTAATAGTGCTTGATATTGTTGTTCAATCTCGGGAGGCTTATTCGACCACTGCTGCAACATCCTCAGTGTCTGTTTCAACTGCACAATAAAAAGATACAAGTATATGTTAATAGTGTTACAAAATAGATATAATGAAATGAAATGATTATAATTAACTGTACGTACCACGTTTATTACATGAGGTTGATCAACAATGACACGATTACTGTATCGGATATCAGTGACAACCGGTTTTGCAATTCGTCTTCGTGTCACCTTGTTGTACCACAAGTAGTACACGTCCGTGTCTAGTTTGTTTTGCTTGGTATTTTCAGATACCAACAATCCCACGAGATTCTCTTGGAAGTCGTGCCACATCTCGACGTACGGCGCGCCGAATGCTTCGTAATTGGAGACTTGAAATCTATTCTCCTTATCTGCCTGATTCAACCTTAAATGAGTGTGATCAACAGGAGGGTCAGGTATCCTTTGATAATGACACAGTTGCCTAAGGACTCTGTCTGGCATCTGATACTCAATCTCGTCAAAATGTATCAGTGGGATTCGACTGTTTGCGAACAGTCGTGCCATCCAAGCGTCCTCGTCATCATCATCAACCATCTGAATAGGCTTATACGGCTTCCATGTGAATTTGTCTTGTGGTTGATTTTCAAACTCAGACCGGTATGTTAGGACGTTGTGGTGTGGATCTGCTCGCCTGTCCTTATAGTAAGCATGCTTAGCGTATGCATATGCTAACACACGGGGCGACCACAACTCAGATCCAGGCCGAGGCATTGGACGTCCTATCCATAATCTGTCATATGCCCAAGTTTGCACGACTGTCATGCATCCCGTTATCCTTCCAGGTAAGACAATTTTACCCTTAACTTCTCGGTAGTGGGATGCATCGTGGAGTGCTCGGCAAATGGCTGCTAGGACTGCTGAACCCCAAGCGTAGTTCACTATATCTTCAATATCTCTAACAAAAACCATGTACCTAACATGAAAATTAAAACAACACGTTAACCAAATTGATATCAAATTATGACAACAAATTATAATAACAAAGACAATAATTTATTCATACCTAGCTGCGCATATGTCTTTGCTTTTTGTGGGAAACAATATAGCACCACACAACCACAGTATGTAGGCTCTTGTGTAGATAGCTATATAGTCAACCGGTGGATCCTCTGGCAGTTCACGAAAACAATCCAAAAGCCACGTCAAACGGATACCACCACCGTGCTTTGCTTCCTTGTAGAATTGGTTATAGAACCGTTCGCCAAAGCAGTCTTGAAACAATTCCTTTTGTTCCTTCTCGGACAAAACACCACAAGTAAGGGATTTCCCGTTAATGGGTAAACCGATTATATAGTGGATGTCCTCCAACGTGATTGTCGCTTCACCACTATTAAAATGAAACGTGTTTGTAGATGATCTCCATCTTTCCACTAATGCAGTAATGAAGGATGCATCGTGTCTTGGGAATATACATCCGTGTGTAAATGCATGCATTCCAACTGCATTAAGTATATCCTTCTGTGCGTCACTCAACATCCAAAGATCATACCTCTGATTACTGTGTTGAGCAACGTCGAGTACTCTGAATTCATTTGTGTTGTATATGTGGGTCGATATATGAGTAGGTTGATCTTCCAACAAACTGTTATCTTCGGGACCCGGATTTAATTCATAATTGTCCATTGCAACCTACAAAATATTGAAAACCCTTTATCAAACACTGCACACACACACACACTGCACACACACAAACACACACTGTACACACACACACAGTGCACACAAAAAATACACACACACACACAAACACACATTGCACACACAAAAAACACACACACACACACAAACACACACTGCACACACACACAAACACACACTGCACACAAAAAAACACACACACACACACACACTGCACACAAAAAAAACACACACACACACACTGCACACACAAAAAACACACACACACTGCACACACAAAAAACACACACATACACACTGCACACACACACACTGCACACACGCACACACACACACTGCACACACACACACACTGCACACACACAAACACACACTGTACACACACACACAGTGCACACAAAAAATACACACACACACACAAACACACATTGCACACACAAAAAACACACACACACACACAAACACACACTGCACACACACACAAACACAC